>JAQSVV010000126.1:0-600000 GCA_036375495.1 Agrotis segetum
TAAATAAAAGAATAGGACTACGTGTGAGCAGAAGCGCATGCTCTAATGTAATGCCTTCAAAAACTAGCCTATGGTTACATGGACTTACTGCTACTTAAAATGCTAAATTGACAAAAATGCAAGAACCGTCTCGAAGGGCCACCCTAAACTGCAATCGTGCATTTTATGCTCTCACGGTGATCACTCGTTGCGGTTCAGGTTGCATAACTCCTCCCTCCTCAAGAGCGAAATTATCAGGGTTGTTAAGATTCTGATGATTTCGCTTACAGTTTAATAATTTTATCTTATATCTAAAAACAAGAAAGGTTATAAATCCTAAAGGTAGAATTACATACAGAATTATCGTACCTAAACTAATGTTCTTAGTGTTAACCGCACTATAATTTTCACTGTATTTCACTTTGCTCATTTTCACTACTTGAGCTAACTCTTTCAGCTCATCTAGATTTATACCTTTCATATTCACTGCACTGACACTGGGGGTACGTTTTTCTGGCTTCAACGCTGGCAGGATAATGATCGGAGTTATTGGATAATTCAGATGTGTATAAGAAAATTGGTAATTTTGTAGATGTATGTGCCCGATGTTAACTTTACAGGCATCTTCCAGGGTTACGATGTACGTTCCTTGTAAAGACTCGTGGCTCATGACGTCACCATGGCATTTTTTGCTGGCTATAACGTTATTCTTTGTATATAGGATCCAACTTACGCGTCCAATTCGTTGAACTTTCAAATCTTCTATGTCAACTATGTGCTGCTCACATGCACTAGTATTAGAATGGAACTTCATCAACTGTTCTTCACATAATGGCTCTAGATGGGTCAACACATCATCATTGGTGCATAAAAATTTGTCTTCTATTGCAATCTGGTTACAGGCTCTCACGACTGGTAAGTAATCTGAGTCTTTCACCAAAAGGTAGGGATATTTAGGAACTACTATTACAGTTTCGTTTAAATCTGTGTTAATAATAGGTAAAGAGTAAAGTTTAAAATAACTGTAAGTACTGTTTTCAATTAATGGAATCTCTATTATAAACGTAATCTGGTTTTGTTTAATAAATGCCTTAACAGTTAAACAATCTTCAAACTTAACTAAATTAATTTCGTTCACGTCATATAACAGATTTTCTGTCTTAGCTATAGATTGTAACATGTATAATAATTCAGTAGAATTAACAATCGCTCGATGCAGTACAGACACCTTACTAAAGGCTAAGGCCGTTTCAATCTCACTTAAAATTATATTAATTGTTCTAAAGTTTGTTAAAAACATATTAAACATTCCTAAAACGTAAGTAGAGTAAATTGAATTTTCTTCTTTAGTAATTATATTTTTAACCAATCTCTCAATTCTTTTCAAACGTTCATCTAAAATTAGTGTATTGTTATGTAAGATTTCTGTACTGTTGACAAAACCATTTAACATTTTAGAGACCAAAGTTATTTTCTTATCCATTATTATTTGGTTGCTTTTTAACTGAGAAATGAGAGAATCATATCGGATTGCGTCACTGTGATCTAAATTACCTGTAACAATTTTAATCATAGACCCAAGTGGATCGATTAGTCCTCGCTTAAATCTTTTAGCTGGTACTAGTTGCTGAAATTTTTCGATAGTTCTATCCTTTAAATAATCCGTTTGAGTGCGAATGCCTAAGAACTCATGGCTGTAAGGTTTGTTAACATCTACCAATTTACTGAATTCATTATATTTAATTAAACTTAATTCTAGATCATTACCTAAACTATCTAAATTTAAGAGTTTTATAATTAACCACTTATCTACTTGTTTAAACGCCTGTCCTTGTTTCACGGGAAGGATACCGGGGTTTTTCTCAACCTTTTGAAGTTGAAGGGCCCATGTTATTTGCGCTGCTGCCCATAGCAGGAGGCACCACCTGCGGAGGACGTTTAATATTTTTAAGGGGAACTTTTGTGAGTCTAGGTCCAATTTTTACAGGTACTACATTATGTTCTACGTCACCGCTAACAGTTGCCTTTCTATAACGTGGCTTGTCTTTACTTAATCTGGTGTTAACCTCTTTTGCATAAATTACGTCACCTATTTCAAATTTCTTACTTATCTCACCACCCTTGCTATTTCTAATCTTTTGCTTTGTCTCTATCATTTTATCTGATATGTAAGTATAGAGTCGTTTAGTGCGCTTCGCATGATCTTTTAGCAATTGCTGAGTGTATAATTTCTCGAAATTTGCATTCAATACAGTATTTGAATCAGTATGACCGAAAACCACTTCAAATGGTGTCAAACCGGTTGTTGTATGTATAGTATGATTGTAAGCCATTATTGAGTAGGTCATAACTGATGCTGCATCAGTACATTTTCGTTCGTACTTGGCTAAACGATATATTTCTATTATAGTCGAATGGAAACGTTCGACAATGCCTGTTGAGTTAGGATTATTAGGTGTACTAATATGTAATTGTATGTTGTACATTAGCATTAATTCCTTCATTAATTCATTATTAAATTCACTGCCCGGATCGCAACTAATTTTTTTGGGGGTTCCGTACATGGAAAAATATTTAATAAGTGCACGTATTACTTCGGGTGTAGATCGATTGGATATTTCTATTGCTTGCCCTAATTTACTGAACGCGTCGACTAATGTAAGATAGTATACAGATTCTATAGCGAAGAGGTCTATGAAAATTTCCTGAAATGGTGCATTTTGTGTTTGAGTTAACTGTAGAAAAGGCTTTATGGGTTTTCTGTCATATTTGGTTTTTTGGCATGCTTCACAATTATTTATTACTGCTGAAATCGTCTCTTGCATGTTATTCCAAAAATAATTTCTCCTTATCCTAGACATGGTTTCTTTTATACCTCTATGACACGTTTTTCCTTCATGATGCTGTATGATGATATCCTTTTGTTCCTTTTCATCTTCAACAAAAACTACACGCTCTGTACATTCCACGAATTCAACCATTCCTTTTTTAAATAACTGTATAATAATTTTACTAAATTGTTTTTTATGCTCTCCACTTTCAAAATATATAAAGTATTTAGTTTTATATTTAATGTATTCTTTTAAAAACTGTTTAATTAATTCATCATTATTTAATGGTAGAAATACTTCGAGGATTTTTTGTTTTTCGTGAGAAATATCACTAACTTGGATATCGTTTTTATGCCATGTAAAGACTAATATCTGGTTGGGTTTAGTGTCTACTGCTTCATGTAATATTGGAATGCCAATTGATTCCATATCTTTAGCTGAATGTACTGTGAATGTTTTATCTTTAGTGGGAATAAGTGGAATTGGTTCATTTGCATCATTTTCCGAGCTGGCTGTTACAGTTGCAGACAAATCTGAGATGGAAATTGTTCTAGAGTCGTCACTATCGGTATCATGTAAATTATCTAATTGCTTGGTAGTTTGTAATTTTTTCGGTCGTTGTTCCTTCTCATCTAAATTAACTGCCATTGATAAGTCATCTTCATCTGAGCCTAATACATTTAATTTAATACGGGACAAAGCATCAGCGTTTGTATTCTGCTTGCCATTTTTATATTTAATTTCGAAATCATATTCTTGGAGACGAAGTCGCCAACGGGTGAGTTTGCTATTCGGTTCTTTAAGGGAATAGAGCCAGGCTAAGGGTCTATGGTCAGTATAAATGATAAATTTATTACCATAAAGGTATGGGCGGAAATGTTTTACGGCCCAAATGATTGCTAAAAGCTCACGTTCTATAGTACTGTATCTGGTCTCTGTATCACTTAAGGTTCTGCTGGCATAAGCTACTGGTTTATCAGACCCTACGGTGCCTTGTGATAGTACAGCGCCTAAGGCATTTAACGAAGCGTCTGTAGTTAAGATATAAGGCTTATCTGGGTCAGGATACTGGAGTAAAGGAGCATTAGTAAGAAGCTCTTTACATTTTTGGAAAGCATCTATGTATGCTTGATTTATAATAATTTTGTTCCTCTTCTTTAAGCAACTAGTTAGTGGTTGTGTTACCTTGGCAAAATCTTTAATAAATCGCCTGTAATAACCTATCAAGCCCAAAAAACTTTTTATTTCTGTTACGGTTTTTGGCAATGGATAGTTTAGAACTGCTTTAATTTTATCATCATTAGGTTTAAGGCCATCCTTAGTTATAACATGACCTAAGTATAAAACTTCTTTCCGGAGAAATTCGGATTTATCAAGCTGAATTTTGAGGTTATTGGCCTTTAAACGATCAAAAACGGCTCTTAATTTCTGGATATGTTCTGCGAGAGAATTTGAAAAGACAATAATATCATCTAAATAAACTAGGCAATGGATTCCATGCAATCCTCTTAGAACGCTGTCCATTGCTCGCTGGAAGGTCGCTGGAGCAGTTTTAAGACCAAACGGCATTCTTAAAAATTCAAAGTGTCCGTTTTCAGTGCTGAACGCTGTTTTCTGTCTGTCATTTTCATTAACCTCAATTTGATGATAACCGCTTGCTAAATCTAATGTCGTGAAGTATGTACTTTTACCTAATTTATCGAATAGATCAGTGATATTTGGAAGTGGGTATCTATCGTCAACTGTTATTTCGTTTAGCCGTCTGTAGTCAATTACCATCCTATATTTTATTTCTCCTGATGCATCTTTCTTTTTAGGGACTAAATGAACTGGAGCCGACCAAGGTGAATGAGATTCCTGAATGACATTTTCCTTAAGTAACTTTTCGATTTGGTTTTTTATTTCCTGTGACTGACTAGGGGGTTGTCTGTATGGCTTGACATAAATAGGATCTTCGTTTTTCGTCCTAATACAGTGTTTGACTTGATTCGTGAAACTTAATGGAATGCCATCACAGTAGAAAATATCTTTATATTCTAGGCATAATGTACTTATAGCTTTGCTTTCTTCACCTGACATGTGACTCAGACGAAGCTTTCGTAAGTTATCTGTCAATAATTTTTCTATTTCAATATCTTTTAAATTATTCACATCACAACCATTTTCATAATTTTCATACGGTTCTACTTGAAATGGTTTATTAATAGCTAACTTAATTGGTTGGTCAAGGGTATTTTGAATAATAGTAGTAAAGTAACCGTCTTTACATTTGACTAAAGCGCTGGGCATACGCACGCCTTCAGTAAATTCTCTAAAATCCACTACAGCATTACCAGAATGATAATTTGCAGGAATTTTAACTCTTTGTTCCGATCGAGGCGCTAACTGTAATATATGTTTATTTTTATCGCGCATGATTGGTATCACCGTAGTTTTAGTTCTCAGGATCTCATTTTTTAAATCTATTACTGCCTCTACACTATGTAGAATATCATTACCTAGTAGACCGTCGAAGCTAGGGTCGACTTCATATAAGTGAAATTTATGAGTTTCATTAGTATTAAAAATCGGAAGTGCTGGAATCGAAAGTACCAGTTCGTGTTGGCTAGTACTATGAGTGCTTCTAACTTCGAATGGATCGTGATAAATATATTCGTAAAAATAGTAATAAGCCTTTTCCGGGTTAATAAATGATTTAGTACTACCCGTATCTATCATAAATTTGGCATCTATTTCTGGAATATATATGTACGGTAATTTAATGCATGTATCGCAATTCAAATTTATTATTTTTCTATGTTCTCCGAAGCCACTAATTGAAAATCCTCATTATTTTCCGCTAAAATTTCCTTATTAATTTCTTCCGAATAATTCTCGTTTTGATTTTCGAAAAAAGGGGGATAATCGTAATACTGATCATATTCTTCGTTACATTGGTAGTCGCAGGAAAACTGACTGTTATCGTTATGATCAAGGTCAAGCTCATTTAATTTAAATCCTTTTATAAAGACCTTGGCTGGAGGTGCAGTACGCATTGTGACGTCACTGGATTGAGTTTGAGGTTGCTGAATGCCGACTGACTGTAAAGGTCTATTATTTAATTGCTGTTGATTTCCAAACTGTTGAGGGCGCATCCCAAATTGTTGCGGACGCATGCCAAATTGTTGGGGACGCATCCCAAATTGTTGCGGACGCATCCCAAATTGTTGCGGACGTATTCCAAATTGCTGCGGACGGTAACCGTATGTTTGACCTTGAAATCCGAATTGTGGAGGACGTGTCCCAATTTGTTGACCTTGGGGGTTACCGAAATGTAATTTGGGTTGTAAATTTGATTGCGTAAAAATAGGTTTATTATTATTAATAGGCGTATTATAATTATTTGTGCCGAATTTAAAAGTTGGAGTATTATTTGGTACAACTTGCTTACTGGAGGACGTCAGCAGTATTTTATTTCGGGCATTATATTGATCATGGAAATTAACCTCTTCTAATACGAAAGATAAAGCCTGTTCCAAAGTAGACGGCTCTTTTAATCTCACAATACGCACCATATTTTCCGGTAGATTATAAAGAAACACATTTAATGACGTATTATTATAAATAGTTATTTTACTTTCCCGCATAGTACTACTCGATAATCTATTAACTTTTGATATTAAAATACTACGCACTGATTGAATACGATTGCAAAAATCCAAAAATGATTCACCATTTCTTATGCGCAAAGTTTCCAATTCAATAGCTAAACACTCTTCACTTCTCGGGTCTCCAAAATGCTGTATTAGTAACTCTTTAAATTCTTCCCATGTAACAATATCCTCGCGCTCACTGATAAGCGCGGCTGCATTCCCCGCTAATCTACTCGTTATAGCATGCATTACATACAAGTTTTGCTCGCCACTTCCCCTGTATTTATTTATAATATATTCACATTTGCGAATAAAAAGATTTAAATGGCGCTTATCGCCATCAAACAGCGGAATAATTTTAATCATTTCATTTGGAATCATGATAATTTTTACTTCATCAACCATTTTAATACTATAATATATATACTAACACACAATAATAGTCTAAAATACAAAATAAAATAGTAAGCTAAAAGTGCAATAGAGTTTCTTTAAACACAAACTTTAAATATTACGCAATTATCGAATGATTTTTTAAAAATTTAGTTCATACACAGAACAATATTTCAATATTTTTTAAATGCAATCACTTTTTAATAACTTATTCTATAACTAAACTAGCCTTACAGATTTTATGCAAAACCAGATAACGTTATAACGCGAGACTTCTAATCGCAAAATAACAAACAAAGGAAATGGGAAAGGAAGGTGAAAATTTGGACTCACCAGCACGCCTTTCTCATTTTCAGCTCCAAGTACAACTCGACAAAATTTCTTTGGTTCGTAGAATCACCACAGCTGCTCAGGGCCACCCGAACGCGTAACACGAAAAAGTTTTATTTCGGAAACAACGCGAAGGACAGCGCAGCTCTATTCGGCGATCCTACCGGCTGCGCCAGTCAAATTATGGGGGAGCGTTAAATAAAAGAATAGGACTACGTGTGAGCAGAAGCGCATGCTCTAATGTAATGCCTTCAAAAACTAGCCTATGGTTACATGGACTTACTGCTACTTAAAATGCTAAATTGACAAAAATGCAAGAACCGTCTCGAAGGGCCACCCTAAACTGCAATCGTGCATTTTATGCTCTCACGGTGATCACTCGTTGCGGTTCAGGTTGCATAACTACCTACCTAGCTATTTAGTGGTACTGTTTAGCTTTATAAAATTTTAAAACTTATTATTTACAAATATTTCTCTAAGTGTTATGAAAATAAAATAATATTCGATTGCGGACAGGGGGCCAATTCTCGATTTTCGCCATTTATCTCAAGTTCGAGATTGTAAGTCTATCTCTATCATAAATATCTCTATCTCTACCAAAAATGTCCAATTGAGCAGAAATCCGTATTCTCAGTCAAAATAGAAATAAATGTCACGAAAATGTCGAGTCGAGTGAATATAATGTTACCATTATGAAGAATGGCACGTTCCGTTTTTGGTAGCTATAGGTAAGTGAATGAATGATTTTGTTTTAAAATGCTGTCTAAATCGAATTATTTAAGTATAAAACGAAACGTTTAGCGTAAAAAAAATCAGTTTGACAGTTGATTGTCTGTCAGTGTCAGAATTTGCGTCTTTTGTTATTTATTATTTATTTATTCAGGATAACCAACAACTGTTTACACCAACACATTAACAGCTTATTATTATTTAAATAGGATAAAATTGCGGATGCAACAATTAATTATCGACACCGCTAGCACAAAAACAGTGGTAAAAACACGAATAAAATTATTAAGATACAAGATTAAGTTACAAGATATTCATAAAAGTAAAAGTATTAAGTAAATAAAATAAAACAAAAAAAAAATAAGTTACTTTGACAATGTACAAAAGAAATCGAAACGACAGCAATTAAAATAATGGACAGGTAACAAAATAATAACAAAATGCCAAAATTTAAAAAAATGTAAACAGCAATATCCCTACAAGTGTGTGCTTTTTGATTGAATTGCCTTATGAACTGCACTCACACTGGAGTGGTGTATGTCCAGCAAGTCGCTGCAGCTGTTGATGATCTTGCATAACCTAGGAATAAGGTAGTATCCAGGGTCAAAATAATTACATTCTATTTAGTCCTTATTTTAGATTATAAAAAAATGTTGGACACGTATTTTTTCTTTTTTCGATTAAACAAAAAATAACAAAGTTATTAGCCTATTTAAGTTACCTGTGACGTCACCCTGCGCGAAAAATGCCACGCATCGTGACGTCACACGTAACTTTAATAGGCTATATCTTTATCATTTTTGGTCTAAATTACAAATAAAAAAATACGTGTCCCTTATTTTTAATAATCTAAAAGACGGACTAATTACATTTTTTGGGCAACTAGCCTATTGGAAAGTTTGCACCAAGTACAGACCTTCGATATGGCGGGCATTAAGGCGTTATGCTATTCCTAGGATACCTAGAACGCGCACGGAACCTAATAAGGTTTAGCAAATCGGGACAGTCAATCCTGTTACGCAACAGTTTAAATAAAAAAACTTGAGAGGTGTCAAGAGACACCCGGATGGAACGAAGTTACTGTATACACTCGACAAAAATAATCGTCGCGACTTCACTCCACTCCACTCCGCTCCACTCCGCTCCACTCCACTCCGCTCCGCTCCGCTCCACTCCACTCCACTCCGCTCCACTCCACTCCACTCCACTCCACTCTTTGAGCTCTAGCACCCTTTCGCAACGCGCGATAAGGAACTTCGTTCCAAAAAGTGTCGTGACCACTTTTCGTAAGAATTTTTTTCGTCTAGCCCCCTTTCACAACGCGCGATAAGGAACTTCGTTCCAATAAAAGATCTGCGACTTCTCTGCGTGCGGATAGGTTTTGCACCCTGAAGTGTTGCAGACGGGAATTGTAGGAAAGCGCTAGGTCTACGTTCACCTTAAGGCGCCATGCTACGCGTGCAGGTGCGAGGACAGGCATGATTTGTTTACGACCCCGCAGAGCTACGCCACTGCTGCGTATTATTTTCTATTACTCTATTTCTAGAAAGTATTTAAACTTAACAAGCACAAATGGTGTAAAATAAAAGTACGGATAATACCCTTAAGTACAGTTTAAAAATGTAAGTTACTACAGATTTATGTTAAAACGCTAAAGAATTATTTAAATATAAGATGCAAAAGCGAGCGAAGCTTACTCGATTTTAGGAACTCCTCTGGATTAAGTTTTGTTCTATGGCCCACTCTATTTTCACCAAAAAAGTTAAAGATCCTTGTACTGTTTTTGAGTCAGAATGAAATAAATAAGCTTGGCTGAAAAGACTTGGTTTCAAAGCCAGTTCGAATAAAAAAACAACTTGATAAGCGAAACTGTGAACGAAACGTAGCGAGGAAATGCGGTAAATCCCCTTCACAGTTTATGAATGTTGCAGGCATGTTGGAATTTTTGAATTTATTCAATAATTCCTTTTTTTTTCATAAATTTAAATTGTTAAGGGGGATGCTCCAACCAGCCAAAAATTCGCTCCATCAGCTCTCACATAGAAAAGGTGCATCGTAGTTAAATTTCGGAGATGAATTTCGCGGGCTACATCGACGCAATCACCTTAAGGTGATTGCTTCGATGTAGCCCGCGAAATTCATTTTTTTTTTACGTTTTTTTGCAATTTGCAGGCCAGTGACATGTTGTAACTTTATAAATATATGTGTCGCAGCAGCGGTGAGGTTGGTGAAAACTGAGTTTTTATGCGTGTAGACTGTGTTGAGGATTTTTATAATTAAAACGATGCGTTGGCTCTAACGAACAAATTCTGTATTAAATTGCCATCTTGGTTGTACATAATTCAAGGAAGAGGGGTGAGGGGAACAATATTTTTCAAAACCAATCGCGATTGAGATTTGGTATGACGTAGCGCATAGTATTTATTATTGCCCCGAGATGTCGCTGTCAGTCCTCTATGTGCGTTTATAATTGAGCGTTCACAACATGCCCCCGGCCTTGAAGCAGTGGCTTTCAATGGTCTTCAGTCGCTGCATCAGTGTCGATCACGTCCTGTAGTAGAGGACAAATCTTCGCATAAGCGCGCCTTACTACGCCTGATGACGTACGTATATCAGCCACCCGGGATATACCATCCTTTCCTGGGATAGTACAAAGTACACGTCCCAAGTGCCACTTCAAAGGAGGGAGGTTATTATCCTTTATAACCACTAGAGTGTTTGGCTTGAGCTCATCCTTATTCGCCGTCCATTTTGTCCGCACCTGTAGCTCGGAGACGTATTCCTTCGCCCACCGGTTCCAAAAATGTTGGCGAAGTTGTTCTGCCCTCTGGTATCGCTTAAGACGACTAGCAGGAATATTGCGTAGGTCATCGCTTGCTGGTGCAGTCAGTGGTCGACCAATAAGGAAGTGACCGGGAGTGAGCGGGGAAAAGTCATGAGGATCGGGGGAGAGAGGAGACAAAGGTCGGGAATTTAGCACGGCCTCTATTTGAGCCAATACTGTGCTGTACTCTTCGAACGTGAGGTGCGCGTTACCTATCACACGACGAAGATGATATTTAGTCGACTTTACTCCTGCCTCCCACAGACCACCAAAATGCGGAGAATAAGGGGGAATAAAATGAAATTTAATATTTTGGCTAGATGCGAATTCTGAAATGTCTCTGCTAGAAGTGTTAAAAATTTAGAAAATTCATTCATTGCTCCTACGAAATTGCGACCATTATCAGAATATATATCTGCAGGCTTACCTCGGCGTGAAATAAATCGCTTCAAAGTAAATAAAAACGCTTCACTTGAGAGGTCACTGACTAACTCCAGGTGTATAGCTCGTGTCACGAAACACACAAATAGACAAATGTAGCCCTTGATGAGCCTAGCACCCCTACCTTTGCGGTTCAGAATGAGCACAGGTCCAGCGTAATCCACCCCACACCGAACGAATGGAAGACTAAGTGTAACTCGCTCCCTTGGCAAGTTACCCATCATAGGACTGAGCGTCTTACCTCTGATGCGAGTACAGGTAACACAACTGTTCACTATCTGACGAGCCAAATTCCTACCTCCGATAGGCCACCATGATTCGCGTAAATGAAAAAGTAATGCTTGCGGAGCAGCGTGGAGAAGCTGAATGTGCTCATGACGAAATAATAAAGTGGTAAAATAATGTTTGCTATGAATTAAAATTGGGTGTTTTTTACCGTAAATAAATTCATCAGAATTAACTAAACGACCGCCTACGCGCATTAATTTGTGATCATCAAAAAACAAATTTAATTTAGATAAACAACCTTTATTTTTAATAGTTACATTATTAGATAATGCCTTATATTCAACGGGATAAGATTCCATTTGACAAAATCGAGCTAATGTTTTATCTGGATGGTCTAACTCGTCTACACTAAGGCTGCCTGTACGCTTATTATTTTTACATCGACTGTTATTAATAAAACGTAACATAAAGGCAGTCGCACGCCTTATACGTTTAAATTGAGAGAACCGATGGAAGGGAAACAAAGATAACTCGCAACATTCCTGAGCTACTACGGCAGTGACGCATGACTTGACCTCAGGTAACTCACGATGTCTGAACGAGTCCGAATCTTTGTGGTCGTCTATTGAAAAACTAGGGTCGCGAAGAAATTCAGGACCCTCCCACCACAAGGTAGACGAAGAAAGTTCTTCCAATCGAGCACCGCGTGACGCTAGATCGGCGGGATTATCTCCACTTTTTACGTGACGCCATGGAACGTCTAGTGTAAGGTCATGAATTTCCGCGATCCTATTTTGGACGAATGTCTTAAGTTGATTAGGCCTCATGTGTAGCCAGCCTAATACGATCGTAGAATCAGTCCAAAATACTACACTATTAAACTTACAACGTAATGAGTTGCGTACCTTGTCATACAGACGAGCACCTAATAAAGCCCCACAAAGTTCGAGACGTGGGATACTAATAGGTTTCAAAGGCGCGACCTTTGTTTTTGAAAACAATAATCTAACTGATACTGTTAAATCCTTGTTAACTGTACGAATATAAATACACGCGCCGTACGCCGTCTGAGATGCGTCGCTAAAAATGTGTAATTGAATATACATAGGCTGTGTACCTATAGCGTGGCGAGGTATACGAACAGTGTTTAGCGCTTGCAATGAAATAACAAACCGGTTCCACACGCGCGCCGTGTCATCAGGAACGTTATCATCCCAATCTATTTTTAATAGCCATAATTGTTGTAGAAGAACTTTTACAACAATTATGACTGGACTTAACAAGCCGAGTGGGTCAAAAATTTGTGAAACGTTTGATAAAATAGACCGTTTTGTAATAGGCTTGTTATTTTGAATATTAACGTGAGAATTGAAATAAAAGTTGTCGCTTACGTTATGCCAGCCTATACCTAAGGTTTTAGAACTAATATTTTCATCTAAACTTAAAGGTTTAAACTGATTACATGACTGTTGGTCATCATCGCGTTTAAAATTAAATATCCACTTCCTGAGTGGAAAACAGCCTGACTGCAGCGTCTTCTGAGTTTTGTCGCATAAATCTAATAATTTAACTTTATCATCTAAGCCCGTAATATAGTCGTCGACATAAAAGTCCTCTTTTATACTTAGAGCGACATCAGGATCAGGAGATTCAGAGGCTAATTGTTTCAGACACCTAACACTTAGAAAAGGCGCTGAGGCGGTTCCATAAGTCACGGTGTTTAATTTAAATATACTTAACGGCTTTGAAGGATGGTCACGCCACAGAATCATTTGCAAGCTGCGCTGACCCTCATCTACTAGGCATTGCCGGTACATTTTTTCTACGTCGGCGCACACGACGTACTTGTGCTGCCGAAAGCGAAGAAGAATGGCAATTAGATCACCCTGTATAGGAAGGCCAACTAGTTGCAAATCATTCAGTGACTTACCAGAGCTCGATGGTGCGCTTGCGTCAAACACCACGCGCAACTTGGTGGTGGTGCTGAGCTCGCGGAACACGCCATGATGCGGCATAAAATAACACGGGGATTCATACGAATCTACCTGTGTCATATGGCCTAAACTGAGATACACCTGCAAAAAACTGGAATAGAGCATTTTATACTCAGGAGAACGCTGCAGACGTTTTTCTAGCGCGAGAAATCGACGTTCTGCTTGTGTATAAGAATCCCCCAAGGTATCAGGTGACTGATTGAGTGGAATGTGCACACAGAATCTACCCTCACTGTTGCGAGTGGTAGTGCGAATAAAATGATCTTCGCATGCACGTTCTTCATCAGTCTGTGCGTCTCTGACCTTAGACGGTTCTTCAATCTCCCAGAACAATCGAAGCTGCGTATCTAAAGAATTAATAATATTGCACTGAATTGGCGCATTTTTGCGCGTATAATTAACGATAGGTCCTGAAATAATCCAGCCTAGTTTGGTATTCTGTAGAAACGGTCCACTAGGCAAACGAATCTTGCCGTCTTCTAACAGATCCCAAAATCTATCTGCGCCAATTAAAATGTCAATATCTTTGTAGTCTAGAAACTCCGGATCGGCCAACCGTATGTTGTCTGGAATACAGACGTGCGCGCTTAATTTACACACGGCAGGCATCGAAGCCGTAATCCTAGGTAGCACATAGCAGTTAATGCGCGTAGTAAATGAATTATCGACGCAGGATTTGATAACGATATTACAAGCTTGTGAACAATGTACTATCGAATCACCTACGTCTCGAACTTCGTTTGTGGACTGTATTAATGATGCGTTTAAGAGTTGACATAATGATTTACAAACGAAACAGCGCTGGCTTCCATTATCAAGGAGCGCCCGCGCTTTATGATATCTACCGTGCACATCTGCTACTTCCACGATAGCTGTTGACAATAACACGGACTGTACACCTATAGACTTAATCGATTGAGTTTGCATGTGTGCCTTGTTTACCTGAATAGGGACCACGGATTCCGAGGCGGCTGGTGAGGCTGCGGGGAGGTGCGTAGGCGCTTCACTCGCATTAGCATGCGACGCCTCAGTGTTCGTTGTGGAATGACAAGCAACAGAACTATTAGCGTTATTATTGTGCAATAATGAGTTATGTTTTCGATCGCAGTGTCTACATGCATGCCCAAATCCAATTTTAGAAATACCAATGATGGTAACACCAGTAGAAGGTTTTTTGAAGATCCCGATTTGGCATCAGATATAACCGGGATAAACTATGAACTGATTTATAGGCCCGAACCTACAATCATTTACCGAGTGTCCCGAACGTAAACAATTCTTACATAAGTTGTGCTCGCGTACAAGTTTAAGCTTTGTGTCTAAGTCGCAATCAATAAACTTTTTACATGTGTACAGTGGATGATTCGCGTTACACTTTGCGCATGATAATTTACCGCGTTGTTTAGTGGATTGACTCGGCCCGCTGGACACGTTGCAGTGTGACAGATTGTGACATTTTTGATGTTGTTTTTTGCTGTCAGTGCTTTGAGCTTCTTTGCTATGTGAACGCTGCAATGCCTCCAGCATGTCCGCTTTGTTGCGCAAAAAGTTAAGCAAAACATCCACCGACAAACGCTTAGTATTTTGTTCGTTTGCGTTCGGGAACAATGTGCACCTATGAGATCCCCATTCTCTTTCAGTTATTTTATCTAACTTCGACACCATGATATTAATAATTAAACTATCCCAATAGTCTGTAGGTTCACCTAAGACCTTAAGTGCGCGTAAATTCTGTAGGTTCACCTAAGACCTTAAGTGCGCGTAAATTTTTCATCAAAATAGTGTCTATTAATTTTCTAATCGAAGAAGGCGACTCTTTAGTTAGTGCAGTAATATTTAACAAAGCTTTGATATGATGATCAACTAAAAGTCCGCAATTATTATATCGGTTGAGCAACAAATCCCATGCAACCTGATAATTATCAGCAGAAAATTCTATGGAATGAATAACTAGATGTGCACTGTCTTTTAGGGACGATTTGAGATAGTGAAATTTTTCTATATTAGAAATATCTTTAGAATTATGAACTAGTGAGGTAAATGTGTCTCTGAATTCTAACCAGTGCTCATAGGAACCGTCAAATGTAGGCATGGAGATAGTGGGTAACTTCACAGAATGTATTTGACTATTATTATGACTATGACACGACCTGGAGGAGTCAGCAACCTCATCAGTGTTCAGCATAAATTCAGCAAGTGATATTAAATTGTAGTAACTATCTTCAAAATGTTCTCTTTGATTTAATTGTTCGTCTAATTCACTATCAGAAACTCGTTCTTCTATTTTAGTTTGAATGTCGTTAAAGTCAGAAAATAGAGTAGAACATCCTTTAATCCTCAACTTTAAATCAATGCGTTTTTGATTTGGAAAGTCATGATCACAGTCTTTTAAAGACTCTAAATAATTATTAAATTTGGTAAGCCTGCCCTTAATAATACCACGCTTCCTAACTAAATCGCGAACTAACTCACTACTTTCTACGCTTAGCAAATTAGGAGATTTGTCACGGGATTTAGCGGAGTCAAAAGGCATTTTGGTGGTCAGTGAAAAGAGGAGTACTCACGGTTTTACAATCGTCAGCTCAATCACACACGGCACTGATGCTAGCAACGTCACCAGGGTAGTAATTGACTGGTAATCTGATATTCCGAGAATACCATGCGGCAATTTCACTGAAATGAGAGCACAGACACACTATAGCGCTAAATAGAAATTAAAAGACGTGGGAAAGGAATAAGGATTGGCCCCACCGATTGCGTATTATATTCGATGAGAGCTTTTGCGTTTTCTTCTCGATCCGCCACGTGCAAGGGTCCACAGGTCCAAAGGTCGCTCGGCGATCTGGTATAGGCAGTATCCAAAAATCCGGATTGGAAGGTCCAAAAATGTCGCAGCAGCGGTGAGGTTGGTGAAAACTGAGTTTTTATGCGTGTAGACTGTGTTGAGGATTTTTATAATTAAAACGATGCGTTGGCTCTAACGAACAAATTCTGTATTAAATTGCCATCTTGGTTGTACATAATTCAAGGAAGAGGGGTGAGGGGAACAATATTTTTCAAAACCAATCGCGATTGAGATTTGGTATGACGTAGCGCATAGTATTTATTATTGCCCCGAGATGTCGCTGTCAGTCCTCTATGTGCGTTTATAATTGAGCGTTCACAACAATATGTGTTGCGGTAATAACAAGTATAAAAAAAATTTAATTTCGCGGGCTGGTTGGAGCAATCACCTTAACAGTAATAATTTCCCTATTTTGTAAATACCTACTTACTGAAAAAATTACAGTACTATTAAGTCATTATATTATTGGAAAAAAACATCATCTGTGAAGATTTCAACAGCCTAACTAATGGTTCATAAAATACAGCGTGGTACTGTAACCACGCTGTATTTCCGTCTGTACGAACGAACGAAAGAGCGGAATCTTAGTAATAGGGTCCCGTTTTAGCCTTTTGCTTTTAGTTGATTTTCAACTTTGTTTAGTAAGTATAAAGTTTCAAGTCCAAAGTTAATCGCTCAGCTTTTTGTTGCGCTTTTGGGTTTAATCAGTCTGTAGTAAAATATCAAAATGTCGTATTTGTATTTCGTCTGCAACAATCGCTATGCGTGATAATCATTATTATTATCCTCGATAGGCAAAGGATTGCATTGAATTCAAGCCGCAGTTTATTAATGTTATCATTGTATTTTATATTAGTCGGATCCAGAGTTTGTCTGTAGTCTGTGATTTTGTATTCGAAGTGAAGTTCTATCCCAATTATACGAAGCTCTGTCGCTGTCCGAAGAGATCAAGAATACTTTTTAGTAACGCGCAAGTACCCTACTAACAGTAGGTACCCTTTTCATTCGTAAGTATCTTTCTTTAGATCTACTTTGCTTTCATAATACGTACCTATGTTTTGTAATTCGATGCGGTTCTTAAAATGGGGTATAATAGACCTTATTTGCAACAATTTTAACCCGACAACATGAGGTCCAAACTGACTGGTTTTGGAGATATCGAACTTTAAATGGACGTAGTTCCAGAAAAACGTTCCAACCCACAAACTTATCGTTTTGAGATAATTGCGATTAAAGTTCAATTTTATATTTCTTTATGATATCATTATTTGTTTATACTACATACATTTTTGTGTGCTATAGAATGATATTATAAAGAAAGATACGCCATGTTCATACTAAATGGCGTTCAGATTTCGTTGCGTTGTTATTATAAGTACCTCAGATCAAAGAAATAGGCAGATAGAACGCTCAGAACACGCGAGTGGTTCCACCAAAGTTAATACAAAATCAAATCGAATTACATTCCATAATGTTTTCTTTGCTTTTGAGAACAACTTTTACAATGGTTAAAGACACGTGACGGCATATTTTGGCAAACAACAACAACGACACGCAGCTTGGTACGACGTGTAGCTTGGTACAGTGATTCGATTTTGATTTTGTATTAACTTTGGTGGAACCACTCGCGTGTTCTGAGCGCTCTATCTGCCTATTTCTTTGATCTGAGATAAGTACTAACTTAGATGTATACAGTAATTTAAAACTACGACAGCGATAGATAATACGGAACGTATAAGATAGAAAGAGATAGCTAGTTTTAGTGTGTTGCGCTTGAAGTACAGTCCACACTACACTAGAGTATTCATAGAGTGACATGACGGAAGCTATTTGTCTCTGTCACGCAGCAGATTGCCATACTATTATCTATCCTTTTCGAACCATTACGTCAATAATACGAAATTTATTTGAAAATGAGGAATAACTTGTAAAAAAAATACAAAATTGATATTATATTTTTAATAGACTTGCTTATGGTATGTCACTCCACAACTCTTATTTTTCTTGGCACCATAGTTTTTGCACTTTCTGAAGATACAACTTGGCGTTTTTGTTACGCCTCGCACTCGCGTTACCTCGCTCGCTGTTGTAATCCGACTAAATCAAGGGAGCAACAATTGTGTTACATTCTCCTCAACATTTTGTGCGTGCTAGTGCGATATCTACCTCTTTTTATTTATAATATCATTGGTGCTATATATATAATATGACATCGGGTTTTAATTTAACCCTATTTTGGACTTCCAATGTTTATAGTTTTTGAATATTCATAAAATATTGCAGTGGAACGTTTTTGATTTATTGCAATTTTCATGTTACATTAAAAAAAAATTTTATCCAAAACGTTCCAAACGACATGTAGGACAAGAAAATATGAATAAAACTAGATAAAAATATGAATAAAGTATTATTTATTGTAAAAAATAACTAGACTAGACTAGTTCTTCTTCATCGTCTTCAAAATCAAAGTCTTGTTCACCAGAAAATCCTTCAATATAATCGGGTCCTTCCATGCCCTGCAGGTTTTATTATCAAGAATTAGACTCAACACTGAATTTATGTCATAATAAACACAATAATTTGGGTTAAGTCGGGGGTTTTGAGTTATTTTATTCCCTTTCAATTACATTTTTACGTGTCAAATATTTATGGGAATACTAAATGATAAATGATATTTATTCAGTAAATTGGTTTTGGCAAACTCTTTTACACGTCAAAAGACACTATTTTAAACTAGATGAGGCCGGTGTTTCGTACCTGACTACTCTGAGAAGAAACATCTGAAACAAACCCAGAGGTCACAGTCTCTTTTAAAGTCCAGACAATTTTTATTGATCAAATGTATGAGAACTATGCAGGTGTCTGAGGTGGTCTTTTGAAGAAAGAACCACACAGATTTGAGTGGACCTGTCCAGTCAGTGCAAGCATGTGTCAGTTACCGTGTAGCTTAACTCAAAACACAAGGAGCTCAACGAAACGACGAACAATACCAAAGAAAGGACATTTGGGTAGGTCGCATAAATAGCTCAAACTGTCAGACAATAAAATGAATCGCAGGAAAATAATGATAAAAAAAGGAGAATAAAATGTAACCCACATATGTTCTCTTATTCACAAGCTAGTATAAACACAAATAAATAAAAAATAACACAAATAAAAAATAAACACAAAAAAAACACAAATGAAAAAGTAAACAGACAAAATTAAAATTACAGAGTAATTCACGTCAACAAAATAAGCAAAATAAAAAAAAATAAAAAAAATACCATAAATCAAATGACATAGAAAATGTCAAAATATGTAAAAATATAAATAAATTACAAAGTAATCATGTCAAGAGAAAAAAAAGAAGTAAAAATAAAATAAAATGTCAGCGTGTATATAAAGCAAAACATGTCAAAATAAGTAAATAATTAAAAAAAATACTACTGGAGCACTTGCACTCATGGACAAGTATTGATAGAAGCACTACTCGCATTAATTTTATATATAATTGTGCGCAAATGTGAGCGTAATAGGAAATATTTAACTTTATTAAAAAGTGATTAATATTAAAATACAAACTTTATTTTATTCTTGTCACTGTTATTATATTTATTTACATTGGAACTTTTTAACGAATTACTTATTTGGCTGACGCTGATGACTTGGAACTTAAAATAAGAATATTATATTTTGCCGAGATGGGTAACATTTATTTAAATCAAAAACGTTACATGTACCTAGTTTGGAACGTTTTAGTGAATCTATTTCAATAAGGTCAATCAGATTTAAAAAAATCAAAAACGTTTCAGATAGCTTGGCTCACATTTTAGAAAATCGTTTATGACTCTGTCTTATATTTGGGTTGTTCCACACAGCTTGGGCTCTTTTTGTTTAATACTTATTTGTGTTCTCCATACATGTGGGTTGGGCTACTAGATCAGGTTTTCATTATTAAAATGACAGTAGAGCCACCAAATTTTGACAGTTAGTAAATAGCAATAATGTGATTCGTATGGTATTCATAACTGAATTTTGATCGAATTGTGGGTTGGAACGTTTTTCAGAAACTATGTCCAAATATTTTTCAAAAATTTCCACCTCTCCCTCATGAAGTGCTCGTTAGATATAGTAACGATGCTCACCACTTAGGATTTATATACAGGGTGGAATTTTGTAATGCCACCTGGAGGGAAAGTACTCTTAATACTGCAGATAGAAAATAATACTCAAAGAAAACATTCCTTTATTTTTGAATAAAAAGCAAACTGCATTTAAAGATTTTAGAAAATTCTCTTCTTCCACGCCCGGGAATACGATCGATGGGTACTAGACAACTGTTAAACATACTTATATTATTTCCAAATAAATAAATATTAGGTACCTATAGATAAATTACTCCCAGACACAGAACAAATGATCATGCTCATCACATAAACATTTGTCCTGGGTGGGAATCGAACCCAGGACCCCCGGCATGGCAGTCAGGGTCACTAACCACTAGACAAACAGGCCAGTCAATTGTCGCACGTATTATTACTAGTTTCCAATGAAACAAAGTGATCTACATACCTACTTACATTATATTATCTTAATCGATAACTTTATCTTGGCATAGTTGCATCGATTGACTCAAGTATTTGATAACAGCGTTTCATGCATTAATAATACAAATTGTTAAAATGTTACATACCTACATGGACGCATAAAAGGTAAAAGAAACTTCCGACTTCGGAAAATAGTCACAGAAATACATATAAAGGTGTGCGTCCACAGGTCGGCATCGCACATATCGGGCGTATCGTACGTAACGGATTTTAGTTTGCCTTGTATCATCATCATCTGCCTAGCCTTTTCCCAACCTTATTGGGGTCGGCTTCCAGTCAAACCAGATTCAACTGGATATCAGTATTTTACATGGAGCGACTGACTATCGGACCTTCACAACCCAGTAACTGGATAATACGATACTCCATTGTAAGACTGGTTGTCAGACTTTAGAGCTTCTGACTAACAGTAACGACTGTCAAAGATCTACAAATGACAGCCGGGACCAACGGCTTTAGTTTGCCTTGTATGTTGTATGAAAACTCATACAATTGCGTCCACTGATCCGCATCGTACGGACGGCTCATCGGCAATGCCTTAATGCGATGAGTACCAATGACGTCATACGGAATGCCGATCAGTGGAAGCGATGAAGGTGGCATCGGTAATCCGATTGCTGGTACTCGCGTCGGCAATCCTATCGCTGCCGACACAGAAATCCGTTTGATGCGATGCATCCGATACGTACGATGCCGACCTGTGGACGGTTACCATTAAGAACGGGTATAATGCCAGGAAAAAATCAGATTTCACCCTCACGTCTCACATGCCCCTGCTCTAGTACCAAGAACAACCGCGGGCGCTGTGACGACACGCACTACAAAACTTCGTTGAAAAAACAAAACAACTGCAGTACCACAAAACAAACCTACTTTCAATGATATTATAAAGTCATAGATATGTTACACGCGTACAAATCGACGGAATAAACTGTGCCGCACCGAGCGGCAGCACAGATGCACACTTTTTTATTCACACATTACATTTCACTACAAATAAAAAGGATAGCTTGATACAACGCACTAAGAAAAAAAGTGACAGCTAGATAAACAAACAGCGCCACGCGTCATCAATCCCCCCGCACGTCAGCGTCTCCTCTCACTCGCACCCGTGTACGCACTCTTTCTTTTACGACGCCATATTTATAGAAACGTAATGTTTTATTTGTGAAAATATTAAAGATAAATAGTATATTTACGAATGTTATGTGATTCCTTGACTTTTAGAAGTCTTGCATGTTTAATTTGTACAATATCTCATCACACACGACGGCATTTTCGATAGTTTTGAGTCACTTTTACTTTTAATTCAGTCTGTGGCACGTGAAGTGCCGCTGGCAACGTCGCACTGAGATCAAGATGTGTGAATCAGCCTCATTTGAGCGTTTATGTTATTGAGCGCGTATGACGTATCTACACCTTTTTTACTTATAATATCATTGCCTACTTTCGCATTTATAATCTGATGAATTCGCTTTGGTCGTCTGTGGGAACAGAGTTTTGGAACTGGTTCCATACGAGACTTTTAATCTACTTCTTTTGTTCTTTTAATAACTGCAGAGGCCTTACCACGAGCTCTTAACGCGACCTAGTTTAGGCTGTGAGAAAGAGACAGAGCTTTACAAGTCATAGATATATTATAGAAGTTACAAGTCGCCTAGCGCCATCTCTTTCTTACAGCCTAAAGACTCACGCTTTAAGAGTTTATGGTAGGCCACCTGGCTCACTAGGATGATGTTACTAACCAACAAAAGTACTAGGCTGGTATAAGTTCGACGTAGTTAGTTTTGTATAATTCATATCAATTAGGAACAAGCACTCAACAATCATTAATTCTGTTTCAGAACCAAAAATGAGGATATTCCACTACTGGAAATATATTGAGCAAGAGGAAACACAGGAGGTTTCTCTAAGAAACTGTTCCGTTGTCATTGATGGACAAAACCACCTTCATTTCATGTATGAAAAGAGCAGGATCCCCTACATATTCGGCTGTGAAACCGACAAATACGCTGATTATTTGAAAAGGCGTTTTAAAATGTTCAGAGACGCAAACGTTAAGTGTTTCATCATGTTTAAAGGCGGTGACACAGATATTGAACGTAAAATTAAAAAATTCCAACAATCATTCTTCGATTTTGACAATAACCGCAATTTCGTGGCACCTATATTTTTAAAAGATGCCACTGCACAAATTGTTGATGAAATGGAAATTCACTACGCCTTTTGTGTCACAGAGACCAAAGATGATTGTGTTGCCTTAGCCCTAAAACTAAAATGTCCTATCGTGAGCTTTGACATAGAATACTGCTTCAGGGAAGCTCCTTATATACCATCATTAACAATGAAATTTGACAACAGAACAAACTCAATCCATTGTCGCCAGTACAAACTTCAGGATTTTCTGCGAAAGCATTCTCTATCTGAAGAGAAATATGCTATTTTTGCTTCTTTAACCGACTTCACATTGTTTCCATTGGAATTTTTCGATTCTCTATTAGAAGCTTGGGGTGTATCAACCAATTCTCAATTCATGAAACATAAGCAATTGATTCTGTGGCTCTCAAAGCATAGTAACCAAGATGTAAGAAACGAAATTTCTAAAAATCTACCTAAGGCTGAAGACCGAAACACATTTTGGGAAAATTATAACAAAATTTTAACCAAAATGAGGAAGGTGGAAGGCGGGTATGTCACTGAATATCTACTTAATTCTAACATCCCGATAGTGAGGCAGGATCCTGAATGGTTTGAGAAAGGAGTGGTTTGTAAGCACGTGCCTCCGATATACATCAACTTATATAAATATAAGGTGATTGACGCATCTTGGGCTATTGACGAAATGACAAAAGATAGTCTTTCTTTTTCAATGGATATAATAAAATACGCATACAACTTACTTACTAACTACAGAGGTGGTACATTCAAGGTGTACCAAAATACCGACAGTTACGAAGAGATAGATCCTGACGACGGACATGTCGACAGGCCGACGTACGAATGTGAGGTGTCCGTGTTTGAGAATGGCTGGGATCACGTGAAGAGTTTGAAGCTGTTCGAGCACTTCCTGAATGAAAATTCTATATTCACTGAACATTTAGCAGAACTGCCAGCAGACCTTACTGTGTTATTCACCGCTTTACTGTATTTTGCTCGCCGTAAGATACAGATGAATGCTAAACATGTGATGAAAGAAGTTTATGCAGTTTTGATATCCTACGTATTGCAAAACTTCGTGTTCAATGAAGAAAGACGTACTATTAAATGGAACGAATATCTACAAGTGACGAATGCCATAGATAAGTATTACAATTACGATGAAGAGGAAGCTAAAAGAATATTCGACGGGGAAGCATTGAAAACGTTTGCGGAAATGCAGTATTGTATACTACATATGAATTATTTGAATACTTTATGCGTTTCACCTTATGAATCAACCCTGTACAGAACAACTTATAACGGCACGTTGGTATACAAGTTATTTTGTGGTATGCGAGATTATAAAGATGGCGACGATTTTATTAACAAATTATTTCAGAGAAGTCCGTCAATTTTGACAGTGGTAAAGAATTTGATTCAAGTTTACACACGTAATTTTAGTTGTCTTTCTTAAGTATTTTATTATATTATTAGTCCTTTTTTTACCAAAGAAAGTACGAATTAGCAAAAACAACGGAAGCGTCCGTACCGCTCAAGCTACGGTGGGTGTGACCAAAATTTGATAATCACTAAGCTTCTGACTAATATTAGCTATCACCACACGCGCTGCATGATCGGACGATCTCAAAGCTGCATCGTCGAAGAATATATCGTAGAGTCCCGCGATGAGATTCCATAAATAGAGAATAACACAGCTGGTACCGGAGGTATTGCCACGCACATCTGCCCTTTTGTTACTCATTTTCCCAAAATTAATAAAGTGTTGTCGTATGTCAGTATGGGAAACCGATCACATTTCCATAATATAGATCTTGCAGAGGCAGGCGCTACGCATACACAAGGTCGCCACTAGTTGCCATTAAAAAAATTGTAGGATATTACATTTTGTATGAAGTGTCGAAGCGCCTCAAACACTTTTTTGGGATCTAAAAATGGCATCTTTAAACTTATACGTCTGGCGATGTTCAATACCACTAAGTATATGACTCTTCTATGCTTCTAAGTATATGTTTTGTGTTGCGACGCTTCTGTATGAAAGGGATTCGACGCTGTAGAGATTATGTGCGCTCCCCGTCTGCGTCTTACGTCTTTTCTATGCGTCCACCCAACGCCTTATGTATATCGGTTATGACATTACTATTGTACCTATGCTTTATTTGACATATTTTTAAATCATCGAGGTAGCTTATGTCATAGGTATAATTTTACCGAACTTTTATAACTATTACAAAACAACTTTTTGCTTTTGACCGAAGCCTTTTTTGAACTTTTTCATTAGACAAATGATTCATTTGCCATATTTTCACCAGACCCGCTACAAAATGTTACGGAATATTTAAACCGGTTTCTATTTAATCCTACACTTTTCTAATTAAAATATAAGGACATACTATGTATAAAACCTAAAATTAAGAGTAAAGTATTTACAGAAATAACTAAAAAAAAAAACTAAAATTTAAAGGGCGTCAAAAAACTCATCCACATCGTTGTCAATGGGGAAAGTGCCCAGAACGCTGGCAGCATACGGAATATTATATTATATTTTAATAGCCGGATATTGGCATTACAATTTTAATATTGTATAAAACTAGTCTTATATTGTTAAAAATATTGTTCTATAGAATGTGATACAAACGAATAGCTGCAAAATCTCACGCAGTCTTGTCTGTCCTATCCCTAGTACATATTTTTGGTTTGTAAAAGCATGTTAAAGCAAATTAATACGCAGACTGGCAGCATTACCACGTTGGATGGCAATGCTTATTCTTTGACCAAAAAAGGAACCAGGGTGTCGAGTCTGCCAATTATTAGTCAGAACGGCGCCACAATGGCGCTTCAATTGTAGTGCTTATTCGAACCATTTTTTACTCAACTGTAAAAAATGGTTCGAAAATTGAAACGCCATTGTGGCGCCATTCTGACTAATAATTCGCAGACTCGACACCCTGGTCACGCGAGCTGTCGATCAGTCGGCGCGAAATTAATACGCAAGGTATTTAATAATAATTCAGATAATAATATGTGGAGAAATTGCACTATTATGTCTATGTGCGTCAGAAAACGTATATTAGGGCTCTATATTGCTTTTCTTTTATTTAACCATTGTGTTTTGTACCTTTAATTAAAGGCTGATTTTTCAATAGCCGGTTAACCTCTAACTGAGGAATTAAAATAGCGGTTTGACATATTTTCTATAGATAAGCTGTCAAACCGCCAGTTTTATTCCTCAGTTAGAGGTTATCTGGCTATTGAAAAATCAGCCCTTAGTATGATAAGATTAGCAGTTTATTAATTTATTAAAATTATTAACCAAAAATGTTTCTATTTTTAATATTTACAATTCGAATTAAAAAAAAGGAGTACCAACTTTGTACTTACCTATTTAGTGGTACTTTTAAGCTTTTTTTTTAACCGACTTCAAAAAAAGGAGGAGGTTCTCAATTCGTCGGAATCTTCTTTTTTTTATGTATGTTCCCCGATATCTCGAAGACGCCTGGACCGATTTGGAAATATTTTTTGGTATGAAAGGGTATACTTTCCAATTGGTCCCATATTCATCAGATCAGGATCTGATGATGGGATCCCAGGGAAATCGAGGGCAACCTTCAAATTTTATAGGCACATAGTACCATTTTCATATATTTTCTAAAGCTGTTCAAGTATTTGCATCTGATAATCATCATCTCAGGTGGATGAGCTGATGATGGAAGGTACAACTCCTCTAGTAAGGAGTCGGCATCGACTGATTTAGTAAATTATGTTTGTGTTCGCATATCTCTGGAACTACAAGTCTGATTTAAGTACCTAATTCTATTTATGTTGTACTAGGTATTGTTCAACTTATGGAATACTGCAGGTTTCATCAAAATCGGTTCAGTAGTTTTTGAGATAGGGTGTCATTACCGGTGATTCGGATTTCTTACATAATTATGTAAGAAAATGATGTATTTGACAAGAATGTTATGGTTGAATATAATACTAAAAAGAGTAAAATAAAAACTTTTTCAAAACAAAAATATAACCGCCTTCAAAAACAACCACAAAAAAGTGTAAACAAAACTTTAAAAGTAAAAAAACATACAAAACTTAGCTTTCGGAAGTCGGTGGCAAAAAAACGATGAAATTAAAAAAAAAAAAACCACCGACTTCCGAAAGCAAAGTTTTGTAGGTTATTTTACACTTTTTTGTGGTTGTTTTTGAAGGCGGTTATATTTTTTTTTGAAAAAGTTTTTTTAAGTTATTGTTTGTAAATCTGTGTTAAGAAAATATAATAATATTCGATTGCGGACAGCCGTATTACAACGTCTTTATACCAGTCTTAATCCGGGAGTAAAAGTGACAGAGCTATACAAGTCGTCTAGTCCCTTCCCACCCATCCATCTCGTTCACTCACTGGAACAAGCCTGGTTTTAAGAGGTTGTAATACCCCTCCAGGACTTGAACCAGCGACATCTCGTCACTTGAAGCAGCATTCAGCTTACAACGGACGCTTTTTATTTTTGTTAGTAAATGAGTTCGAATTTTATTGCTCCAAAAAAAATACTATAAGTCTTTCTCCAGTAACTAACGATAAATCGGTGGGAATTGGACGACACTTTAGTGTAAATATATTTTGCCAAGGCATTCAATACCGTTAGTCAAGGATATTGGTTCATCCTTTTCCATCTTATATGATCTCTCAAGAGGGTTTAGATTGGTTTTCATCCTGCCTATATTCCAGGGCCTCAGTAGTTAACGCTGGATGGAGATACTTCTTCTACCGTGTTATCTTGAAACTGGCGTCTCTCAAGGTGGTATTTTATCTCCACTTCTGTTCTCGATTTTTACCCAACTGCAGTGATGCCAAATCGGTAATGATTTTGGTAGTTTAATTATTTAAATAAGTATGTTTCACTGCAGCGCACAGCCTACTAAAAAAATTTTATAAAAGAAGTGTCAATAGATTCCCCTCCGAAGAATTTGAACCTCAGAGTCTAACTTCCCGGATTACTTCTTCCAATATCTTTTTAGTTAAACCTTGTAAATTATCATATCGTAAAAGGTCAATGATGATGATGCAATAAAACAACTACATAATAAATAAATAAATAACTGTTATTGATAATTTAATTTTAATTAAGTAACTACTTCTTATCAATCTCTTATATACGGGACAGGGTTATTCAGTTTCACTAAATTATCATTGACTACATATATCGGATCTCCTTGTCGATTAAAAACTAATTCTTTCAAATTAACAATATTGGAAACTTTATCTAAAGCATATTTATATTTATTATACACGTAGACTCCATTCGTAGTACTGACATAGGGTTTATAATTAAAATCAGTTGAAATTGTTTGTACTGTGAATCTCTCATGCGTATTAATTGCTCTGGTTCCAAGTTTAACTCTAGACAACTTATCGTTTTGTAAGAAAAACATATTATACTCATCGTCGACTATAAGTTTGTCGATGGCAACTCCATTTACTTCATGTAATGGACTTACAAAACCGTTGTCAAATCTGTACGCTTCTCTCCTATGGTTTATAAAGAAGATTATGTCTTTGAAGAAGAGATATTGTATATTTTCTTGCACTGGCATTTTCTCGGGGACCTTTTTGTCGTTGATGAAGAAGAGACCATCTGCACCTCCGACGTAGACTCTGTTCCTCCTCTGATCTATTGCAATGCCTGTAGCGTTTCTTATACCTTCAATAAGACCTGTGGCTTGCGTGTTTAAGTCAAAGAAGCCTAAACCTCTCATTGGTATTTTAGCAATTTGATCAAATGTGAAGTACAAAGTGTTATCGTTTTCATTCCAGGCAAGTTGATGAATGTTATTTATTCCTTCTTTTAGGATATTGACTCCGAAACATCTGTTGTTGAAGATAATTCCGTAACATTTTTCAGTGTTCGCCGTCGATAGCAGTGTTGTTAGAAGCAGCAAGTAGAATTTCTGAAAAGATAGAAAAAGCTTCTTTATTTTTTGTAGTATTTTATTTTATGTAGCGTAGTATTCGTTTGTAAATATTTAGTTAAATGAATAATAATATTGCAGGGTTTAAAAAATCCTCTAGACGCCAAAGCCTGCCGGGGTCGCGGGACTTATCTCATTACCGTAACCCCGGAACATAAAGGGCTATTGAATGACACCGTGGATTCTTATCAGTACGAGTCTGACAGTCCCTTCCGCCCTGCCCGGGGTGGGGAGACTCATTTGATGATTTTACCACGCTAAAAAAAAGGGTTTCAAATAAGTTCTGGGTAGTTCTTCAGAGACAAAATTTCCGATGTCTGTGGGTATATTTCTGTAACCAACTAACAAAACGGCATGTAATATTTTTTTCTGTACAGTTTAGCTTTAGTTCTACCTGGGACAAATTCTATTTTTATAATAGTAGCTATCTAGATACAAAATAAAAAAAATTGAAGTCTGTTCTCCTGATTCATATAGGGCGTCCGTTTCCCATTTTCCGGAACAAAATGGTCGATGTCGCATTTTCCTTTTGATTCATCAATATAATAGTTATTTGTTATACAAGAGTGCAAAGTTGCTTTTTAACCGCGTGCTCAATTTTGATGACCGAGCAAGCGAATGATTCTAAAATTGAATCACGAGTGCAACGAGTGATTCAAAAATTAGAATCATGAGCGGTAGCGAGGGAATCAAAAGAGCACAAGGTGAAAAATCTTTGCACTCGAGTGCAACACGTAACTTTTCATCCCACCTCAGCGAGGAAATGAGTAGATGCAAAAAAAGTTTAGGTAATAACTACTTACTACGTTATTATAGGTAAGTATTACAGAAAATAAAATATAGTTTAGTATGTTTTTAAGTTTCTTATTTTTATCTTGGTTTTTCTTAACAATAAGTAGGACGTGAAAAGAAATCCGCAAAAGAAAAGTTCTGAGTCAATAAGGTTCCGAGTCTGAGATTTTATTTTTTATTATGTCTGTGTGTGTGTCCATTTAAAATAAATGTTTTCTATTCTATTATATTCTATTCTTTTTAGATTGTAATAAATTAATAGTAGATTACGCACCAAAGGATTCTGGTTCGGGATTCAAGTTAGCCCAATGGGCACCACAACAAGCGATCAGCTGTAGGGGTCAGCAGCCGCCTTTACTGGCACAACTCTTTAGTGCACGTGCATGTTCCAAATTCAATTTACTTTATCCACTAGAGGATAAAAACGGCTTTTACCCACAGATATCGAAGAGGAAAAATAGGCTTTCCGAGATGGGGGGATGAAAATTATAGTTATATCGAAAGGTAATTAATTGATCTCTTACAAAAAAAATATATATTAGATATAACTAAGTTAGTATAATTTTAATTAAGTAAATTAGAAGTGTCCGGCGTATAATACTGATTCATGTGGAGTAAGCTTTGCTTGACTGTACTTGGTCGAGGAATAATGATAAGAGTCTGGGATCCCACGTGGGGGGAAACCTGTCGTACAACGGACGTGCTAGAAGGCGGACATGAGGCTGGTTGGCTTAGAACCTGGTGAAACACAGGTAAATGTCTGATTCATCTGTGCTTGGTTTAGGTACCTTGCTGATTACAATGCCTAATTTATTAATTTTATTTTGCTGTTTTAAGACTTTAATCTGAGTTTCGTGTGATGCTTTTGGGTTACAGATTCGAGTAGAAAAATGATAACACTGAAGTCTGTATGAATGATGAGTTAAGCATGATTTTAGGCAAAATCATGATTCATCTGTGCCTGATTTATATGTCCAAAAACCCATATGAATCTGAAAATAAATTAGTTTTCCTCTTTTCCGGCCAGAAAGGAGCACTTTTGTTACGTTATTTTACTTTTTCATGTCAGTAGAGTGTGTGTGACATAATTTTGACATTATTCTTCGGTTTTTATTCATTAATAAGTCAAACTCTATCTATTTTATTTTATATTGCTGTTCACAACAATGCCACTATCAATAGTAGAAAAGATGGAACAAAATATATCTATGAGAAAAAGAGACTCACAGAACGTACGAATTTTTCATCCTTCTAAGATGGAAAATAAGAAAAGTTCCAGGCAACTATGCTGCGTGGAAATTAGAAATGAAAGAATTATATTTGAAAAAATAGAGAGAAAAACAAAATTAAACGGAGAGAATATTATAACGTATCATTAAAATAACTATCTAGTACCTATTTTTAACAAAATTCTCGCTTTTCTGTAAGTATTTATTTTTGTAATTGTTAGTTTAAAAACAAGAATTTTATTGTTGAATTGACCAGATTTTTTCCTTGATAATATGATCACTGTTAATAAATTAATTGTTTTATAAAAAAATAATATTGTTGTTATAATATTATGATTATTTTCTTATTACAAAGCCCATTTTAATTTACATCTGTAAAAAAATCTGATTCATCTGGGCACAAAATTTTTAAACGTCGATATCTTAAAAACTACTTTGTAAAAAGAAGTCCCTCAAACAAATAAATGTTATTTGGAATATCTATTTTCATATGAACATGTGTTACTGAGCTGAAAGTGAAGTTAAAATTTGACCATATGAATCAGTCAAAGAATCAATTTTCGAAGAACTACCCTTCTACGACACAATGGATCGATGATTTGAAGAAAGTAGTAGATGGATGCGGACTGCCCAAGACGTGGATCGTTGGCATTGCATGCAACCAAACAATAACATCGTCCAACAATAAGAAACGGTTTGTTCCGCGTTCAACCCCTAAGATTTTCTACCCTTTTCCGCGTTCAACCCGTAAACGTTTCCACATTCGACCCTTCAGGGTTGAAAGTGGAATTTGGTTTCTTAAATGTATTTGTTCCAAGGTCAACCCCACGCTTATAAAATAAAAACTACTGAAAGAAAGTATGGATCCAAATGACAAATATACTGCATCGATCAAAAACAGAATCATCAAAATCTGTGCACCCAGTCGTAAGTTACCGATATGAGCATGGATCGGAATAAGTAGAGCTGTTTTATGTACTTGCCAATCTTGCCATAGGTAAGAATAATATGCATATTCCCCAAGTCCCGTGATTTGGAGTGAGACAAGTTACTGTTGGTAAAGAATTGAATTCTAATGTTGAACGCACACCTAGGCGCACCGCAGTCTCCGCAGTCCCCGCATTACGAATTCTTTGTATGAAGTTCTATGAAACCTCGCACACTTACCCGCATCGCAGTAGCCGCAGAATCGGTAAGAAAACGGACTGCGGAGACTGCGGTGCGGCTAGGTGTGCGTTCACCATAATGGTGCAGAAAGAGAAAATAAGTACAAACGTGATTTCACTCTAGCGACAGAAACACCCCACCCCGCTATTGTTTTTCTAGTATAGTCGGAATCCCGTGGAATATCCATATTAACATCAATGTTTGCTGTCAATGAACCTAAATAGGTCTATCTATTCCGATCTATGAGTTACGAGGTAATAATCATAAAAAGAAAATACAGTTGAATTGAGAACCTTCGCCTTTTTTGAAGTCGGTTAAAAACTGACCGACGTAATAAATATTCCACAACTATCACACAACGCCATCTAGTCCCAAGCTAAGCAGAGCTTGTGTTATGTTATGGGTACTAGACAACTAATAAACATACTTATATAATTCTAAATACATGTAACATATTATAGATTAACTAGCTGTTGCCAGCGGCTTCACCCGCTGCAACTCGAGACTATATTTGAGATTTAAACTATCCTATCTCTCAAGTTGGATCGAACTGCACATGGTGTGCGAATTTTATTATAATCGGTTAAGTGGTTTAGGAGTCCATTGAGGACAAACATTGTGACACGAGATTTATATATATTAAGATTACCCAGACACAGAACAAAATGATCGTGCTCATCACACAAACATTTGTCCTGGGGGGAATCGAATCCACGACCTCCGGCATAGGGTCACCAACCACTAGACCAACAGGCCAGTCATAACGTGGTGGTGGCCAGTCGTGACGTGGTCGAACAAGGATCTCCAATGCTACAGTTCTACGTACAATGGAAGCAGTCATGTGTGATGATCAATTAAATGAATCAAACATTGTACAATAGCCTTTATGGTCCGTTCCATTGGTAAAGGTATCTTCGTCCGCTGAGGCTCGTTTACATAAGCCAGTAATTTACTATACAGGCACCCGCTGTAATGGCTGTAATGGCACATAATATGGTCCTCTCCTGTCTACATTTTTTGCAGGTGCCAAGTGCCTGGCCGCGGGATTTATTTCCTTACCGTGACCCCGAAACATAAAGGGCTATTAAAGGACACCGTGGATTTTAGTCAGTACAAGTCTGACAGTCCCTCCTGCCCTGTCCGGGGTGGGAGGACTCATTTGATGATTTTACCACGCTAAAAAAAAAGGTGCCAAGTGCCTAATGATGGCTTTGAAACCTGGTCGTTGCCTTTTAGAGAGACTAAGAGTCACTCAACGAGCAGTGGAAAGAGCTAGCTCAGAGTTTCTTTGCGGGATGAATTATAAGGCGGGATAAAATCCGGAATATGGATATTCGGCAAAGAACCAGAGTCACCGACATAGCTCATAATTTGCAAGTTGAAGTGCCCTTCGTAGGAGCTCGTGGCTAAATAATAACAGCCTCACAGGCCGATCTTCCGGGTTATGCCGCGCTTGCCAAGGTTGGTCTGTGGATGGGTGACCATCTGTCATAGCGAGTTTCCTCCGTGCTTCGGAAAGCACGTAAAGCCGTTGGTCCCGGCTGACATTTGTAGATCTTTGACAGTCGTTACTGTTAGCAGAACCATGGGGTATCCTATTACCCAGTTAGTGGGTTGTAGAGGTCCGACAGACAGTCGCTCCATGTAAAATACTGATATCCAGGTGAATCTAGTTTGACTGGAAGCCGACCCCAATATAGTTGGGAAAAGGCAGGCAGATGATGATGATGATGAAGTGCCCTTCATACTAATCTTTTATCCCATTCATTAATTCCCATTCTATCTTTCATTCAAATCAGTTCAGTAATTATTGCGTGAAAGAGATAAACTTCTATCCATACCCTCGCAAACTTTAGAATTTGTAAAATTAGTAAGACACCGATAGTTTGAAGGCCCTAATATTGTAAATATGATTATACGTCAATTATTTCAGTAAACAATTTCAGTTTCAATGGCAATCGGTCACGAACAGAGTTATCAAGTGAGACGTAACAAAAACATCAACAATCTGTAATCGGGGTCTGTCAAAGTAGATACAATACTTAGACCTCAGAATATTGTCATAAGAGGCAAAGTATCACTCTGGGTCTATTAGTTCATCACATGTTTTTCATCATCAGTCTATAATTATGTTCCCACTCTTGGGACATATGCCTCCTCTCAGTGAGAGGGAGTGGGCTATAATCCACCACGCGGGCCCAGTGCGGGTTGGTGGATGTCACATTATCTGAATTTTTGGTTCTAGGACATGTCGGTTTCCTCACGATGTTTTCCTTCACCGTTTTGAGAGCAATGGTGATGAAATAAATTACACAAAGTAATGCGCCAGCCAGGGTTCGAACCCACGACCTACATCTCGTAAGGCGGGGCCGATACCACTGGGCCACCACTGCAATCCACATGTTTTTAGCGTGGTAAAATCGTCATATGATCCACCCAGGACAGGGCAGGATCCCCTGTCAGACTTGTACTGACTAGAATCCACGGTGTCCTTCAATAGCCCTCGTCACGTCACGGTATTCGGTAGTCCCGACCAGTACAACACATTAAAAAAAAAAACTAGCCAAGTGGGCAACGGGGCCCGCGACATCGCACGCAATATGTAACTGTATTTACTACACAAAAGATACACATTTCCAGTAGCATAGCGTCACGTCGTCGCGTCTCGTTATGAACTGACCCTTATCCTGTTCTACGTCCGTAAAATTTCACGTAAAACACTCCCACAGAATGTATTAAGAAACATGTAACACGTCAAAAAACACAAAACACAGTTCAAAATAAAAATACTTACGTAAAACATTGTTGTTTCAAATCACGGCACGACACAACACGTTATGTCATAGTAAAGGCTCTCAACACACTGGCACAGTCCACATTGGCAGTATCTACACTATGAGCTAAAGGTCATTGGGGCTTGACATTGTGGACCTCTCGACACAGTACACAGATATCCAGTAAATCAACTGCGCTCTGTTCGTTAGTTAGACAGACGACTGTTCTGTCTTACTTAAGAGTAAGGCAGATTTGTCTAGACATGTATCTCCAGTTTTTGTCTTGTTCATTCGATAAACCGAATTTTCGCAAAAAGTCTAGGGCTATCGTAAAAACACACATTTTTAGGGTTCCGTAGTCAACAAGGAACCCTTATTGAACGTTACTTACTTTAAAAGAATAGGGTTTTTGCAAAAAACTTCATTTTACATAGTAAGGTTTGAGTGATGTAGTAAAAATACGGATGGTTAGAAAACACCATCCGTAGTTTTACGATATGCCTAGAATTATGCGAAAATTCGGTCAATCAAATAATTATTCTACGAAATAATTATTATGCATTTGTTTCTTTCTTTTCAGTTGAAATACTGAACGGCGAGTACTATTGTGCATTTGACGTGTTATGGAAAATTAAACATTATTATTATAGGTACCTACACATAATCAATACAAGGAAGATGTTCAACGAAAAATATAATGAATGCTATCATTGTCAGTGTTTTGACTATGAACCGTATTTATGCCAATTCAAGGTCAAAATTCGGTTCGGTACATTATGATGGAAAAAGATCAAACGGTATGACGTTATTCCATTGGAACATGTGTAGTCCTTTTTCATCGTAGTAAAATTATCAAATGAGTTCTCCCACCCAGGGCAGGACTGGAGGAACTGACAGACTCGAACTAACTAAAATCCTCGGTGATTCTTCAATAGCCCTTTACGCACCACGGTAATCCCACGACCCCGGCTTTTTAGAATAGAATAGAATAGAATAGAATTTTTTATTTGCTTAAACATGTGTATACATACAGAATTAAAAATAATACATGCATGCAAGATCTTAAAAAAGGGTGAGTCATGACATGTCTGCCTTTCTCAAGGCGTGCAAATGTGTTAGGTACCTACAATTATTTTCAGTCAATAATCAATTACATATATTTTAGGGTTCCGTAGTCAACAAGGAACCCTTATAGTTTCGCCATGTCCGTCCGTCCGTCCGTCCGTCTGTCCGCAGTTTAGCTCAGAGACGCACAGTACTAGAGAGCTGTAATTTGGTGTAAATATACGCATTTGTTGTGCCGAAAAAGTGGTAAAATAAAATCTAGTAAAATATTTTTTTTTAGGGTACCTCCAGTACTTACACGTAAAGTCAGGATTTTTTTTTCTCGCGTACCCCTTAGTGTGTATCATTAAATAGGCCTTTAAAAAATAATGATAGTTCCCATTAACAATTTTTTGATAAAAAAATTCGTTTGTAAAATATTAAGCTTTAAAGTGCTAAATTTTGCTCAATTCGAGTGTCCCCCCCCTCTACCAGCTAAACGGTTATGTTTGGGGGTGTGGAAAAATTCACAATAGTAGTATATATAACGAAGTTTAAAAGAAAATTATCATGACTAAGTAGGCTTTACAACTTTACGAGTAATAGTCGACCAACTTATAAAATGTACTTGGACATCATATTTTCTTAAACAAAATGTATCGGAGACAACTGCAAATGTAAGTTTGTCAACTTTATTTTTACAGCTTTTATAGGTATGTTTTTTGGGGATAGGTAGGTTTTTATCGTCAACTATTTTTAACTAAATTCAAAAAAAGGAGGAAGTTCTAAATTCGTTGTAATCTTTTTTCTTATGTATTTTCCCCGATTTCTCAGAGACTCCTGGACCGATTTTGAAAATTCTTCTTTTTAAAATTAAATTCAGCGAATCAGTTTAGTTAGTTCGCATAAGTATTTTGATGGGCAACTACGGAACCCTACTTTTTTTGTATTACAGATGACATAGTGTGAGTGTTCTTAGACATGTTTGATGAAAATCGGTTGAGCCTCTTAAAAGTTGCGGGGGTTAAAGTGGAGAAGACTAACCGAAGGTTTGCAAACTCGAGTGGGCTCATAAATAAAAGCGCACTGAAAGGAAATATTAATTAATTTAAGGGAGCAGTGGTGGCCCAGTGGTATCGGCCCCGACTTACGAGTAGGTCGTGGGTTCGAATCCAGGCAGGCGCATTACTTTGTGTAAATTATTTCATCACCACTGCTCTCAAAACTGTGAAGGAAAACATCGTGAGGAAACCGGCATGTCCTAAAACCAAACAAATTCGAAGACATGTGACATCTACCAATCCGCATTGGGCCCGCGTGGTGGATTATGGTCCTCTCCCTCTCACTAGAGAGGAGGCCTGTGTCCCAGCAGTGGGAACATTATAGGCTGATGATGATGAAAGGAAATATTATTGATGACTTGGTTGTGTCGGGGGTTTTTTACATTTTTAATTTAATTTTTATACAAATGAAGAAATTGCCTCTCACACACTCTTTATGTCTGTCTCAAACGGAATCATGTGGTCACATTAGCAAAGTATGTAGTTACAATTTTACTATGCAGTTGGCGCCACGAGTGACGTGTTTAGCGAAAGCTGTTTCGTATAGTATAAGGCAGTAGTCCCACTGCCAGCGAGTAAGCGATTATCTGTCGCTTTTTCTCACTTAGTCAACGAACAATTATAGAGTGAAAGTCTTGGAACTCAATCTTTGACTACGCAGCTTTGTTTGTACTAATTAGGAGGTCAAAAGTCCCCGCCCCTAGCTCTTGAGCTGTAGTGGAGGAGGTGGTTTGAAGGTAGGTACTAGGTACTATTTTTTGGTTTTTCGCTTGTATCTCGGAAACCATGAGTCCTAGCTAAAAAATATTACTGTATGAACGAAATAAAAGCTGAATAAATTTTCCGTAAGTTTTATTCAGTGAGCATTTCAGATCAAAGGCGGGGACTTTTGATATATTTTTAAATATTAAACGCATTAACGCATGCGTAACGAATTTCAAAGATTTTCTTAGGAAAGGAAAAATTCGATCCGCGGGCAGGATTCGAACCTACGGCCTTCGGATTCAGTACATCCGACGCTCATTTCCATCCAACCGAGCCACCGAGGATCTTACCTGCCGCGGTGAATTCTTCCTTCCATTTCTAACGTCTCATGGTGAAGTTCAGCGCCATCTATTGTAGAGTATTAAAACTACTACACGAATTACGAAGGCCGTAGGTTGGAATCCTGCCCGCGGATCGAATTTTTCCATTCCTATTTGACTTTTGATATGTTCACCTCCTAACTTGTCCAAACAGAGTTACTCAAAAATAGTGTTCCAAGACTTTCCCTCTATACCTACCTTGTTTTGAGCATTCGTTGAGTTTGACTGGGCTGTACGTACACTATGATATGACATTCCGGAAAGTTTTCAGAAACTACTGACCGCCGCACTATATCGCTCATCGCTCTCGCTGCATGATCGGAAGAACTCAAAGCAATGACTACATAGCTGCTCGGTGGTCGTCAATTTCAGTTGAGTCGGTCTACTCGCTAACCGCTAATCGCCTGTGCTGGGACAACTGCTTAAAACATGTTACATACGTCGTCGTCCACTCAGCGAAATTGTCTTACGTAACACACACATTCTCAAAGTTATCCTACTACTATTATAAAGGCGAAAGTTTGTAAGTATGGATGTATGGATGTTTGTTACTCTTTCACGCAAAAACCACTGAACGGATTTGGCTAAAATTTGGTACACAGATAGTTTATAACCTGGATTAACACATAGGATAGCTTTTATCCCGATTTTATGTTCCCGTGGGATAATTTTCGAGTTGTAGCGGGTGAAACCGCTGGCAACAGCTACATGCATAATATTATGATAGTAAGTAGGTAACTACCTAGCTATGTATGATTGATGGTGTAGTGGTCGGGAGCTCGACTGCTGAGCGTGGTCGCGGGTTTGATTCCCAGTCGATTAAAAGTGTTATTGGGTTTTTCCATCCGAAATTCTTCAGTTCTTTTTTATTAGGTTTATGGTTTTTGGCTCCTTTCCTAGTAAAGGAACTTAATAACAATTTCCTGGCAAAATGAGGATGTTTCTTCAATTAGCATGTCTCTACTTAACCTCTAGGATATTACAGGCGTTATGTTATGGAGGTGGTGCGCGAGAGAGAGGACAGCCTCCACCTCAAAACCCCAACCCTGCCGAAGGAGACGCCCGCCCTCCTTTACGGACAGTCGATCTTGAACCTTGCCTGGGTCGTTCTGTACCCTCAGGCTGAGCACGAATTTTCAGTATTTGAGACGTAAAGTAAAGTGGAACTTTGACAAATCAAATTGACAATTTTTCAATGAAAAAATTAGTTTCTTCTTCGCACACCACAGGCGCTATTCCATTTTTTCATACAGAAACGCTGTAAATACTGGAAAGATGCTGTAAAGTAAAAGAGTGAAAATTCGACAGAAGTCAGCAAACTGACGGGGGCCCCCTTAGAGGGCCTAGGCGTGATGGATTGTGTAGTGTAGCCCAGTCCCTGCTTTTAGACAGGAGCCCAAAAAGATAATTATTTTATGCTGATAATTTTAATTACTTCAATTGTTTTTATATTATGTTTAAAACAATTGAAATAATCTAAACATGTGTCACTGTGTCATCTTATCAATAATTCACATCCGCAAAATTCCTCATCGCGCTAAGTAATCAGCTCAAAAATGGTGCTACCGTCGTGCTACCCTGCATGTTGAGGAGAAGAATTATTAAAAAATATGTTTTTGTTGATTAGGTACAGAAAATTAATTAGGTATGTAGTGCCTGAATAACGGCATTCGAAACTTCGACTTTGTATATTATTATACAGTCCAAAAACAATCTTTGCTTTTCCGAAAAAGAAAAAAAAAACTTTTAGCGCTAGTTTTTATTAAAAAAGAATATAAATACGATTGAGACTTTTTCTATGAAATAGTCCTCTTTCCTCCATTATTCAGAAAAAATAACAATAACTTTCAACACTTTTTCCCGCGGAATGCGATTAACTTTCATTTATGATACAAGATGGCGTTACGTGTCGGAATTGGCTGTCAAATTCTAAATTAACGCGAGAAAAGCCACCGGCTAGAGCTTGATAAATCATCGTTATGAACGTAAAAAACTACTGTGATTGTGCGTAAATACCTACTATTCTATGTCTGTTAGATAATGGCTGGCCAGGCCGGCCTTGATTTGATTTGATTAAACAGCTTCCTTTTCGCTCTGAAATTAACGCTAGTTATGTTGTGTTAGTATCATCTGTCTCGAGGCAGCCTTATCTGTTTGTTTATTATACTCCTCAGTCTCATAATTATTTACCTAGTGATGTAGTTTTTTAAACATTGGTAAAAAAAATATATAAAATAATAAATGGTTGATAAAGCAGTTTACAAAGATTGATATGTATTTCGGGTCAATCTTCAATTTTTGAACTTCCGTTTAGGATAATGACGCCCGATACTTTTCCTGTTAGTGCAACCATCCATTGACTAAAAACAAAAATATAAATTATTTTAATTACGTTTAACTATAATGAAATTAAAATAATATATATTTTCGTTTTTTGTCAATGGATGGTTGCACCAGCAGTAAAAGTATCGCGCGTCATTATCCAAAACGGAAGTCCAAAAATTGAAGATTGGCCCTTTCATGTGTGATAGTTGTGAAACATTAATATTCCATTTGTAGATGGCGCTTTTGCAGATCAAAAGTACCCTTTTAGCAAATAAAATACAATAATTTTTGAACCCAAATAAAATACACTCTTGAACAAATATCTAAAAATACGACCATATTTTCAAGTACGATTTTGAAATCTTTTAATTTTACAATGTGTATGTGTGTAAATATCTTCGTAAACTTACCAAGTCACATGTCAAAGTACTGTCAAAAAGAAAGGTTCAGATTATTCAGATTGTGGATTGATTTGTTTTCACGCATTTGGTGGCGGAAATCTAGTAATAATTACTCAGTCTCGAATACAGTCTATGAATGTTTATGTTTAAATATTTAGTTTTAAAACATCCGTTGTAAAAATTTACGTACAACGTGAATAATAGTGAATCTCATTGTTTAATTGAAGCTGAGTTTATGTCGCCTGTGCTCTAATTTTCCACAATCAGGTGAGTGAAAAATATGTGCGATATTCTTATAGCTAGCTAATAAAGAATCATTTAAAAATACAAGTTAATATAATAATCTATTCTCATAGTAAGTATTAACTAAACTTGCTTTTCCTAGAAATGGCCAGTAAAGCAACAACATATATTTTTTAACTTGCGTTTCCTCTTTATAAAGGAAAAATTATAAATAATCCTATAAAACTTAAAAAAAAAGATACCTACTTATTTTGTATATTCTTTCGCAATGATATATTTTTAAATGTTTTATTTATAATATTGCATACATACTACTACTTACATTATGTCATTTTGATTATAATAATATAGTTTTGAACTTATAAAAAAAAAGAAAAAATTATATGAATTATTGATGTGTGCAAATCCTTATTTAAATAGGAGATTTAACAAAAAGTAATCCTAATCCTCATATCAACAAAAGATTTTCATTGTATAATATTCTGTTATAATTAGAAAGAGGGGTCAGAGGACCGTCTTAAAAAGCACTGGGGCCCAGGAACGCAAATCACATTTGAAGGAACATAGAAGTTTTTGTCAGCAAGATACCGATAATCTAGATACCCAAGGTGGGAGTACTCATTTTATGTGACAGGTCAGACACAACACAGGCACGGCTTGGACGGATAGGTTCAGTATCACCCAACATTGCCCCCTATGGCGTTATGGAATAGTGCACTTTTTCTTCAGCAGTATAAAATGATAACTTTAAAGACCGACCTGTCTTTCTGTTATTATCAGGGCTTATCATTCGATTTTGTATGATCACTCAAATTAAGAGGATCCATATGAAATTATTATGTAAGCCTTTTATTTGGAACAAGTAGACTAGATAATAATATATAATCAGTGCACTTGAAAAACTTGATAAATGTGCATTTTTGATTATTTTCCAGTTTTTATTACTTTTTATTGACACAATGATGTCGAAAACAGTCATTTATGATACCTATAATACTGTTCAGTGTTCTTAAAAGACAATAAAAATGAATATCATCTACCAAAACAAAAAAAAAAAAAAAAACAAATACAAAATAGTTTATTTTGTCAACTTCTTATAAGCAGGAAAAAATTTTTAGTGTAGAAGAATCCGTAAAAATGCCCATAACATGTCTTGCTGGTTTCAGTTGCCATATCTTAATATATATAAATCTCGTGTCACAATGTTTGTCCTCAATGGACTCCTAAACCACTTAACCGATTATAATGAAATTCGCACACCATGTGCAGTTCGATCCAACTTGAGAGATAGGATAGTTTAAATCTCAAATTATAGTCTCGAGTTGCAGCGGGTGAAGCCGCTGGCAACAGCTAGTAATTATATAGAATGTCTTATTGTCCAGCGTGCCTTTTCACATAGGTCCCTCTAACCTTCCTTAGCCACCCTTCTCCAGTAATGTCCAGTTGTGAGAGTTAGGTCATCTTTCTATCCCGTTTATGAACATCCTCAATTTTAATTGCCATCCTCCGGTTTGCCAATCTGAGAGTGTTTTGCTCCATTTTTCTTGTGTATCTCGGATCATGTGCCCGGTCTATCTCTACTTCTGTTAGTCTATCTCAGAAATTATGTCAATTAGGTTGTTTTAGGGTTCTGTACCCAAACGGTACAACGGGACCCTATTACTAAGACTCCTCTGTCCGCCTCTTTGTCACCAGACTGTATCTTGTGAACCGTGATAGTTATACGGTTGAAATTTTCTCAGATAATGTATTTCTGTTGCTGTTTTAACAAAAAATCTTACAAAAGAGATTAAGATAAATATTTAAACGGGCTCTCATACATTTTTTTTTACACTTTGCCCCCATTGCCCCACACTTGGAATTTCTCCTGTATCGTGGCTGCGTTTACAAAGATAGAAACTCACATACACAAATACCCAGACCCGAAACAACTACTTGTAGGTCATACAAATATTTGTTCCGTACGGGAATCGAACCCGCGACACGCTGTGCAGCAGTCCAAATCAATCACTGAGCCACTGCGGTAACCGTGCCGTCAAACTGATTGAAAGAGTTTTGAACTGTTAAAAGCTTTGAAGTAATCAATGAATACCATGTACAATAACATGGAAACATTTAACAAAATTCAAATGCAATTTACTCGTAAAATACTGGTCTCCACTTTGAAATAAGACCTATTTCGTAATCGATAGAGTATGGCTTACAAAATAGAAGTCTCATGAAAAAATCAGAAGTTTAATCAATATGGTAGCAGAACATCGCTTTTGAGTACTGCATAGTGTTTACCTATGGTACTATTGCTCGAGACTACAGGTTTTTGTTATATTTCGTAATTTTCTTTATTATTTATTTCACTGTTTATACCTACTGATAAATTATCTCCACCTTAGATCATTCTAGGGTGGAGATTTCATGTCTGAAACTTGGTCGCTGGACTAACCAATTACCGTGACCCCAAAACATAAAGCTATTGAAGGACATTGTGGATTTTAGTCAGTACAAGTCTGACAGTCCCTCCCACCCTGCCCGGGTGACTTGATGATTTTACCACGTGAAAAAAAAGGGGGTGACCATTTATCAAAACTGGAAGGCAACCCCAATAAAGGCTAAAAATAGAAAAGGCTAGATTAATTGATGATTTATGACTAAATTACGCATTCACAGGCCATACATATACCAAATTGTATTTCACAAACATTTAACTATTACAAACAAAGATTATTTTAATACCTTTAGGTATGCCCCCGAGAATGTTATCAAAATATTATTAATTTCGTAGAATGTTGAATGTTTAAACAAACCTTGGAATTTTATTATATCAGTGACTAAGTGAATTAATTTCTGTCTGGATATTGCAAGTTCTTTAAAGATTTGGTTATATTCCACTGTTTGGCTCTGCACCGTCAACGGGTTATCCATAAGGCACTTTAGGCCAGTGCCTAGGGGCACATTATGACCACACTCCCGATAAAAAAATGAAAAAAGGAGATTGTGTGGTTAAATGAAACCACGGTTAAAGTGAATCTTTTTCCACTTTATATGGTAAAAGCCCCCATTATTGACACGAGTGTGAGTCACGGTGAACGCCTGATTTTTTTTTTGCTTGTATTGAAATTAATCAAACAATTTTTTTTTGTAAGGCGTAGGTATACTAGTTTTGCGATGTGATGATAAACCTTAATTCTATTTCGTAATGTAGACAGTCAAAATTTTCAAATTGCGTTGTTGTGGTATGAAAAAGGGAGGGCCCGAGGCGAGCTGTGCCCAGGGGCCCCTAGATGGTTAATCCGGCCCTGGATGTAATCATCCCCATACTCGTATTAAAATTGTAGTGATGATCAATCAAGTAACTGATTGTAACACATAATTAAATTCTCACAATAGATTCCATTATCGATTACGGAAAAACATCACATTGTCACTAATTATCAAAGAACTTTATTAGACTATCCTTGACTACAGTGGCGCAGTAAGACCGAATCCAATATGGGGCAAAATGCATAATGCGCGGCCCTTTTGTTTCAAGACGAAAAATACGATTTGCCCCAGATACTTGCGATATTAAGAGTTCAGTTGTTAGTTAGCAATGCAAAAAGCAAAACACACTACAACTTTGCTGCATGTGCATATGCATGACTGCATAGGGTGGAATTGCATCCTGCAATAGGCCTGGATTTTGTCGCGGAATTAAAGCTAGATATTTGTCATAACATTTAATTATTGTTTTATTTTCCAGCTTCACATAAGGCTGATTCAGAGATCTAAACCTGGTGTGGCGTCGCCTGGTCTCAGACTGCATCGGAAGGAACGGTGGAAACTGCTGCTTGCACAGAATTTTGGTAATTATTCATTTTTATTTGAGACTACAATCTCTGTGCCAAATATTTAGATCCATTCAGCTGTTCTTGTGTGATTGACTAACAAATACCAGTCAATTCCTTACGTATAATTATCTATCTTCTTCTGTATTATAAAATATCAATTGCTGTTCGTTTGTCCCGATAAAACTCGAAAACGGCTGTGCCAATTTGGCTAAATTTGGCTTTTGAATTATTTCTAGAAGTCCAGGGAAGGTTTAAAATGTGATTTTGAGGCGGTACGAATTTTGCCAGGTCAGCTAGTTATGACATAATTACCAATGTCAAAATAATAATCTAAAAGGAATTGAAATAAATGATTTGACTTTGAATTATTATAGTTTACAGTGTCCTCCATAAATACAGTGGAGTAACATTGTAATAAAATTTGGAAATCAGAAACTATTTGAGGTTTTTTTTAAAATTTAGATCCTCCTTTATTTATTTTTAAACATATTTCTTTAATTTTTAAAATATTTAAAACAACGTCACCTTGAGACGTTAGGATTGGATTGAAGAATTTGACGCAGTAGGTAAGAACTAGGGGTTGCAGAACCGGTACTTTTTAAAGCCCGGTACCGTAGTTTCGGTACTGGGACATGGAACCGGGATTTCCCGGGAAATTCGGTACTTTCGGTACTCACGTACAAATGTCGCTATTAACTACAAATGTCGATATTAAAGGCACGAGTGCGTGCACACCACATAGAATTACCTTAATCAGTTGAAAAATGAACTCATTACAAATGTGGGGGGATGGAGTAGTTCATAAAACTTTGTTTTATTCGTAAATCTATAAATAATCATCAGAACATAATCTCAAGGAACCGAATTTAAATGCTTTTTTAAGCTATTACCTAGCTTTTATCGCGGGCTCTGATCGCGGCGTGGCGCGGCGACCAAATCAAAACATTCCCAACAAAAACCTAACGAAAATACCCATCGTCACCACGCATCGTCTAACGTCATTTCAGTTCGGGAGACTTCGGTAACCATAAAAATATACTTCATAAAAACAATTTACTTTATCTTACTAATTCTAAACGGCTAGCTACAAAAAGAGTTTTCACAATGAAACCTACATAAAAAAATCTCCTGCAACAAAGAAGTTCTATATTACAGTAGTGCATCACAAACATTTTAATTTTCTTTTAAAATAAAATAGTTATTTGTTATACAAGGCTGTAAAGTTGATTTAGCGAGAAAATTTTGCTACGCTCAGTTTTAAATCCAAGTTATAGGATTGAAAACTGAGCGTGGCGAACTTTTCAAACGTACGAGATGCAGAAAACCTTTGCTTCCGAATGCAACACACAACTTTTCACCTCACTAAGCAAGGAAATGCAGTAGAAGCGGCTCTGCGCCTCGCCTGCCAGTGAAGAAAATAATTGACTACACGATATTTTGTCCGAATTTTGAACAAATCTTTGCGCTCTAGCGCGCAAAATGGAGTTTTGCGCGTTTTGAAAAACGCGCGAATGAATAGAATCTTTCCGAGCGAGTGAAGTGGAAAAAAAAGGTAGCTTCTTGCAATCTCCGAGTGCCACATGTATTTTTTTTTATATTGATATAAAAATAACTTTTAATTATAATAATTATTGTTTATTGTAAAATAAACAATAATATTTTGATTTAGAAAAAAGCCTATCTTTGTCACGTACTTGGTCACTTTTTTCCTTCTACTATAAATAAATATCATCAAACAAACTGTAGCAAAACAAAACTAGTATGATGCTTTTTCGAGATGAAAAAAATATAAAACTCAAGAAAAGAATGTAACAAACGCTATTTTATTTAAAATAAAGGTAGTATCATAAAAAAATGTAAAAGCTTTTAAGAGATTAATAAACAAAATAATTATAAAATACATAAAATCTGAGCATGATTAAAGTTATTCTCTTCAAAATGAAAGTAATGCAATAAATGAATCATAATCATCATCTTAACTGACCCCTTACTGACATTGCTGATTAGTTTTTGTGTATGAAATTCACATTATTTTCAAATAAAATGTTTTATATCAACAATATTGTAAAATAATAGTTTATTGGATATGATTTGTAACTTTACATTGAAAAAAAGGAAAATAATAAAGTACCGAAAGTATCGAAAGTACTGGGACTGCGGGACGAAGAACCGGTACAAGATTGCTTTAAAAATTCCCGGGATTTCCCGGTATTTTCGGTACCGGGATTTCCCGGTTGCATGCCCTAGTAAGAACCCCGTTAGCTCGGTTGGAAAGGGCGTTAGATATACCTATTGAAACCGGAGGTTCGAATATTTTCAAAGAAAATCATTGATATTTAAAACATGAAATAAGAAAAATGGCCCACTAGCATCGGGAACAGGGTCCAAGTTCTCACTGGTAGGGCTCCAGAGAGAGGAACTTCCTTACTATGCGTGCCGTGCCTAAAAGCACTGCTTTCAGCATCAAGCCCTTGAGCCAGCCGCAGGTGTTGGATAAGGCTCTTTGCGAATTGCAATTAGTCCATTGACCGTAACGACTATCGGTACAATGACTGCTGAGTCCACGTCCCACATGTTGACAATCGCGTGTACTGAATCAATATTGTACTCTATTTTTTTTATCATTTTTAAGCAATGATAAATAAATTCAAAAATATGATTATCAATGTGCCTATGTTCATATTAGGTTGTTCAACAGGTTTATACTTACGATAGCAAATCGGAAAAAAAAATTCAAAACCAAAGTTTGCTAATAAAATATTTGTCTTCTGAAATTATAAAATGTCCGGAAGGAGCAGTGGTGGCCCAGTGGTATCGGTCCCGACTTACGAGTTGTAGGTCGTGGATTCGAACCCCGCCAGGCGCATTACTTTGTGTCATTTATTTCATCGCCACTTCTTTCAAAACGGTGATGGAAAACATCGTGAGGAAACCGGCATGTCCTAGAACCAAAAATTCGAAGACATGTGACATCCACCAATCCGCACTGGGCCCGCGTGGTGGATAATTGCCCACTCCCTCTCACAGAGAGAGAAGAAGCCTGTCTGAGAGTGAAGAGGTCTGTGTCCCAGCAGTGGGAACATCATAGGCTGATAGTGATGTTGATGATTGCGTACATACAATATTGCTGTAAACAAAGTTGTACAAAATATTATTTTTTCCTTATAAAGTTTTTAATATCTGGTTGACCGAGCTTCGCTCGGTTTTTAAAATGTCTATATCTTGTGATCCGCGCTTTTCTCGAACCTGGGACTTGATAAATCGATTCCTTGACCCGAAAAACCCCTAATCTGTAACTTTCATGAAAATCCTTGGAGCCGTTTCCGAGATCCTGATTATATATAAATATACAAGAATTGTTCGTTTAAAGATATTAGATAGATAGATAGATAAAGTTTTTCCTTCCTAAAGTTTGTACACAATACCTATTATTTTTTCCGTATAGATTTTTCCTTATAGTGATAGGTTAATAAATTATTATCATGATTGTACATCCGATAACTGTTTCATCATTTTTATCAAGGTTTTTTTAGGTCATTATCTTCACACATTATCTTTTGCTCGTAATAATTGTATTTTTCAGTAGTAAAAGGACGTTGAAACTAATTGTGCGTAGCGAAATATTAATCGGCTTATAATCACGGTTGGTAGAAAATATTTTTAGATATTTTTTTAAACAAAACGGTTCAAATTGTTGTATTTGGGTGATAAGTGTTTTTTTTTGTTATAAAATATAAATTAAGTTTATGACGTTAGAGCCTGTCGGGATCTCGGGACTATGTCATCTCAAGTTAACCGTGACCTTGGAACGTAAAGGGCTATTGAAGAATCACTGTGGATTTTATTCAGTACAAGTTTGACAGTCCCTCCCGCCCTGGGTGGGAGGGACTGTCAAACTTCAAGGGATTCATTTGATGATATTACCACGAAAAAAAAGCCAACCCATTATGAGTCCAATTTATTTAAACTCGTTGTAGTAAATAAAAATATTTACAAAAAACGATTGTAGTAAATTACATATTTACAAAAAACGCTCAATGAATAAACATCTACCGTCCTATTACAAACATTTATTGAACGCTTGTCTAATAAAAACTGTCAACGTCAAAACAGCATGCATGTCACGTTGATATAAGAGGGTTGGAAAAAAAAAATTACAAATAACCAAACAGTTTAAAGTGGAGACACTCTTGTGTTCTGAGCGAAATTTAGTGTGCAATTCAGTATTTTTGGTGATAATTTCGAATATTTTGATTGAAAAACTTTTTCAAAAAAAATGTGACCGCCTTCAAAAACAACCACAAAAAAGAGTAAAATAACCTACAAAACTTTTCTTTCGGAAATTGGTGACTTTTTTATTAATTTCATTGTCTCTTTTGCCACCGACTTAAATTCCGAAAGAAAAGTTTTGTAGGTTATTTTACTCTTTTTTGTGGTTGTTTTTGAAGGCGGTCACATTTTTTTTGAAAAAGTTTTTATTTTAGTCTTTTTAGTTTTAATTTTCAACCAAAATTCTTGTCAAATACATCATTTTCTTACATGTGCACTAGAATTTTGTAATCCGTAGCACCACCGGTAATAACATCGTTAACATCTCTTTCATTTATTCCCTATCTCAAAAACTGCTGAACCGATTTTGATGAAATTTGCAGTATTCCCTAAGTTGAACGATACCTAGTACAACAAAAAAATAATTACTTAAATCGGACTTGTACTTCCGGAGATATGCGAACACAAACATAATTTTCTTACTTGAGGAGTTGTACCTTCCATCATCAGCTCAGCTACATGAGACGATGATTTCCATACGCAAATACTTGAATTATTTCATAAGATTTGCGAAAAACTATGTGTCAGTTAATAAAATTTGAGGGTTTCCCTCGATTTCTCCAAGATCCAATCATCAGATCTTGAAATGGTGACAATGGGACCACACGGGAAGCACCAGCTTTCGAATAAAAAAATAATCATGAAAATCGGTTCACCCAGTCGCAAGTTAAGAGGTAACAAACAAAAAAAAAAAAAAAGCCGTCGAATTGATAACCTCCTCCTTTTTTTGAAGTCGGTTAAAAAAGGGGATTTACAGTTAAAGTATTAAATACCATCCTAATTTTAATATGAATCATCAGTGATTATGATATTATCATAATCTGATGATTTAATAAAAGACAGTAAATAATCGGCGACTGCTGCTATCGGGTATCTATGCACGATAACACAAGAATTACATACACACGTATCATCATAACCGATTTTGATAATGTTTTTTTTTGTTCGATGTAGTATTATCTGCCATTTGGTCTCATCTACAGTTTGGTTCAGTAGTTTTTATTTTATGATGGTATTTGTCTCGTATTGTGATATTTCATATTTCCTTAATGGCGTTGTGTGATAGTTGTGAAATATTATTATTATTTTGACTTTTACGAGTTTTTTGTATCATTATTAATATCTGGCTGACTGAGCTTTGCTCGGTTTTTTGTTTTTGGCCCTCATCGGTCATGGCGTTATAGATGGCGCTTCTTAAAACGCGGTTTTTATAATGCCTATATCTTGGGAACCGAGTTTTTCTCGAACCTGGGACCTTAATAAATCGATTCCTTGAGCCGAAAAACCCCTAATCTCTAACTTTCATGAAAATCCTTGGAGCCGTTTCCGTAATCCTGATTATATATAAATAAATATACAACAAGAATTGCTCGTTTAAAGATGTTATATATTATTATTGCCGGTACTAAGGACTACGTATTTGACAAGGACTTTGTTTGAATTTTGGAACTAAAAAGTATGAATTAAAAAAAAAAACTAACCGCCACAAAAAATCGTGAAACAATTCTAAAAAAAGTTATTTCAAACTTTTTTGTGGTGGTTTTTGAAGGTGGTTAGTTATTTTTTAATTTACGCTTTTGAATGTAATATGACCGAAATTGGACCACCAACCGGCCACTGGTGTTATCATAAAAATGTGAACGTTTGGAACTAGGCGTGCACAATCACAACACGATAACCAAACTGCAGGGGACACCACTGAGTATTTTATACAGAAGGGCCAATACTTTGAATACCTATGTATCTGTCAAAAATCTAATTAATTTATCATTCGTCAGATTACACTAGTTAACAAAAAAAAAGTTATTCTTTTACCCAAAGATAATTTATATTGGATATGTTTTCTACCCGTCCCATTACTACAAAAAAAATGTCTCATATTTTTATCACGTCAAATTTTTGATATACCGACATTTTTGAAACACGGCACATATATTTGTATGACATGAAATTAGTAACCTATTTTGGGTCTGCGTGTTTGTGTACCTATGTGAGTTTAAATCTTTGTAAACGAACAATACAGCAATAATTCATAAACAAAACAACAACAAAAACTCGACAAATTATGAGAGAACCTCGAGAACCACTCTATCCATTGATAAAAACATCATAAAAATCGGTGCAGTAGTTTTAGAGATTATCGCAAACAGGCAGACGCGACAAAGGACGTTTAAAAATAGTGATTTATGATTTCAGTTGTACCTATATCAGAAAAATATTGCCCGGTTAAGCAGTATCAACCTTCTAGATTTATTGAACTGCGAGAGTCCATACAAAAAAATATATTTATCCTCTAGTTTTCTGATACACTCTGTGATACATCGACCATCATACAAACTGTTATCAATTTGTCGTAAGCATATCATTCAACATTGACGCCCATTGACACGAAACTGTATTATATCAAGCTTGTCGAATGACAAACAAAAAATATAAAGAAGTATACAAACATAAGTTTGTATTGTTTTTTTTTTTACAACATATTTTATACATTTTTTCATTGACAGCAAAATGGATGTATATATTTTAATATGGCATGTATGTAGTAGGTATATAAAAAATAATTAATAAATTTATTTCAATTGGGTACCTAAATAAAAGTCATTATTTTAAGTACATCAATGCGAAACCTGAAAATAGTCTGTTCAATATCAGTAACTGAATCGATTCCAATAATATTTACATCAAGTATTGTTCCCAAAAAAATTACCTAATTAATTTTTATCACCAGTTTTTATAAATACAATCACCACAGATATCTTAAAGAAGGAGATATGGCGTGGAGTTTAAAATGTATAGAAAACCAGTGAAGCCGCAACAGCCCCACCATAACGATAATATTGCATATGTAGTTCTATCAAAACAATACTACGAACAAGTGCACACACGCGCCATCGATAACTCAGTCATTTAAATATAAACCTTATTCTTAAAACCACAGCGTACTCTTTTTCCGTGTAACTTACTCACACTAACAATTATCATTGTGTGTTGTCGCGACACACGGGGGGCGGTACTACTCCCGCTCAAATACCACGGACGCACCACGCGACATTACGGCTTGATGAGGTATCGTTATGTCAGCTTCACATTGCTGGTCTAGTCACTCAGTGATAATGTGAGATCATTGTAAAAGAGCAATGTATTTAATGAAAAACAATACAGTCGGAGTAATAAAGGAAACAAAAATAAAGTAGTCCAAGTCAATTTCTGGACAAAACGCTCAGGACCAGGTTTCAACGACACGCCCCCTTACCACTTCTCCTGTTTTTAATATTTCTGTGTCAATCACTGTACGGTTAAGTACCTATTGCCAAACTATTATCACGAGTGTAGGTATAACACAGGAGACGCAATTTACGCGGGTGTAGCTTATAACTTTGTGATTTTTTATGATACGGTTTTAAATATTGTACATAGATCTTTACACAAAAATATTGGACAGGTGTATCGGGTTTCGCATAAACAAAAAATTATGTTGTATGTGTTCAAAAATGTTCAAAAGTATGTTCGATTGTAGTTCTACCGCTAAATCATTAAAGTTTATCAACCAAGCCATAAAAATTAGCTATTTATTGCAGAAAATTTGATTAGACCGTTCAGTAAGATTATCAAAAATATTTGACACGTATTTTTTGTTACTTAAACCGAAATTGACGAAAAGCAGTTTTTACTTGCTTCTGAGTAGTTCTGAGTCACGAGTTGACGACACGACTGAGCCCCTATTACCATTATTTTTGGAAACTAACCGAGACGGACTAAATATATTTGGAGTTTATTGGATGCTGCAATTGCCAATTATAAATGCGAAAGTTTTATGAGGATGGATGGTTGTATTTTTCGTACTTTTTCACGTAAAAACGACTAAGCATAAGTGGTACGCAAGCAGCCTTACTACAAAAAATTAAACAGCTGTTGAATACTTGTCTAAAAAAGTGTGACTGCAAAATTGTAACCTCATAATCTGTCATTTCTTTCTTTCTTTCTTAGACAAGTGTTTAACAGACGTTTAAAAGTTTTTGTGGTACCACGGAAATAGTTTATAACTTGGGCACTTTTTTCCGCGTATTAGGTTTAAGGTGCATTCACAAACAACAGTCACGTCACCGTCACGTCACCGGCAACGGATCAGTGACGGTTTGTTTAGTAATCAGTCACCGTCTCGTCGTTCATCAGTCATGTCTGTGGTGTGGCTGAATCATTGAATACATACACTGACTGAACTGACGTTCCCGGGTGTGTGAAGATAAGCGTATGAAACTTGTATGGAAATATTATTTGACGTGCCTGACCGGTGACTTGACTGATTGATCATCGTCCGGTGACTGGCTGGTGACTCACGTGTGGGAACAAAGTCATACTAGGAGTATAGAAACATTTTCCGTCGTACCACAAAGAAAATTAAACGTCTGTTGAACACTTGTCTAAAAAAATTTCAGATTATGACGTTGAAATAATGTCCTTTTAACAGTCACACTTGTTTTAGACAAGTGTTCAACAGAATGATATTTAAGTTTTTGTAGCATTTATAATTGTTTTTTTTTTCTTTTTTTCAGATGACAGTAATGGTGAAACGATGGTATCGTTCAAGGAGAAATCAGTTTATTATAATTATAATAAGTGTAATCTGTATCATTTATTATATTTCTTTAAATGATAATTTGCAACGTGAGCCCGATTTGGATGTAACAAGGAGGTAAGGTATTCGGCGAGATTTTTTTACCTCATCTTTGCAAAAAAAGTGGGCCTTACCTCGTAGACTTTATTAAGGTGGTGATACACTCTTATCGAGACAATTTACATAGTTTAATAATGGAAAAGAAAAAATAGAAGCTCAAAATCAAAAATCACCTTAGACTCTATCTGTCTCGGAATATCTCGCCAAGAGTCGAATAGCCACCTTAACAACTATTATGACCAAACCTGATATAGTCTAAAAACAAAGTAATATCTTAGAAATCAAAGATCTCCGCTTCTATAACTGTCGCAAAATTGTTGTTTAAAGCGGTTTGCAACAGTTGCTAAATTCACACAGCGACAGCGGCGCCGTTTGACATTGGGAATAGCTGCGGCGGGCGGCATCTTTTAAAATTTCCCACGGCGCCGAATCCTTGTCAGTCGGAATCGATAAAATAAGAAACAGGCCTAGTTCACTTGAATGATTTCGTCGTACAATTATTTCGGTTGATAAGCATTTAAAAAGAAAAATGGACTCAGGCGTTACTTTGCGGAAATCCATGAAATTAAATGTTATGAAAAATATCTAGTTTTAATTCCGCGACATGACGACACGTATTTTTGTCGCGGAATTAAATTTATTTAGAACAGTTTTAAAAAACTCAATCAAATCAAAGCATTTATTTCAAGTAGGCCAGTTACCGACACTTTTGAATTGTCATAAACAATTAAAGTAATATTATTAAACACAAAAGTTATGGTGCTACAGTCCCAGTCACAAGATATAAAAACCGGCCAAGTGCGTGTCGGGCCACGCACAGTGTAGGGTTCCGTAGTTGCCCATCAAAATACTTATGCGAACTAACTAAACTGATTCGCTGAATTTAATTTTAAAAAGAAGAATTTTCAAAATCGGTCCAGGAGTCTTTGAGAAATCGGGGAAAATACGAGTACATAAGAAAAAAGATTACAACTAATTTAGAACCTCCTCCTGTTTTTGAATTTAGTTAAAAAAAATTGACGATAAAAACCTACCTATCCCCAAAAAACATACCGTAAAAACATACCTACAACAGCTGTAAAAATAAAGTTGACAAACTTACATTTGCAGTTGTCTCCGACACATTTTGTTTAAGAAAATATGATATCAAGTACATTTTATAAGTTGGTCGACTATTACTCGTAAAGTTGTAAAGCCTACTTAGTCATGATAATTTTCTTTTAAACTTCGTTATATGTACTACTATTGTGAATTTTTTCACACCCCCAAACATAACCGTTTAGCTGGTAGAGGGGGGGGACACTCGAATCGAGCAAAATTTAGCACTTTAAAGCTTAATATTTCACAAACGAATTTTTTAATCAAAAAATTGTTAATCGAAACTATCATTATTTTTTAAAGGCCTATTTAATGATACCCCACACTAAGGGGTACGCGAGAAAAAAAAATCCTCACTTTACGTGTAAGTACTGGAGGTACCCTAAAAAAAAATATTTTACGAGATTTTATTTTACCACTTTGTCGGCACAACAAATCCGTATATTTACACCAAATTACAGCTCTCTAGTACAGTGCGTCTCTGAGCTAAACTGCGGACAGACGGACGGACGGACGGACGGACGGACGGACGGACGGACGGACGGACGGACGGACGGACGGACGGACATGGCGAAACTATAAGGGTTCTGTATGATTACATAGCATTTTATTAATTCGTTAGCATAAGCATTTATAGTTATTGTAATGTGAATATCATTGAAATATAATTGAGTACACATTCGGCCGTTTTACTGTAAACACCTTGGTAATAAGCAATTATTATTTTATCAAGACGTCAGCAAGAACATTTTGTCTTCCATCGAAACAATCAAGTGTTTTATCAAGCAAGAACCCCTACAGGTTCCTTGTTGACTACGGAACCCTAAAAACTGTGAAAGTACCGTAAATGCCCGTTCCAAGAAGTAGATCTCTGTGGAGAAGAACGTGCAAGAAACTCCATGGAATGAACGTGCAAGGAACTGCTTTGACTATCCTGTGAACATTGCTTAGAATCCGGGTATTAACGATAGCTGCTCATGTTTTCTATTCTTCTATCAACCTTTTTAAGCGCCTTCACTCATGACTCGATTAGTGCAATCAGTAATTTCTACTATTAAGGGCGCATAACCAGAAAGTTGGCAACATCGCTAATAGCTGTCAACTCTTTACAAGTTTTAATTAATTTGGCAATGTTACTGTATGAAAATAAGAAATGTGGCTCTGTAGTGCACTTAAAAAATCATAAGAGAATGCAATAATTAATATCAAAACACCGAATATATAGTTTTAGACGTAAAAAAGCATTTGTTTACATTCCAAATGCCTAAAACAGTTACAAAATCAAATTCAGTGTTTTAATTGCATTACTATATCAATTTTCTAGTGCACTACAGAGCCATATTTCTTATTTCCATATAGTCCTCTCTCCTACTATTGCAGTGCCCGACAGGGTCCACAATGTTCATAACTTTATAAAACCTACCACCCAAGTACACGTGTGGAAGCAATAAATCTATTGAGTATTGAGTATAGTAACATTGCCAAATTAATAAAAAAATATTAATATTTGACAGCTATTTGCGACGTTGCCAACTTTCTGGTTATGTGCCCTTAAATGATTAATGTAAATCGTCCTTGCTGCTATGAAATAATGATGCAATTCGACTGACTTACGTCGTCGAGGAGAGCCTGTTTTGTTTATAGACAACTGCACGTTTTATATTGACTGCACCTTTATGTCTTAGTAGTAAGGATGATTATCCCTTGTAGTTAATCGTCGACACAAAATGGTCAAATTGCATCATATCGCGTCAGGAGTAAGCGCGATAAGTCGCACAGCTCAGCTTGAGGGTCTTGGCTAAATAAGGTTAAGGGAAATCCTTTACTCTGTGTTCGGGGGGCTTCACTAACGGGAAATGCCGTTAATTTTCATTCAACACGTTAATCATCTGTTGAACACTTGTCTAAAAAAGTGTAACTGCTAAGTGCTAAATTACCTTTATATCAACGTCAAATGCCATTTTTCTGTTGACAGTTTATTTTAGACAAGCGTTCAATAGATGTTTAACACTTTTGTAGTAAGACGGTAAATGTTCGTATTTACGTCCGTCCATACGATAATTAACGGCATTTCCCGTTACTATAGCTCTAGCATTAAAATAAATAAATAATCATGTACCATCTTACATACATTCATAATTCAATCAAAAAAACATTTTTTTTTTCGTGTTTGATAGTTTTGGCCCTAACAACGGCCATTTTGTACCGACATTTGGGGCCATTCGCCGTTCAAAAACCATAACCGCCGTAAAAAAACAAAAATAATAAAATCCTGTTATGAGTTTAAAATTATAAACACAAATGTTTGCATGTTGCATAATTATGAGTAAGGCCCTTCGTATACAACGCGTACGACTTTGATATCCATTGACGCGTGTCTATACGAACTTCTTTGGTTTTATTTTTCTCTTTATTTTTTTAGGGGTTTTTATCGATACCGATATGGCAACCCCATCGTACCTTTAAGATTCTATGGATTTGTATTGCGATAGTCGTCTGGATACCAAAGTCGTAAGGTATCGGAGACTTGCGTCGCGTTGGTACGCTTTTGATATAATTGATTTGCATATGCAACCATGCACGATGTCTGTAAGGTTCAAAATGCTAAAGCTATCGTTTACCTCCCAGTAGTTTAGTTTGTTTATTTAAGGATTATCAGTTTTGCTGTGTAAAAGCGGAAAAATCTATTTCAGTGAAATTTTCGTAAATAAATAGGTGATTAATAACTGTTTTTAGACTGCAAAACTGATTTGGGTTCTTAAGGGGCTAAATCTTACCTTTCAGTAGAATAGTTTTTCTTTTGTGTTTGTTTTTCTTTATTTATGTGTTAGCAGTTTTGCTATGTAAAGCGGAAAATTCCAAATACATCAGCGCAAAATTCCAAAACACCTATTTATGGTGATTCATCATCATCATCTACCTAGCCTTTTCCCAACAACATTAGGGTCGGCTTCCAGTCGAACCAGGTGCAGATGAATATCAGTATTTTACATGGAGCGACTGCCTGTCGTACCTCCACAACCCAGGAATTGGGTAATACGATACCCCATAATAAGACTGATTGTCAGACTTATGACTTACACCTATTTAAGGTGATTATTAACTGTGTATTAAACAAAATCAAAACATATACCGTCTTACCACAAGAAGGATAAACATCCGTTGAACACTTGTCTAATAGAACTGTCAACGTCAAAACGACATTTCACGTTGATACAAAGGTCTTTTTGCAGTCACACTTTTTTTTGACAAGCGCTCAACAGATGTTATTAAAAAAAAATATATATAGGGTGACTGGTAATTAGTGCACGATACTTAAACACGTGATTGTGCTCATGATAAAAAACAACTTTTACTATGGGAACAAACCTGATAATGCAGAAAAAAAAATCAGCTGTTCAGTACATTTATGTTTGTTGAATGTACTGAACAGTTGATATTTTTTTCACGATTTCGGCTTTGTTCCCATAGTAAAAGTTGTTTGTTATCGTGAGCACAATCACGTGTTTAAGTATCGTGCACTAATTACCAGTCACCCTATACATTCTGTCTTTACACTGCAAAACTGAAAGGGCTGAATCTTACCTCTCAGTAGTGCGTATTTCCCTTTCCGTGTTCAACTGGCGACACCGGTCTCGCGAAATCCACACGCTTTTGTTTTACTACGGAATCCTATGATCCCGTGTTCAATTCGCGTCAACTGAGCACGCCTTTGTGATCAAGTGGCGCTGGGTAAGGTTTAACAAAATCGTGTGCAGTTGAACTGATGACTGAACACTTTAAATGTGCTTCGTAGTTTTATGAGCGAGCGAAGCGAGCTCGGGACTCGCTGGCACCCCGACTCGGACAATTTAGGTTAGAAGAGGATGGCGGGGTCTGAAAGACCCCGCCATCCCTTCCCTTAACAAAATCGTCTGCAGTTGTTACTATATAAATAAAATAGTAGAGTAGCGGGTCGACGGAGCCCCGCTTCGCGGGGCTCCTACTTCCGGGTGGTTTAAAAAAAAATAACCACGAAGAGGATGGCGGGGTCTTTCAGACCCCGCCATCCTCTTCTAACCTAGATTGTCCGAGTCGGGGTGCCAGCGAGTCCCATTCAATTACACACTGTTTTGTAAAACTTCTTTTAACGATGCTTGATCGCAAAAGCGTGCTCAGTTGACGCGAATGGAACACGGGATCGTAGGATTCTGTAGTAAAACAAAAGCGTGTTGATTTCGCGAGACCGATGTCGCCAGTTGAACACGGAAAGGGAAATACGCCTCAGTAGTATAGTGTTTCTTTTTCTTTTCTGTGTTTGTTTTTTTATTTCCTTTTTCTGTCTAGAATTGAAAGCTTCAATGTGACTGGTAATACTAGCAGCTTGGTTGTGGGTAAAAAAGATATTAAAGGTGATAATGTTACAGACAGGTAAGGAATTGGTGTGTTTTTTTTTTCAAAAAAAAAGATGTCTTTGGTGCGAATTGAAAGAGATATGCTATTGTCATCATTATTTCTGGAACATTACATGGAAAAATATATTGAATATTTTTATACACTACAATCATATGCCAGAATAGTGGCATCCATAAAAATAATTAAGGTCCCTCGTGAAAGAAATCTTCATGGGTTGTACTTTTGTGCATGATAATTAGATTCCTAACTTTGATGAAATAAAAGTAAGTTCATGAAGATTTAGTTTGCAGAAAAAAAACCCTCTAAATAGTCTTTTTTTTACTTAGTCTGGTCAAGCATTTAAAACTATAAAAAGTTACGGAATACATGGGGGTGGTTCTGATCCCCGCGGCATGCGGGACCTTAATTATTTATTTAGATGTCAATCTTCTGATTATTCATACTTAAATTTATTATTTGAATAATCAATTCGCGATTTCACATTCCGTTCATTCGTCATTTTTTTTACAAAAATCTGAGCAAATAAAAAGAAAAAACAGTTTTGAGCGATTTTTATTAGTAATTTATTTATTTAAAAGAGTTCAATTCAATTCAGTTTGCATCAAAGGCTTAAAAAATAACGCATTTATTTTAGCTAGTGTTACTAATTTCGCTTCTATTTGTTGCTTTGGGTACGTTTGGGACACCATTATTTCATTACGTTCTGTCTTAAGGTGCTGGGTTCGCGCCAGAGACCGCAAGAGGAGACCGCGTTAAGAGACCGCGAGAGGAGACCGCGTTAAGAGACCGCGACCGGAGATCGCTACCGTATCTGTTTCCTGTCGCTGTTTCGCTCGCGAAACTGCCGCTCATACATTACAGTGGTCGGCACATAAGTTGGCAAGAGTCGTTAGATGCGCAGAAGTCATTTTGTAGATCTCTTTGATGGTCATGCGGGTCGCGGGGTATGAGGTAGAACCGATCCGAGCACGCGATTGGTGCGTCACTCGTCTTTTCTCCTCGCACAGTATACGCGCTCTCGCTTACACTTGTGTGCCGCTAAATGCGATGCGCAAACTTACCCCCACTACACCATAATCTTGCCTATTGTTAAGTACGGTCGTGGTCTCCGGCCGCTGTCTCCTGTCTCGGTCTTCTTCAAATACTTTGTCTATAATAGCAATACTTTGTCTTCCAATCTCACTGTCAGACGCTACTTCATATTTTTTTCCTTTTACACAATGTCCGTCTATCGATCTTTTCTTTAGCCTTTCTCTTCTCCATCCTTCAATATTCATATACATGCATATCAAGACAGATGATTCCATTGATTTTTTCTATACCAGGCGGCCCAGGCGCCATTTTGAAAGTTCCTATTCTAAGTTACGTCACAGAAGAGACCAAAAGGCGCCATTTTTCCACGTGAAACGAGAAATTTCATGAACATTTTAGTGCGCCAACATTTTTAGTGAACTAAGGGCTGATTTTTCAATAGTCAGATAACTCTTATCTGAGGAATTAAAATAACGGTTTGACATATTTTCCATAGATAAACTGCCAAACCGCCATTTTTATTCCCTCTAAGATAGATATATATAGAGAGATAACTGGCTACTGAAAAATAATCCCTAAGGCTAGCAATGTGCGCGTACAAATAATAAGTCGACGGCTAACGGTCACAGAAGTATACAGTTAGCCTACCATGATATCATAAAGCGTGAGTAATTCCATTGAGGGAACGAGATGGCGCTAAGCGACTTGTATAGCTCTTTACCTTTCCCACACTTGAATTACCAGGTGTGCGTGAAAATGTTTTTACACTACAATTTACGTCTGTTATTTTGATAATGATTTTGGTGTACCTTGACGTACTTTTAATTATTTATTGCTTTCGGTTTAATATGTTTCGGAAAACAATGTTTCCAATGCTCGGGGCACATTTACGGGAAATGCCGTTTATTTTCTCGATAGTGAACTTAAATGTCCATAATCGCGATAGTTAACGGCATTTCCCGTTAGTGTGGCCCCCGAATTAAAAAGGGATGATTTATGCTAAACCGTGCCGCACTCGAACTGTGTCCATTGCTTCCTACTCCAATATTTTTAGGGACTTTAGGCACTAAGTATCTGCCACGCCCACGTTTGACTTTGTCATACGCATTCACTCTCGAAAGAATCAGTTCAGTACCTATAGACAAAAAAAATATATCATAGATCAGACGGACGTCAAAACGGTGGATTTTTTTTCATAGTGCTTTTTTTTCTTAATTCCTTATAAAAATGTCTTTTGTTGGAACCACTTGTTGTTGCATCTCATCCGCGCCTTAACATCATAGACCGGACGTCAAAACGGTGGTTTTTTTTTCACAGTGTTTTTTTTTCCATTACCTATAAAAATGTCTTTTGTTGGAACCACTTGTCGTTCGCATCTCATCCGCGCCTTAACTGTGTCTCATCCGCTTGTCACGCGTCTCATCCGTGACTCGTCCGCGATTCATCCGCGTACCGTACGCAGTAGCGTACGGTAATCGTGTATTAATTAATTCGCTTCGCGCCTGGCACAGTCTAGCATAAATCATTCATCGCATACCGAAACAACTATTTTATTTATCTAAATGCATGTGCATTATTATATTTGCCTGATTGGCGTTCGTTAAACAGATGATAAAACTAATAGGTCATTTTTTGCGATAAAGCGACTGTACATTTTATTATAATTGTTATGATCTGTCGCTTAGTCGGCGTGTGTTGATGTATTTTTAATAATTATAAAATATCGTCACTTAAGTTCTAATACAAATTAGGTCAAAAATAATACTAGCTGTTTGACAAGAGAGGTCAAAAACTTCATTGAATACAAACATAGTAATAAATTGTAGTACCCATAGTCATCATATTTATAGCTGAAGGTACTACCAGACTGTTTAAAAAACAACTGTTATTTCAGTTGTTTGAGAGCCAAGTATGTTTAGGCCGAGACTCTACCAAAGCTGTACGAGTCGAGACGTGTTTTGAACAACCAATAGAATTGCGTTATTGACACAGCTCCACTCCGGCAACGCTATTCTAGTGGAGTCTCGGCCTTAGATATTAGTAACTAGATGGTATTAAAATACCATGTTTTTTCGGTAAATATCAAAGTTAGATTATTTTGGACGTTGCTTCTTTCAAGCAGCTTATTTGAAACAGTGCCAAAAATACCCAACCGCCATTTTTTGTTTTTAGAACTTAAACGACGATATGACATGTAAACCATAGAGAGAGCATGGACTGAGCGTTTCCGATCCAGCTGAAAAACAGGCAGAATTGTGTGAGCCAGACAAAGTGATTGTTTCACCAATTTTTGTCTTTCAATACTATTGGACGCGTAATAGCTTTCTCTCTTTCTAAAGAGTGGTAAACATGCAGGTATTGCTCAGTCCATGTTTTATGACAGAGTGTAGTCTATGGTTGTAACGCGCATGATTGTTCGAGGCATGATATTTTTTAAGTTGTATATATGGATTATTTGCAACACAACTACCAATCTGTTTTATCAATATTCATTGATTAAAATAAACCTCTATAATATTTGCCAACTTCAAAAAAGGACATTTTATTCATAAATCAGTGGCACAAGTCAGTGAAATGAAAAACAAAGTCACCGACTTCGGAAAGAAATTTTTTTTTGTACTTTTTTGTGTTGTTTTAAAAGTCGGTTTTTATATTTAATGCTCGTAAGCGACAGAATAAATAGATTTGCCATTATTTATTAGTCTTTTCTACACGCCTATTGGGTCTGTGGCAAAAGCAAATGTGCATTAAGCGCCTCACGGTTTATCCAGAATGTTGCATAAAAAATTGTGTTTCAAATAATCTTCATATTTTTTCTTTCCCTATCTTTTGTATTATTATCTTTCCTTACCATTTTGTTTTGTCTTTTCAGAAACTCTGTGATTGAGTAAGTAGTTCGTTGTAAGTTTACCGTGCATGTTTTTTTTGTATGGTGTATGGTAATGCATGTTGCATGTTTGTTTTGTCATAAAAAAAAATCATGTCATATTACTTTATAATTTTACACTGTGTATCAAAAAAGTGAAGTCTTATCATTTGTGTTTTATGGCGAGTTGTTTGATCAATAAACTTTAATTTATCCTTTTTTTTATCACACGGAGTTTGGTTTGAGATTGAATATTAATTTCGAGCGTCAGTTGTCATATGACTGAAATACACTTTAAGGCACCGATTTCCATTTAAGTGAAAATTAATTCATATCTTCAGACGTTTGCCTTATCGCGTTTTAGGGCAGCTATAACCAATTTGGCTCACCTTGTAATTCAAATCATATTGTACTCATTATTTATTTTGCTCTTTGAGTTAGCCAATGAGTTATGAAGCGAACTATAATGGGTTTACAAACGAAGATTAACGTTGCATTGAATGAGCAATATTGCTTAAAGTTCAGAAATCGGTGACTCTTTTTTTTATTCATAGACTTTTTTGCTATCGGCTTCCGAAAGGAAAGAAAATTATTTTAAGTACATTTTTTGTGGTGGTTTTTTCATAGTAAGTAAGCATGACGAAGACATGCCAGACAGATCTCGCTGTTTGGAAAAGCCTTAATAGCTGATGTTATCCTTAAGCTGAGAATATATAGGGTGACTGGTATTTAGTGTACGACAGTTAAACACGTGGTTGTGCTCGTCATAACAAACAACTTTTATTATGGGAGCAAAGCCGAAATCGTGAAAAAAATATCAGCTGTTCATTCAACAACATAAATGTTCTGAACAGCTGATATTTTTTCTGCGTTTTCAGGTTTGTTCCCATAGTAAAAGTTGTTCGTTATCATGAGCACAATCACGTGTTTAAGTATCGTACACTAATTACCAGTCATCTTATATTTTATTGAATTCGAATGGGGATGGCAAATAAGAACTAATGGCGCTAGCAAAGCTTGTTCCATGCATCGTCATTGGTTCAAATCTGTTCAAATCTTAAAGGTACTTTAAAATAGTACTACGTCATTGGTCGGATTAGGACTAGTCTATGGTGGCGCCATCTATAATTAGCTTTGAGCTTCAGGAGATGTCAACGTGGCACTAACGGCTGTACTAACTCTGTTTATTAACATCGTTTTCATATCTAAACCGCTGAACCGATTTTCATGATTTTGTGAATATAGATAGATTGATTCTTGGATACAGTAAAGAGGATGGGACGAGCTAACTCATGTTAACAACTAATTGATTTATAAAAATAAGATTACTGCTTTTTAATGGTTACTTTAAAACTTTAAGGTAAAGATAAATCTAAACTAATATCTGCAACTAATGTAACGCAAAATATTAAGGTTATTTTCTACATAAGTATAAAATTATAATGTTTACATTTATATCTATATATATTTTATTTGCATCTCTATTAATATCGGTATGAGGATAAAACAAATGAAATAAAAATAAAACTTGATTTCAACTCCATAACTAAAGGAAATAAACCAAGTGTCCTGAGCCCCCAGACCTACGTTACTACATTTTAGCAAAGTCGAAACGGCTTTGTGCCTTTTGAACCAGGTGACATCCGTCATTTTAATTTATTTGGCGGTCATGCCTGAAACATCCATAGATCGATAGATCATATCAATACAAACATAAAATGTTAAAGGCAAAACCTCGTAAAACGTCTCGTTTCCGAGTTATGAGCTGTCAAACGTGTACTAATAGCTACTTGACATTTACAAAGAAACAAAAACCTGGTAAACTCCCTATACAAAAATGTTTAAACCCCTTTCAGTACAGTAGTGAGTTTTCGACGTAGCGTAGGTCTGGGGCTTTGGGATCTCACTCTAAAACCCCTTTTACACGATCAGACACGACCGCCGACAGCGGTGACCTTGGTCGCGTCAACCCGTCAACAGTACCCAACCGTCTGGAACGCTGTCGGCTGACGGTCGGGTCCGACCGCGGATGCAGCCTGTCGGGACGGATGCGCTCCCGACCAATGCCATCCAAAGGTCGATTGACTCCGCCCATATTTGGTCGCCCGACCAACGCCTACACGGTAGATTTTCACACCCACCCGACCAAGGTCACCTCCATCGGGCGGTCGGGTCTGATCGTGTAAAAGGGGTTTAAAAGCAACTACAAGTAAGTAAGTAAGCAATGCTGACCAATACTTTTTTTTTCAACCTAACCACTACTCTAATGGGTCACTGTTCGTTTTTCTCTTTGTTTTGTATTTATGCTTTGTTTTTATCGTCTTTAGATGTTGACACCGATCACATCTGAGGAGTTTTTCTACCCAGTTTATTTTTATACTTGTTTCTATATTATACACTCGTGTATTCTAATATTATGTATCTTATAACAAAAGCAAATCTGTCCTAATAATTTATACTCTGTTCCTAAAATTAATACTCTGTTCCTTTAGCCAGTGTCAAACATAACTGCGAACCGAGAATGTTAAAAATATTAACAGACGCGGATTTGTTTAACTAGGTGCAGCGATCCGAACTTGTGTAGAGAGCGAACTTAATTAATTCTTTGAGAAAAGCGAAGAATTTGGGTACACAATGAAATGAAATGATGTTTATTTTGCAAGTAGTTTATATCAAAACTTTTATGGTGTGTACAGACTATATAGCATGATGTTATGTAACATTGCTAAATAACATGTTTCAGAAAATGTGGACACAGAATGTTATATAACATTGTGGATGATAGCTCTGAAGAACGACAAACGACAATTGTTATATAACATTGTTACACTAATCTGTACGGTATTGTTTAAGTTTCAATGTTATAAATCAATGTTACATAGTGTGGACGTGTTATATAACATTGTTACATGGTCTGTACGCACCTTTACACGTCTTTTCATAAAACTAGTAGGGGCCGGGTGTTTCGTGACAGACTACTCTAAGAAGAAACATCCGAAACAAACTCATTTGTCTCAGATGTTTCACACAAATATCGAACACACACACAGGTCACAGTCTCTTTTAAAGTCCAGACATCATAAATGTAGAACAGTTTATACGAGGACCATGCAGGCAATGTCTGAAATGGACTTTTGAAGAAAGAACCACATAAATTCGAGTGGACCTGTCCAGTCAGTGCAAGCATTTGTCAGTTATCGTGGAGCTCGACTTATACAACATTATTTTTAGTATATGCGAAACCTGAATATAGTTTGTTCAGAATCAGTTACTGATTCGATTCCATAAATTTTTTACCAATGTAATATTTTTTTTCAATTTTTTATTTTATGAAATTTTATTACCAAATAATTACAATACAATCACCGTACGGTTAGTTACCTATTGCCAAACTATTATCTCGAGTGTATAACACAGGAGACGCGGTTTACGCGGGTGTACCGCGAAATGAGCATGTTTTTGAACGGAGAACCAGATATTAAACAAGCTTATAACTTTGTGATTTTTTATGATACGGTTTTAAAATTTTGTACATAGATTCTTTACACAAAAATATTGGATAGGTGTATCGGGTTTCGCATAAACAAAAAATAGTGTTGTATAACAAGAAGCTCAGCAATGTACTGAATGATCCGAGTTGTAGATATTGTCCGCATTCGCTCAAGTTTGGCGTCGTGCATATAAAGTCAGCTAATACAACTAACCCATTCATGCCTAGTTTCGCGCACTCGCCTTTTATTTGTCATCGCTATCGACTGGCCTGTTGGTCTAGTGGTTAGTGATCCTGACTGCTATTCCGGAGGTCGTGGGTTCGATTCCCACCCACTCCAACCAGGAATTTTTTTTTGTGTGATGAGCACGATCATTTGTTCTGTGCCTGGGTGTAATTTATCTATAATATGTATTTAGAAATATATAAGTATGTTTATCAGTTGTCTAGTACCCATAACACAAGCTCTGCTTAGCTTGGGCCTAGATGGCGTTGTGTGTAAGTTGTGGAATATTATGGAAATTTTATTGTATTGGTGCGGTTTTCTATGCGAACAGATTTCACCAGATTCAAACAATACCAACGCAAACATTCAAAAAAATAACAAACGCTTCTCTATGCTTTCGGTTCGCTGTTAATTTGACACTGGCTTTAGTGATTAAGCCTCTGTTCAGACACGGTGGGAACCGCGCGTTTCCCGCGCGGGAATCGCGCGGTTATGTCTGAACGATTACATAATAACTCATACAAATAAGACTCATGCGATTTCCATGCGATTCTGAAATCGCGCGGTTTCCGCCGTGTCTGAACAGTGGCTAAAAGCACCTGAATATACACTGTATATAGGGTGACTGGTAATTAGTGTACGATACTTAGACACGTGATTGTGCTCATGATAACAAACAACTTCTAACTAGAACAAACCTGAAAACGTGGAAAAAAAAACAGCTGTTCAGTACATTTATGTTTGTTTAATGTACTGAACAGCTGATATTTTTTTCACGATTTTGGCTTTTCTCCCATAATAAAAGTTGTTTGTTATCATGAGCACAATCACGTGTTTAAGTATCGTACACTAATTACCAGTCACCCTATATAAGTCTCTTTCTACCAGATATATAGAGCATAAGATCGAAGAAGCTTTAAAGGAAGATAAAGGGAGTGGATGCGAGATTCCGCAGCTAGATCCTTTCGCAAAGGAGGTGATGCAATTCGACAAATATTTTGCACCAGTCAGATGTATGGGGAAGGATTGGGTGAAGTGCTATGTAAGTATAGATAATTATCATATTCTTTCTCCTGTCTTTATCAGGGCCGGATTAACCATCTCGGGGCCCCTAGGCACAACTCGTTTCGGGCCCTCCCTTTTCCATACCACAACAACGCAATTTGACAATAATAGACCCTGATACCATTTTGCCCTGTTAATAATACTCACACTTGAGTTGCTGATTTCAAATTAAAATATTAGTCACTTAATAAGCGATTATTAAAGTATAAAAATATTTATAAGTACAAGTTAATAATTAATAAAAGTGTCCAATACAAAATAAAAGATTATTATCAATACAATTAAAAAAATCACTGCAATAATAGTTCACTTTGACCGTAGTTTCATAAAACCACAAAATCCTCTATTTTTTAATCGGGCGTGCTGGGCCTCTGGTCATAGTGGGCCCCTAGGCACTGGCCTAAAGTGCCTTATGGATAATACGGCACTGGTCTTTATACCAACTAGTAGTCTTCCCCGAGCTAAAAGCCCATACTTCCGTCTGTTCAAGCGTTTTCGCGTCACACAGTTATTGAAATCAAATATAGGTAGCAGCTCACAATTTAGGACCCATTAATATTAGTAGTCATTTTTACCCGTGGTGCTAGGCAACTGGGCTTCTCCCAGTTGTAATGTCCCTTTGTGCCTATTGGCCTTGTTTTGTTCTGTCTCCTGCTTGACATTGAGGGAAGCGGAAACATTTTTTTTTCTACTGCGTTATACTTCCATTCTCCCCTATCTGACGTTACAGTATCAAAAAACGAGTAATACTTCTTTTTCTTTCATATCATTCCTAAGACAATCCATCCTGGTCGCGGGATTATTTCCTTACCGTGACCCCGGAACATAAAGGGCTATTGAAGGATACCGTGGATTTTAGTCAGTAAAAGTCTAACAGTTCCTCCCGCCCTGCCCGGCGTGGGAGGACTCATTTGATGATTTTACCACGTTAAAAAAAAAGACAATCCAGCCATCTTTTCTTTGGCCTTCCTTTTCCATGCAGCAGGATAATGATTTATTTAATTTTTCCAGCACTCTGAATGTAGGGTAGTCGAAGAAATACTTAAAACAACCAAAGATATTGTATGCTACTATCAAGATATTATACACGTGAGTGATAATAAGCACTACTTAGGCGAGGCCACGGCGGTGGAGGGCGCCGAGCCTTACATATTGGATGCAAGCGACCACGTCAAAATAAAATGTACCGGGATACACGAAAATAAGTAAGTTGAAGAAGATCAGTAGTTCCACCAAAATAACAACGTATTGTGTACCATCTTGCATGCATACAGAATTACAGATGCCTGCAACTTTGTTAAAACATGTGTGTACATACAGATGTTTTAGCAAACCAAATTGTCTATCTAACTACACACCGTGAGTTTTTAGTCGTCTTTCAACGGCAGCCCAGTTCATGTATCCAATGACTAGTAAACGTTCATTATAAAAAAAATGGTATTTAAGGCCGCATATTCTGAAAGTTGGCAACGTCGCAAAAAGCTGTCAAATATTTACAAGTTTTAATTAATTTGGCAAATTTTCTGTAAGAAAACAAGAAATATCGCTATGTAGTGCACTAAAAAATGATACAGGAATGCCGTTAAAACACATTGATTTGATGTTGTAACCGTTTCAGGTGTATAAAAGGCTTTTGGAAAGCTTCCAAATGCTTTTTTTTACATCTAAAACTATATATTCGGTGTAACGATATTAATTATTGCATTCCCTTATCAATTTTTTAGTGCACTACAGAGCCATATTTTTTATTTTCATACAGTAACAATGCTAAATTAATTGAAACTTGTTAATATTTGACAACCATATTTGACATCTCTTAAGAGCGTATATTCCTAAACTTGCCAACTTTTGGAATATACGCTCTTAAGAGATTTGAATAATTTAAAAATATTATTCATTAAAAGGCGTAGTTAGATAATCACCCTTATCTCATAGAAAATAGAGATGGAATGATCTGCTCGAGCCGAGCAGGTCATTCATTAAAATATTCACTCTGTATAGCCATCTACGCCCAGTTGAAAAATTCATCCTGTTTACTCTAGAGTTTGATACATAAACATTTTTAACAGGGCGTTTCATATTTCTCATGTAGGTACCAATTTATTAATGATAAAAAATATTTTGAATAAAAAATATTATTTATAATAAGAATAAAATCGCGCCTAGAGGCATTTTATGTACATACGAGTACATTGAGTGGACTACTTTTGTAAGACAACTAAAACTCACGATGTAATTTTTTTTTTGTTTCAGCCTTCTCAGCTCCACTTGGTTGGGTTATTCCTTAGGGTTCCGTAAATCAGTGCCGCGATTTCGACCGCCACCGAATCGAGAGGACACACTGAATGTACTCATATTTGGGTTCGATTCCACCTCAAAGAACGGTTTCATAAGAAAAATGCCCAAGAGTTACAGACACTTGAAGGACCACGTCAAAGCGACTATTTTTAATGGGTATTTATATTTTTTTATTACAAATCTATTCTTAAAAACATAGATGTTAATATGGATGTTCACGGGATCAAGACTCTTAAAGGTGCGGACAGACTATAATATAAGAAAACATGTTTCATAAATGTGAACGCTGAATGTTATATAACATGTTATTGAAATGTTATATAACTTAGTCACGGTTAACACTGAAGAACGACAAGCGGCAATAGTTATATAACATTGTTATATTGCAATTTTATTCTAATGTGTACAGTATTGTTTTATGTTGCAATGTTGAATAACAAGGTAACATATTGTGGACGTGTAAACACAAGTTAAATAACATGTTATATAGTCTGTACGCACCTTAATGTCGCTGCATTATGGAAACAAAAGAAAACAATATAGTCTGTCGCTAGAGACACACCTATTTCTGTCTCTTTCTGCCCAGAATTCAGCTGTTGACCAATAGTAACTTGTTGTCTCACTCCAAATCCCGGGACTTGGGGAATATCCATGTTATTTTTTCCTATGGCAAGTACATAAAAAACTTTACCTATTCCGATCTATAAAAAAAAATGTTTTTGATACAGATGTGCGACCAATTTCTCCTTTTGCATGAAAAACCAATTTTTTTTGCGAGTTTGCAAAAGTCCTATAACAAAAATTGTTCAGTAACATGGGCTGAGTTACCCCACGAGAGGTTTTGCGCTTTTGGCTGTACATCCTACATGTTCCTACAAATTTTAAAATTCCAGAAACATCCCTTTAAAATCCCGGAATCCCGGCGGCATGTCTATATTAATATATACGCTTCAGGTTATTCCCCAAATCAATCTGCCTACTCCGCGCTATGGTCATAAGAAAGTTATAAATAAAGTAAAAAATACATAATTGTTTTTATTTAAGTAATTCTTTTTCCTGTTACTGTGATGTGAAATTATGTATTGCTTTTTTTGTGTCTCTACTGCACTAAATAAAATCCAAAAAAAAAACGAAATAAGTAAATCTATCTATAAATTACAGATACAACATCGTTGGGGATGGTACTCCGGCTGCCCTGTTCCCCATTCTGACCGGTAAGACTGAGCTGGAGCTGCCCGATGTCAGGAAGACAGCTAAGAACAACGGCACCCTCGATGTCATGCCTTTCATCTTTTACAAGCTTACCAAAGATGGGTAAGATTTCTTTTAAAAACTTTCAAAACTCAGCTTCCCTATGACGCATCATCATCATCAGCTTATAATGTTCGCACTACTGGGACACAGGCCTCCTCTCTGTGAGAGGGAGTGGGCCATAATCCACCACGCGGGCTCAGTGCGGGTTGGTAGATTTCACATCTTCGAATTTTTGGTTCTAGGACTTGCCGGTTTCTTTACGATATTTTCCTTCAACGTATTTAGAGCAGTGGTGATGAAATAAATTACACAAAGTAATGCGCCTGGCGGGGTTCGAACCCACGACCTACAATTCGTAAGTCGGGACCGATATCACTGGGCCACAGCTGCTCCTTACCACTACGTTATAATGATGCAATTCGATTGATTTGACGTCGTCGTGGCGAGCGTGTTTTGTTTTTCATCTACGCGTAGATAAAGGCACGTTTTGTGTCATATGTCGTAGTGGTAAGGTTATGAGGGAACAGACAAACATACATACATAGATACATACCTTTCAAAATCACAACCCTCCTTTTGGCTTTGTCGTAGTCGGGTAAAAAGACGACGTGTAAAATTGTTGATAACGATTAACCTACTTGCAAAAATTTAATTCATTTCATTACACAAACACCCAGACCATCAATCTAGGGCTTGCCATTACAACAAACGATAAACGCAAACGCTGAGTAGCCTTTAATACATTTTCAAGTTTATGTGCTTGGGTATAAAGTTTAAAATCTAGTGAAGATTGTAAAGCGTTTCCGTTCTACAATCTTCACTAGACACCACATTTCACCGCCCCACCCAGGGCGGGAGGAGTCATTTGATGATATTACCACCTAAAAAAAAAAGCGTTTCCGTTCTTCCCTGTCGCTAAAGCTTAGAAGAAATCTTTAATAGACTTTCAACTTTAGGTTCTGGGGTATAAAGTTAAAAATCTATTGGAGAATACCGAGCGACAAAATTGAAGACGGTTTCTTATTTAATTAAACTTATTTTTATTTCTAGCTACCGCACCGCCTATTTCGAAGACATGCCTTGGATAGGTACGTTCCAGTACCGCTTCAACGGCTTCCGTCACCAACCAGCTGATCATTACCTTCGCTCCTTTTACCTTGAAGAATCGAAAAATGGGAAGAAATGGGGGATGCCGAAATCAAAGTATTGTGTTGGGGACACGCCACAGTTCCAAATGATGATGAATATTACGGATCAGGTAATTGAGCATTTTTTACCGACTTCAAAAAAAAGGAGGTTATCAATTCGACCCGTATGTATGTTATATTATCAGAACTGCCCAGTTTGCGTATATGTTAGTCTATATCAGCGTCTGAACAAATGTACCAAATTTCATAAGTGTATGTATGTATGTATGTTTTTATGTTTGTGCACGCATATCTCCGGAACTACAAGTCCGATTTAAGTAATTCTTTTTTTGTTGTACTAGGTATTGTTCAACTTAGTGTACACTGCAAGTTTCATCAAAATCGGTTCAGTAGTTTTAGAGATATGGATTTTTTTCGTTGTGACGGATTACAAGATTAGTGCACATTATGTAAGAAAACTTTGTATTATACAAGAATTTGGGTTGAATATATAATAAATAAACTAAAAAGGGTAAAATAAAAACTTTTAAAAAAAAGTACCGACTTCAAAAACAAATACAAAAAAGTTTAAAATAACCTTTCTTTCGGAAGTCGGTGGCAATAGTCAATGAAATAATAAAAGTTAAAGCCACCGACTTCCGAAAGAAAGGTTATTTTAAACTTTTTTGTATTTGTTTTTGAAGTCGGTACTTTTTTTTTTAAAGTTTTTTTTTGTTTTTACTTCGTATATCGAGGAGCTCGTGGCTAAATAATTACAGCCGCACAGGCCGATCTTCCGGGTTAAGCCACGCTTGCCAAGGTTGGTCTGTGGATGGGTGATCATCTGTTATAGCGAGTTTCCTCCGTGCGAGGAAAGCACGTAAAGCCGTTGGTCCTGGCCAACGACGATATAATACTAGACTCCGCATGCACGATCTAAGGAACAAAAACTATTCTGACAACTCGCTGAGGTACTACGTAAGCGAGGGGGGCGGGGTACTGCGTTGTGATTGGCTAACTCAAGGTCTGTTCTGTCTCAACGTATGTTTACGGCTCACAGGATTGGTCGAAATGAGACGAATATAAGACTTTTTTGCCTAATGTGTTGACAGACATCGGTCGCCTGTTATTACGAGTTTAGTATTATATCGTCGTTGGTGGGTGGACACCATCTGTTATAGCGAGTTTCCTCTGTGCCTCGGAAAGCACGTAAATCTGTAATTTGTAGATCTTTGACAGTCGTTACTGTTAGTCAGAAGCTCTAAAGTCTGACAACCAGTCTTACCATGAGGTATCGTATTACCCAGTTACTGGGTTGTGGAGGTCCGACAGGCGGCCGCTCCATGTAAAATACTGATATCCAGCTGAATCTGGTTTGACTGGAAGCCGACCCCAATATGGTTGAGAAAAGGCAGGCAGATGATGATGACTTGTTATATCATTAAATGAGTCCTCCCACCCAGGGCAAGACGGGACTGGGTCCCTGTCAGACTTGCACTGACTAAAATCCACGGTTTTCTTCAATAGCCCTTTACGTTCCTGGGCCACGGTTATCTGATAAGGCAGTCCCGTGACTTTCACAAGCGAGTTCCGAGTTGAATAACAATACTGCGAGATTATGCCAATTTCGAGATCTGGCGAGATTGGCAATTTTATAATTATGACTTTTTTGTTATTAATCACATATTAAAATAAATTAGAAAAAAAGTACCTAATAAACATAAGTACCTACTACATATATTATAAGATAAAGATTTATTTTCACTAATTTTTAACAGCTAGCCTATAATATTCCCGCTGCTGGGACACAGGCCTACTCTCTGTGAGAGGGAGTGGGCCATAATCCACCACGCGGGCCCAGTGCGGGTTGGAAGATGTTACATGTCTTCGAATTTTTGGTTCTAGGACATGCCAGTTTCCTCACGATGTTTTCCTTCACCGTTTTGAGAGCAGTGGTGATGAAATAAATTACACAAAGTAATGCGCCAGGCTAGGTTACAACTCGTAAGTCACTCCTCATTTTTTGAACTAATAGATTTTTAATTAATTTTGACCACAGTTCTTGCGTTTGGATGGCAAACGTTTCTGCTTCACATTCGTCGCGGACATCACACATGATGACAGCATGATATCCGTCGCTGATGATGCACTGGTGAACCTTCTTCAGATCTTGGAGAAGAGGAACGTCTTCGAAGACACACTCCTCATCGTCTTTGGAGACCATGGACCAAGGTAAGAATAGAAAAAAATTTGGAGCTCGTGATCTTGACTGGCCTGTTGGTCTAGTGGTTAGTGACCCTGACTGCTATGCCGGACGTCGTGGGTTCGATTCCCACCCAGGACAAATGTTTGTGTGATGAGCATGATCATTTGTTCTGTGTCTGGGTGTAATTTATCTATAATATGTATGTATTTAGAAATATATAAGTATGTTTATCAGTTGTCTAGTACCCATAACACAAGCTCTGCTTAGCTTGGGACTAGATGACATTGTGTGATAGTTGTGAAATATTATTATTAGTATCTTCCGGGTTAAGCCGCTCTTGCCGAGGTTGGCCTGCGGATGGGTGACCACGTGTCATAGCGAGTTTCCTCCGTACCCCGGAAATTAAGTAAAGCCGTTGGTCCCGGCTGTCATTTGTAAATCTTTGACAGTTGTAATTATAAGTCAGAAGCTCTAAGTCTGATAACCAGTCTTACCATGGCAACGACGATATAATACTAGACTCCGCATGCACGATCTAAGGAACAAAAACTATTCTGTCAACTCGCTGAGGTACTACGTAAGTGAGGGGGACGGGGTACTGCGTTGTGATTGGCTAACTCAAGGTCTGTTCTGTCTCAACGTATGTTTACGGCTCACAGGATTGGTCGAAATGAGACGGATATAAGACTTTTTTGCCTAATGTGTTGACAGACATCGGTCGCCTGTTATTACGAGTCTAGTACTATATCGTCGTCCGTTGTACCATGGAATATCTTATTTACCAGTTAAGTATGATTCCTATCAACAGTAAATACAGTTCATTTTTGCTTGCAAAGTTATCTCCGTCGGCATTCCGCGACACGTAGCGACGTGTCCCTTAAGAGGAAACAGCAAGGGCTGGAGAATTGAAAAATAGGTTTTGGTTCGGCATTGGCCGTGTTCCTATGTTTTCCTTTTTTTATATAATCTCGTCAAATTTGTTTACTGATTATTTGAACACAGCGGAAAATCTGGCCATTTTTTTTGGATTTTGAATGTTCATATCTCTTTTCATAATTAATTTATGGGAAAAAGGAAAACATAGAGACATGCCAATAGTGCTCATAGATTTTTTGTAAAAAAATTATTGCTCTACTGGCATTATCCAGGGAGAAAACAGGGGACTACGTTTGTATGGAAAAACGGCCGTGCTGTTTCCTCTTAAGTTGCTTGCAAATATGAACTGTATGTAGATTTCAATGTTCTTTACCGCATTGTGAAATGCCGCCGATTCCGACCGGTTGGTGGGAATCTTACCTTACTGGGTTGTGGAGGTCCGATAGGCAGTCGCTCCATGTAAAATACTGATATCCAGCTGCATCTGGTTCGACTGGAAGCCGACCCCAATATAGTTGGGAAAAGGCAGGCAGATGATGACATAGCTAAAACCTTGTGGTCTTCAAGTCAAGAGTGAACAGGTTACTTCTAGGCATAAGTGCTTCATCGTCGACCACATCTTCACTAACCATCAGGTGATATAGTGGTCAAACGTGAACCTATTTCTTAATAAATAAATAAAAAGTTAGGTTAACAATAAAATATTGGAGCTGTATTATTATTATTCCATTTATTGCAGGCATCAATAGCCCATATAAAATATAATACAAAAATATAAATTAAAAATAAACAATAAACTAATACATAAAACATGACTATAATAAATTAAAACTACGGCACACGAATTGCTTTTGGGTCGCAGGACCGTCTGTAAAGGTAATCGTGACCCTAGAACGCAAAGGCTTACTGCAGGAATGGAGTAGATTTTTAATCAGTAGGAGTCTGTCCTCTCCCCGTCACCCAGAGCTGTAGGCTGGGGCATTTTCGTCCCAAAAAAAACAATAAGTATAAGAAAAATATTTATTTATTTCACACTGTTCTTACTGTTAAATACAATTATTTTCAAAAACTATGATAAGAGTCATTTATATTACAGTTACAATAAAAATATACAAAATTTAAAAAAAAAACGAAAATTAAAAAAAAATCTATTATTATAAAATCTTTGGAAAATGTGACAAATAAACTGTAGGTAAATAATTTTTAGTTTAAAAGTTTTCGGAAATCCTCAACCAACATGAGCGCAGTAGTTAAAGGTATTGGATTATCGTGAAATATCTCTTCTATAAAATGATTGATTTGTTTATCCTTCATGTCACAAAATAAATTAAAAACAAAGGTACCGTTATAAGTCGAACTATACTCAGTACATTCATAAGGCGAGCCGCATAGAGTGTTTAAATAATTCATATGTCGGATACAATACTGAAGTTCCACAAACGTATTCAACGCTTTCCCATCAAAAATTCTTTTAACATTGCCACATTCGTAAAACTTACTTATATACGTTCCTTCAATTTCAAAAAAATCTTCGGAATCTAGCACAAAAAACGTTAATAGCACAGCAAACACTTCCCTCATAACATCTTTACCTTCCAATCTTTTCTTACGAGCGAAATATACTAAAGCGATGAACAACATAATGCGTTCTGTTGGCAATTCAGTTAAAGCATCTATATTTATACCAGTTTGAGATAAAAAGTGCTCGAACAGCTTCAAACTCTTCAAGTCATCCCAGCCATTTTCAAAAACGGACACCTCACATTCATATCTTGGCCTCTGAATATTTGTATCGCCAGTATTCACCTCTTCGTAACTATTAGTATCCTGGTATACTCTAATTATATCTCCTCTGTAATTTGTTAGCAAGTTGTATGCGTATTTTATTATATCGAGGGGTAAAGAGGTGTTTCCGGAATCTTTATCTAAAATCACCCAATTTCCTTCAATTACTTTGGATTTGTACAAGTTGATGTATTTCGGAGGCACGTGCTTACAAACCACTCCTTTCTCAAACCATTCAGGATCCTGCCTCACTATTGGGATGTTAGAATTAAGTAGATATTCAGTAACATACCCGCCGTCTACCTTCATCATATTTGTTAAAACTTTCTGATAATTTAACCAGAACTTGTCTCGGTTTTTTTCATTTAAGCTTCTAGAAATTACGTCTCTCGCTTCTTGCTCGGAATGCTTCGAAAGCCATTTCATTAGATATTTTAATTGCCTGTTAAAATTTGCGTTTGCTACTCGCCATTTTTTTAAAAGTGAATCGAAAAAATTCAATGGAAATACTGTTGTGTCCGTTAAAGTCGCAAAAATTGCGAGTTTCCTTTCAGTTAGAGAATGGATTTGCAGAAAATCTTGAAGGTTGTGCTGCCGACATTTCATTGATTTCGTTTTGCTGTTGAATTCTATTGTTGGAGATGGTATGTACGGGGTTTTTCTGAAGGAGAATTCAATATCATTGCTGATCACAGGACAGTTCAGTTTTTGAGCTAACGCCACGCAGTCATCCTTAGCTTCCGCGACACAAAAAGCGTAGTTTAAATTCATTTCACGTATCACTTGGATAGTAGCATCTTTCATTAGCACAGGTGGTATATATTCGCATTTGGCATCCACATCGAAGTATAAACGTTGAAATTTTTCCAGTTTTTTGTTGATATCCGAGTCACCGCCTTTGAAAACGATGTAGCATGTTATGTTAGCCTCATTGAACATTTCAATTAGCTCCTTCAAGTGTTTAGCGTATTTGTCGGTTTCGCATCCAAAGACGTAAGGGATCCTTTGATTTTCATATATATTGTGGAAATAATTCTGTCCGTCAATTACGACATTACAGTTTTTTAAAGAAAGTTTTGTCGTTGATTCCTGGACTATTCCCTGGTACGTGTAAATCCTCATTTTGATTTCTGAAACAAAAAGGTGTTGATTTGAGAAACGTGAAAATAAATGTAGTTTTCAAATAAAAATAGAATCATTTATTTGCTAAAAATGTAGGTATAGGGATTTAACACCTTGTCCGTATTATATGTATATACAACATTATTTTTTGTTACATACCGATACCGATACAACTATTAATGCAGTTCGTACAAAATATTTGTTCTGTGCGGGAATCGAACCCACTACAGCGCAGCAGTCCATCACTCGGCTACTTCGCCAACCGTGCAGACTGATTTAACGTAATTGCTTGCACACTTGACCAAAATAATTAACTACACACATGAAAAGAAGTTTCTGATCACTAGCATAAGCTGGTATTTTTCTTGAAAGTTTTATTGTTTTTTATTCAAAATCTACATTTTTAAATTAAGAATTTAAAAAGAAAAAGAAATCATAGTAAGAAGAAAATATTCTTTCAGTATCTCGGCAAGGCATATCTTCAGAAAAAATCTAAATGGTCTGCCAGTTGGATTTATCAAAATATATTTGACCCGTATTTTATTTCCAAAATGTCGGCACTCATGTCTTATTTACATAAAAACAAAGTATCTTACTTAAAATTCTAACTTAGACCTGTGCTTTTACTAAAACATTTTTATTTTTACGTAACTTTTAAGGAATTTATCATTTAAGTATTCGTCGACACTGTAGTAAGTAACATTTACTAATTAGTAGTTTTTTAATTTGTTTATTAAGAGATGTTTTTTTTTAGTTATAATGGATTCTGGTAACATATAAAAGATTTTTATTGACATTACCATAGGGCTAGTTATTTATTTAAATCCATTATTAAGTGGTTGACCGAGCTTCGCTCGGTTTTTAAAATGTCTATATCTTGGGAACCGAGCTTTTCTTAAATCGATTCCTTGAACCGAAAAACCCCTAATCTGTAACTTCAATGAAAATCCTTGGAGCCGTTTTCGAGATCCTGATTATATATAAATAAATATACAAGAATTGCACTTTTAAAGATATTACTCATAGATTTTTAGACCCACAAAAAAGGAGTAAGTTCTTAATTCGACAAGTATTTATTTTTATCACTCTGACAGAACAAAATAAATTTGCAATTTATTGAAACTTTAAGCTTATTAAAAGAATCACTGATATCAAATTAACTAAGGTACTTACAAAAATATCTTCTTTTTCTTGTTGAAATATGCACAGTACTTAAACTTTGATTATTGAGTTAGAATGTAGTCGATGATTCCTTGTCCACTCCTTATATACTGATATCTTAATGATGATTGTTGCAGTCAAATTATAATTAAGACATTTCCTGTTTTGTCTAAACACCCATAGAGGGTAAACTTTGCATTTTGTTCTCTCAAAAGTGTTTGTTTATAAGCAGGAACCGAAAACCTTTATAAATTACGGTACCGGTATTGAAGAATTTTGGTTATTTTTCAGACTTAGGTAACCGCTATCTGGGTAACCAGACCGAAGAAAAATGTAACCTTTATTCAGGTTACCGTTTCAAAAACGTTTCCTGGGGCACTTGTCCTATACTAGCGGTTTGTCCAAGAAAATACGGTCATACAGTGAAAGACTAAAACATTTCAATATGGTTTCTTTAGACCAGTGTTTCCCAACCTGTGGTCCGCGGACCCCTGGGGGTCCGCGAGTATATGTATGGGGGTCCGCGAGTATATGTATGGGGGTCCGCGCTGTCATCTCTGGACCATACATAAATGATAATATCTCATAATCGCTACGCTTATTTAGTACGGAGAACGTGCGCCAACGTGCGGTGAGCGAGACTGAATAAATGATGTGAGTGAAATAAGTGCTTGCGTATATACAAAAAACAAATACAGAAACAGATTACAAGTCGAATTTGATTTGATTATTAAGGGGGTCCGTGAAAACTGTGCTTGATTTCCTAGGGGTCCGTGACCGAAAAAGGTTGGGAAACGCTGCTTTAGACAAACGTCGACGTCTGAATGACGCGATGTTTGTGTGCAAGGTCATGGCCCATAAAATTGATTGTCCGCAAATACTAAGTCATTTTAACTTCCGCGCCCTCTCAAGAATTCCTCGCAGTCCCATAACGCCACTCTGCCCTCCGCAGAGAAGAACAGTTCAGGGTGCTAATTCTCCCTATGCAAGGTTTTGCAGGATTGTGAACGGTTGCAGTGATCGGATAGACCTGCATTTTGACAGCCTAGGCAAGTTGAAAGCCAGCCTTTATAAGTATCTGCCCGAATCATGAATCGTTTAGATCTTTACTATTTATGTTTTGACTAGTTCGGTTAATTTTAAATTTATTCAACTTAATTTAGTTTCTTTGTTCGATTTGTGTAATTGTAATCGTAGTCAACCTAAATTTAACTTTTAACATAATATATTTTTAATATGTTACGACAACTTTTTGTGTGCATGCAGAGTTTACCTGTAAGTGATTGTTACATTTTATTCCTATTTATAGTTAACTGTTTTATTTGCTTGTAATAATGTGTACAATTGTTGGTGAACCAAATAAAATAAAATAAAATAAAAATAATACCGGTTAACTAAAGATAACGACTCTTTGTCACACACACATGCGATGCGCGCCCTGTGACTATTGCCGACGGCACCTTGAAGTGTGCAAGATAGGGGTAATTTTTATTTCGGTAACCGGTATTAATACTGGTTATGAATTCACTTTTAATAATAAAGGTAATCTTTAAAATTACCTGTAAAAGAAAAAAAGGTTGTTACCGAAAAAATACCCGTATTGATCATACCGGTTTCGGTCCCTGTTTATAAGTAAATATATACATGTAAAGATAATAATAGTACTTATTCCATGTTTTGTTCTAGTGATGAAATACATACTGTGATTTTGTGGGATAATGAGATATGGCATGATGATGGGATCACAGGCCGATAGTTGTTATAATTTAATAAACGGAAGTGAGAGAACGGAATTTTTATTTTGCAAAAGAGAGCTGTCAGAGCAATTTACAATCTACGTCGTCGCGAATCTCTTAGGGAATTATTCAAAAAAATTAATATAATGACAGTGCCTTGTCAATTTATTTATGAAAATATAATGCATGTTAGGAAAAATCTTCATCTTTTTAATAAAATAAGCGACAGACATAATTTTAATACGAGAAATAAAGATAAAATTGATCAACCATATTTTAGATTGTCTAAAGTACAAAAATCTTTTATGGGGTTCTGTGTTAAATGTTTCAATAAAATACCGAGTGAAATCTTAAACCTAAATGAAAAAAAATTTAAAAGTTACATAAAAAACACCCTTAGTAAACAAGCATATTATAAATTAGAAGATTATATTCAAGATAAAAATGTTTGGAAACATGCTGGTCCTGCTCCATAGTACAATGTAGGGCTTAAACAAAGTCAAGCTGGTTGAAATTTGAATGCTCACACACTTAAATTATATTTGTAAATTGTGTAATTTCAATATTTTGTTAAAATGTGAACGCCATGTACCTTTTTGCTTTTTTTACTTCTTATTATTTTTTTAAATTTTTAGTCTAGATTTTCAAGGTACATTGCTTCGACATTAATTATTTCAAACGCTGTTAAAAATATTGTAAAACATTTTTTTTAAAAGAGTAAGTATGGAGTTTCTTGCCCATTCTTCTCCATACAACCTACCTTAGCGAATGGGTGTAGAATCAATCCCTTCCCCTTCCTATTCCCTTTAAATTTAAATTTCGACGTTCAAAAGTGCCTCTTTGATGGCCTAATTGGAATAAATGATTTGACTTTGACTTTGGAGATTGAATACGAAGGAAAATGGTTTCGGTGTAACTAATTCAACACGAAATGTATAACCGTTCATCGTGCACTCAACATTGAATACTTATTTCACAGAACATTAGCTCCAAACCGTTTAGTTTTCAGGAATAAAAAAAAGTTAAGATTTATCGAGAATATTTTTTGATATGAATTTTGTTTATTTATTTTAGGCAGTAAACTGAAAACGTAAACATCATTTTATTGATAACTTACTATTATATTTAAGGATTAAGAATAGAGGTAAAGTTTCTAACCTCTTTTCGTAATGAAAACGACACTTAATTTTACCTCAATATTGATGGCTCTTATGCATACTATGTAGGTATGGGCCAAAGTGCAAAAATACAACTTTACAGGAAAGACTTACAAAGTTTAAATTTACTATAACTTCAAATTGATAAAACCGAACTTATGATTATTTGCTTGTTTGCTAAGATAACTATCCTCCTCATTCATAATATAGTATTTAACTAGCAAACCCGGCGAACTCCGTTTCGCCACCAGGCTTTGCTATAAACCTCACGGAGCCCGAGACCTTTCCAACGAATGCAAAACCGTGGAAATCGGTGCGTGCGTTCTGGAGTTATATCGTCAGGAAGGAAAACCCGACTTATTTTTATATAGGAGAAGATATATACATGTACCGTTAGTTTTTGTTTATTTTTTTTTTCTTTATAACACCCTAAAATTGCCAATGTGCATTACGTTAATTGCCATAAAGTATATAAATGATCTTTTACTCATAAACTCAAGTAACAATTGAAGTAGTTGATAATTAATAAGAAATATAAGCAATTTCGATATTTCGTTACGTTTCACGATCCGCTAATCTACGAACTTAGTTTTCTGTCAGATCATTGGAATAATAAAAATAACCCGCTATAATTTTCTTCAATTATAAACAGAAATTGAATAAGCCTTTAAACTTCACTTTTTGAAATCTAATACTATATAAAAAAGTCGGGTTTTCCTTCCTGACGCTATAACTCCAGAACATACGAACCGATTTCCACGGTTTTGCATTCGTTGGAAAGGTCTCGGGCTCCGTGAGGTTTATAGCAAAGAAAAACATCTGGTGGCGAAACGGAGTTCGCCGGGTTTGCTAGTATTCTTATATTTTGAAGCTCTTCTAATAGTGTCGAGTATGGAGTCGCCTTCATTATAAGTGTGGCCTACCTCAAGAAAAGTATGCTTTATATTAAACTTAAACTGTATAGCAGTATTATAAATTAAAATCGTTGATCGCCACTGTACTTATTAGACATTTTTAACATTCACTAAAACTACAGCATGCCTGCAGCATAAATACACGTGGCATACAATAAGAGATTTTCCCTCATTTCCTGTTCAAGTACTTATATACTATGTACAATCGACAAAGTGGAATCATGACCCATTTTGACAATAAATCGTTTGAATCTGTCAAGTTGACAAAGATCAAAGTCGTTACCATGGATATGTATATTTACGCGAATGTGGACCTAATTGTATTTGAATGTCTCTGGGAAAATAAGCTTATGGTGGGTCATAATTCCACTTGGTCGATTGTACATAATACAGCATAACTTTTATTTTATGCAAGCACATCAAAATGAGCTGTTGTGGTCCAGTTGTAAGTCGTAGGTTCGAACCCAGCCAGGCGCATTACTCTGTGTGATTTATTTCATCACCACTGCTCTCAAAATGGTGAAAGAAAACATTGTGAGGAAGCCGGGCATGTGCTAGAACCAAAAATTCGAAGACATGTGACATCTACAAACACGCACTGGGCCCGCGTGGTGGATCATGGCCCACTCCCTCTCACAGAGTGGAGGCCTGTACCCCAGCAGTGGGAACATTATAGGCTGATGATGATAATATAATTTTAGTCTGGTAATATGTCAAACTGCAACTATAGTAAAAATCAAGAAAATACATTTATTTGGCGCCACAAGTGCACGCAACATTAATTTATATAAATAGTAATCTCATTGGTTTTGAATTGATTGTCATATACTATCTCTTTAAATATAATTATTATACTACTAGGCGCCCGTCCCGGCTTCGCACGGGTGGAAATATAAAGAGTAAATAAAATAACCTGGTCCAGTGGTTACAAATACAATAAAAAAAGGATAGGGTTGTTTCCAGGGTCAAAATAATTACATTCTATTTGGTCCGTATTTTAGATTATAAAAAAATGTTGGACACGTATTTTTTCTTTTTTCGATAAAACAAAAAATAACAAAGATATAGCCCATTAAAGTTACGTGTGACGTCACCCCGTGCGAAAAAATGCCACGCGTCGTGACGTCACACGTAACTTTAATAGGCCATATCTTTGTCATCTTTGGTCTAATTTACAAATACAAAAATACGTGTCCTTTATTTTTGAATAATCTAAAAGACGGACTCATTACATTTTTTAGGGCAATTAGCCTATTATCCGAATCGGTCCAGCCGTTTTCAAGTTATGAGCTTAGCAACACATTTAGCGATCCATTTTTAACCGACTTCAAAAAAAGGAGGAAGTTATCAATTCGACTGTATTTTTTTTTTTTATTATGTTTGTTACCTCATAACTTGCGACTGGGTGAACCGATTTTCATGATTCTTTTTTCAATCGAAAGCTGGTGCTTCCCGTGTGGTCCCATTGTCACCATTTCAGGATCTGATGATTGGATCTTGGAGAAATCGAGGGCGACCCTCAAATTTTATTACACATAGTTTTTCGCAAATCTTATGAAGTAATTCAAGTACTTGCGTATAGAAATCATCATCTCATGAAGCTGAGCTGATGATGGAAGGTACAACTCCTCAAGTAACAAAATTATGTTCGTGTTCGCATATCTCCGGAACTACAAGTCCGATTTAAGTAATTCTTTTTTTGTTGTACTAGGTATCGTTCAACTTAGGGAATACTGCTTACTTTTCTTTCGGAAGTCGGTGGCAAAAAAGACAATGAAATTAATAAAAAAAGTCACCGACTTCCGAAAGAAAAGTTTTGTAGGTTATTTTACCCTTTTTTGTGGTTGATTTGAAGGCAGTCACATTTTTTTAGAAAAAGTTTTTATTCTATAATAGAAGAAGATAGATATAATTAATTGATATATAATGTGCGAGACTCAAACGAATACCGGGGCACCCCAAGTCTAAGGCTGCGTTTCCACTGAGGCGGAGCGGAACAGAGCGGAGAGAAAGTCACCAATCACATGGCTTGAGTGGAGAAGTGACGTGGATTTCAAGCTGTGTGATTGGTCAAGTTTTCTCCGCTCTGCTCCGCTCCGCCTCAGTGGAAACGTAGCCTAAACTACGCTAAACAAATAACCAACCACCATTGAACAAACAGTAAACAGTTAAGACTATTGTCTACCGAGCGCTCGTCCATACAAAAAGAGAAAACGTTTTTCTCCCCCTAGATGTTATCCTATCTCAATGATTTTTTAGAATGCATCTGAAACAGTAAAAAACTAGGTTTATAGATTTTCTTTTTTTTGAAATTTATAGTTTGAAAACTACAGGCGCCTAACAGTTACTATTTTTATGACAAAATCTTCATTGAAGTAAAACCTTTGTATTTAAAAAACAAAGAATTTTAAGAAAAAAAAACAAAACCTACAAACCTAGAATATAATTATGCTGAAACGATTGACACCAGAATCTAAGAGATTGGTTGTGATTTAGTATGTGAAAAATGTTTTCTCCCGAGAGACAAATTTCATATAAAAAATACTTACAATCAGTCGCGAGCTGCAACGCTCTCTATCGCACGATCGGGGTTTTTTCAAAGCGTGAAAGGGACAATAGGAGTTTTTCTAAATACCTATTTTTTTGAAATGGCAGCAGCTATTCTATCCTCTTAAATAACAGTTTAATAGTCTTTGAACTGGGAATTCCCGAATCTTTACTTTTATGTTAATTAATATCACTGTCATTATAGTTAATAGTTACTAAGTACCTCTTAATAGTTGCTAGATACACATAATTTTACAATGCTGTTTGTTTGGTCGCGGGACTTATCTCATTACCGTGACCCCGGAACATAAAGGCTATTGAAGGACACCGTGGATTTTAGTCAGCACGAGTCTGACAGTAAGGGGTCTGACAGTCCCTCCCGCCCTGCCCGGGGTGGGAGAACTCATTTGATGATTTTACCAAGCTAAAAAAAATAATCTGTTTGTTTGGTTGAACGCGCTAATCTCAGAAACCGCGGCTTCAAAAATGTTATGTATAGTTCGTTTATTGAGGAAGGTTATATACTACACAGAGTTTTATATAGTGTGGTAATTTAAAAATAAAATAATTTAACACGTAAATTTGATTTTTGTAAATAACTCGGAAACGTTGTGTATAATAGTTAAAAGGAGTCTGACAGTTCTATCCGCTCCACTCAGGACGGGACTTATTTGATGATTCATCATCATCATCATCATCAGCCGGAAGACGTCCACTGCTGAACATAGGCCTCCCCCTTAGACCGCCACGCCGAACGACAATTCCCCACTTGCATCCATCGGCTGCCCGCGACCCTCATGATGTCGTCGGTCCACCTAGTGGGAGGCCTGCCTACGCTGCGTTTTCCATTTGATAATTAACCTCGTAAAAGTAATAGGTTTGTAACTTTTATCCAGCTTGCAAACTTGTATTCACTAGATTCAGTCGTTCATATTCTATCAGACAAGTAATAAACCGGTTCATTTACACCCCTTCTACACGATCAGACCTGACCGCTGACAAAGGTGACCTTGGTCGCGTCAACAGTACCCGACCGTCTAGAACGCTGTCGGCTGACGGTCGGGGCGTCAATTCTGCTAATTTTATTTAACTCACATGGTACTGATATTCAATTGAAACTCAATCACGACTCCATTACGATTAGAACAAATTTGGTATTCTGCAAAAACGTGTGTAAGCTCAATAGAGTCGTAATGGAATCAAAGTGTAAATGTAATTGACTCTCAGTTGAACAGTTATAAGTATTGCCGTTAGAGAGTAGAATACCGATAAAGTCCACAATCGATTTACAATTGTAACACGATTGAAGAGCAGACTAGCAAAGATTCTGATAGCAGTTCAATGGAATGTCACTGGAAAACCATTGGTCTTAAATTAGTAGCAGAATACCAAGTGTAGTTAAAACTGCTACTAAGATCCAATTGATATTCAATCGAGTCATTACTAAATTAGCAGAATTAGGGCCCGGGTCGACCGCGGACGCAGCCTGTCGGGACGGATGCGCTCCCGACCAAGGTTATCCAAAGGTCGATTGACTCCGCCCATATTTGGTCGCACGACCAACGCCTACACGGTAGATTTTTATACCCACCGGACCAAGGTCACCTCTGTCAGGCGGTCAGGTCTGATCGTGTAGAAGGGGTTTTAAGAAAGGCGATTAACCGAAACGACATCGAACATCCTGTAAGCACACTCGGAATTTATAAACGTTACCTTGCCTGTCGCAATATTTTCTACGAAATACACAACGTGAATTTTGCCACTTACAGTTGATAAGACCTTATGAATAACAAAGCCCTCGTATTCTTATCGAGCTCTTAAAATTGTTTAGATCATAAATTATAACGCCTACGTAACGAAGACAGGGTTTGGCCACAGAATATACACGGTGACTTTTTAGTCGTCTTACAAAAGCAGCCCAGTTCATGTAACCAGTGACTAGAACACGTTTATGATAAAAAAATAGGTTTTTAAGAGATTTGAAAATATTAAAATTAAAATTTTAATTCGATAATTATGACGCAAGGCGTAGTTAGAAACACTCTTATCTCATAGAAAATGGATCTCATAGAAAATGGATCTCATAGAAAATGGATCAGATTGTTACGTAAACATTTTAACAGGGTTTTTCATATTTCTAATGTACCTATTTATTAAAATAAAAATTATTATTAACGATAAAAAAAAAAAAAACTTGCCCAGAGGTTTTTAGGTCGGATACATAAAGTGGACCCCTTTTGTAAGACGACTAAAAAGTCACGGTGTATAATAGTACCTGGTTTGGCTGAGTGTTTTTTTATGAAATAAACAGTTTAAATTATTTTTCGCCTGCCGGGGTCGCGGGACTGTCTAATCAGGTAACCGTGGCCATGGAACGTAAAGAGCTATTGAAGGACACCGCGGATTTTATTCAGTACAAGTCTGACATACCCTCTGTCCCGCCCGATGCGAGTAGTCTCATTATTATGATGATTATTAATTTTACCACGAAAAAAAAGGTAGCAGTGGTGGCCCAGTGGTATCGGTCCCGACTTACGAGTTGTAGGTCGTGTGTTAGAACCCCGCCAAGCGTATTACTTTGCGTAATTTATTTCATCACCATTGCTCTCAAAATGGTGAAGGAAAACATCGTTAGGAAACCGGCATGTCCTAGAACCAAAAGTTCGAAGACATGTGACATCCACCAATCCTGGGCTCGTGTGTTGGATTATGGCCCACTCCATCTCACAGAGAAGATGCCTGTGTTCCAGCAGTGGGAACATTATAGGCTGATGATGATGAGAAAAAAAAAGGGTACGACAGAGGTGTTACTAATAGTTGGCCCAAATCCAAATCTCGCCTGTTTGTTTAAGATACTTAGGCCATAAGGAAACGAGAAGGCTGTCAATTGAAGAGCCGAGGCCATACTACGAGCTCTTAACGCGATCCAATTTAGGCTGCGGGAATGAGACAGACTTATACAGGTCGTCTAGCGCCATCTCTTTCCCACAGCCTAGACTCATGGTAGGCGACCTGATTTATTAATTTAGCTACGACATAAACTTAATAAGTGTCGCTCCTTTCTCATAAAAGTAACGCTTGAGATATGAGCAATGACGATATAATACTAGAGAATAACGGGGGACCGATGTCTGCTAACTCATTAGGTAAAAAAATCTTATATGATATAAGATTTTTTGGAGTGGTCGAAATGAGACGGATATAAGTTATATCCGTCTCATTTCGACCACTCCTGTGAGCCGTAAACATACGTTGAGACAGAACAGACCTTGAGTTAGCCAATCACAACGCAGTACCCCGTCCCCCTCGCTTACGTAGTACCTCAGCGAGTTGACAGAATAGTTTTTGTTTCTTAGATCGTGTATGCGGAGTCTAGTATTAATATCGTCGTTGGATATGAGTCAAGGTACTTAAGAATTGCATATTTTCTCTAAGGACACTTCTAACTAATCTAAGTATTGAAGACAATTGAGCACGCCGCAATCGCGGCGTAAGACCCCTCTTTGAGGAGTGGCTGGATAGGCGTCACGGCGTCCAGTACCCATGCCATGAGTTGTCATTATGATGCATTCGATGCGTATGATCGAGTATCGCAATGATAACTCATGGTAGAAGCTCTGACCTACCGTATGACGTAGGTCCTCACCGGACACGAAGTTTCGGGAGGTACCTTGGAACAATTTGTATGAAAAAATGTTTTGCAACTTCCGCCGCCACGACTTTTTTCTTCCCATACAATGAAATGATCCTTACATGAAACAGAGTCGAACGGCACTAAAAAAAATCGGCCATTTTCACTCATTTCCGTCGACAACTCACACTTGACCAAAAAATAAAAAAACGTCAAAATTTTCAACATCAAAAAAGAGCTAAAGGTTTCTAAGAAAGTTTTCCCGTATCTCTTATGGATTCGGATTTCTCCCTTTTGGCCAATTTAAAAGAAACACCCTGTATAAATATAAAATCTTGTTCATCAACAGATTCGCCAAAGTCCGGGATACTCTCCAAGGGAAATTAGAGGAACGATTGCCTCTAATGAGTATACGTTTGCCTGAAAAGCTGAAGCGGTTGCGACCAGATGCACAGGCGCAGTTGGAAGCGAACGCGAATCTACTGACAACGCCCCATGATATTCATGCTACTATATTGGACGTGCTTGATTGGTCGGAGTATATGAATCCTTTTAAAGTCACCGGAGCTGATTTTCCAAGAGGAATGACACTTTTAGAACCGGTAAGTGTGTTCTCATTTTGACGATACGGTTGGCGCAGTAGCTGAGCGATAGACTCCTGCGCAGCGTGTAGCGGGTTCGATCCCCGCACGGGACAAATATTTGTATGACCTGCAAGTAGTTGTTCCAGGTCTGGATGTTTGTGTATGTGAATGTAGATGTTTGTAAACTTACTCACTCATTTGATCATTTGACCTAGATTGAAAAAAAAAAAACAAAGTGATGTGTTATTTTGTGATGTCTTTCTGTCTATTGGTCTTCGACATCGTAGCTCCTAAACGAATAAACGCCGATTTTAATGTTAAGTAACGTAATTTGATCCTTTTCGAATCGTTAACGTTCAGCAGTCGCTAATACATTTTCAACTTTATACCCATCGCATAATGTTGAAAATCTATCAAAGATTACAGATCGTTTTCGTTTGTTTCGTTCGCTATCGCTCAGCAGTCTTTACAAGATTTTCAACTTTATGCGATGGGATTTAAAGTTGAAAATGTGTTAACGACTGCTGAACGTTAACGATTTTCGTTTGCCTACAGGCTCAGTACATTTGACCTCCTTGCTAATAATTATCTTACTCTTAATTTATCATTGTTCCGATTATAATGTCAATTTGTTGGTGCCCGAGTGATTGGACTACTTCTTCGGGTGCAGTGGGTTCGATTTCCGCATGGAGCAAATATTCGTATGATCTACAATTATTTGTTTCGGATCTGGGTGTTTATGTATGTGAATGTAGATGTTTGTAAACTTACTTTTGTCTTTTTTTTCTGCGTAAAATATCTATTATCGCTTAATTATTATTTTTCTCGTGGTCATGGTATAAAGTATCGTATGCAACTCGTGAATAAAACGGATTTATTTCGAGGGCCATGAACCACTCGCTTCGCTTAGGATTGAATCGCTCGCTGCACTCGAGATTCATATATGGCCCTCGCTTTAAATCCGCTCTTTATTCACTACTTACATAATGTACTATTTTAACATTTTTCTATTATTTTCCAGGTTCCCAAGAACAGATCATGCAGCGAAGCGGGAATCGAACCCCACTGGTGTGCGTGCGTCAACTGGAAGAACGTGACCGACAGCCAGATGGTTCGCAAAACTGTTGATGCTTTCATTAATTACATCAACAAGTTAACCGAGGATCAAAGGTAAATTTTATTAACATCGACATTTCAACATTGGATTTTCGACTTTATACGCACAGCATAAAGTTGAAAATCTTCCAAGTACTCCAGACGCCTTACCTAAACATACATTTATTTTTTTGGTGTTGTTTAAAAAGTTTTTTTTTTAAAAGTCTGACACTGCCCTGCATAATTTTTGTCGGATTACCGGGGTTTCAGTGTAATATTATATAATAATAATACACTGGTATACGGTGTTCAACGAATTTTATTCGACACTTATCTGACGGAAACTATAGTACTTAGTATAACCTGGATGGCGGGACTTATCGTGTTCTCTCGCTCGCACACTAGTGCCGTCTATACTCACTCTGGCGCGAAGCGTTAGCAGAAAAAAAAATGGTCTTGATGTTTTGCTTTTGACGCGCTCAGTGATCTTTTTTAAGAATATTTACTTTAGTTATCTGTTATTTTCCGTTGTTACCTGTTGATTATTGTTGTTTTATTTATAGTGTTTTTATTATTTTTAATTTGAAAAAAACTTTCTAATGAAATTTTATATGCTGACTGTACTATCTGTCAACGGAAATACAAGCCGGTATTTTAGATTCCTTTTTTCAATGCTCTGGTTTATACTAATAAAATGATCACCTTTCAGGTCCAAATGCCTCCCTCGAACCCTCACCGAAGTACAGTGGGTGATGAGTCAAAGACCTAACAGTAAGATGTTATCCTTCGTGTCCAATAAAGACAGCGATGGATACCTCGGGAAATTCGGAGCCAACACCAAGATATCGAAGGAAAATTATCAATTGAAGGTATGACAAGTTTATGAGCAGCGGTGGGACCAGTGGCTTACGAGTTGTAGGTCGTGGTTTCGAACCCAGTTAAACGCATTCCTTTGTGTAATTTATTTCATCACCACTGCTCTTAAAACGCCAAAGGAAAACATCGTGAGGAAACAGGCATGTCCTAGAACCTAAAATTAATAATAATATTTCACAACTATCACACAACGCCATCTAGTACCAAGCTAAGCAGAGCTTGTGTTATGGGTACTAGACAACTGATAAACATACTTATATATTTCTAAATACATACATATTATAGACAAATTACACCCAGACACAGAACAAATGATCGTGCTTATCACACAAACATTTGTACTGGGTGGGAATCGAACCCACGACCTACGGCACAGTCAGGGTCACTCACCACTAGACCAACAGGCCTGTCATCAATGCGAGGACATGTGACATCCACCAACCCGCACTGGGCCCGCGTGGTGGATTATTGCCCACTCCCTCTCACAGAGAGGAGGCCTGTGTCCCAGCAGTGGGAAAATTATAGGCTAATGATGACTCTCAAAGCGGTAAAGGAAAACATCGTGAGGAAACAGACATATTGTCCTAAAACCAAAAATTCGAAGATTTTAAATTTATGCAATAAAATACACCAGCCTGTCGGGGTCGCGGCACTTACCCAATTACCGTGACCCTGGAACGTAAAGGGCTATTGAAGGACACCGTAGATTTTAGTCAGTACATGTCTGACAGTCCCTCCTGCCCTGCCCGGGGTGGGAGGACTCACTTGATGATTTTTGCTAATTTTTCGGGGATCAAAAACATGAATTTTTTTCAGGTGGTAGTTGGTCCCGGCCATGGTATTTATGAAGCCTCAATGATATATCTGAAAAATGAAGATAAATTCTTAATTAATACAAGAGATGTCTCGAGAACGAATGCGTGAGTGTTTTAATGGTTTTATGTATTTTATCTAATCTCATATCGTAAAATTCGAAATACAAAACTCAAAACGAGTTTATAAAGACGTACTTTATACAGGGCCGCGCCGCCCCTATGTGCGAAGTGTGCGGCGCACACAGGCGCCAGGGTAATAGAGGCGCCGGATGATTAGTGACAATTGTTTAAATTATTTTTACATATTTACATATATAATACTTGAGTATAGATAAGTAAGTAGATACAAGTCTCCCAAGACGATACCAATCCAAACTATTTCAATTGACCCACTGTATATATTTTCGGTTTCATTTACATGAGTTACGAGCTCTGCTTTAAAAATCAAAAGAACCGCTAGACCACCGCATTCGCTATGATAGCCGATTATTTTTTTATAAGAATATTAATCTATATATTTTATTACAAAGGCCGTGCCGTGGATAAAAACGTAACCCGATGCGACCCAACGGGGATTCCCCACAATTACAAACATTTTATCGAAATTGGGTTTATTCTAGTGGAGTCGCGGGTTCGGCGCGTACTGGCAGGAAACTCATAAATTGACCAGTAAAACTAATGAAAATATTTCGACAAAAAAATTAAATGTATGAAAGAAATTCGAAAGACGACACGTAAAAGGCGCTTCGTACGTTTTGCACACAGGCGCTTCATAGGCTTTGCGCACAGGCGCTGCAAGGGGTTGGCGCGGCCCTGACTTTATACCGTAGAGTATCGTAATGAAATTAAAAAAATAAATTATAACACTATTTCTCTAACAAAACAATGTTATAATATTTTTTTTTTCATTATGATACAGATTACAGATCATAGATACATCTATTTAATTTTTTATCTGTGGCTGCGTACGCTAAATGGGAATTTTGAAATTTTGACGTTTGTGTGTCGGTGGATGATTATTAGTTTTTATTAATTTTTATCTTTTATTTGATATGTTCGTGTTCAATGAGAGTAGATAAATTAGAGTATGAAACTATACATAACTAGGTATTATACCACTCGTGTGATACTATTAAAAAACTCGCTTCCCTCGTTTTTTAAACTCACACTCGTGTATGTCCCTCATTATGTACCAATTACATAAACTACTATAATTTAACGTTCATTCATTTTGACATTTTCCTCTAATTCAAACGCGCGTTTGCTGTGATTTGTATCGATGCAAACGCTTATTTGTAATTTATACAAGTGTGCAAAGGTCTACAGACTGCTTCTGACTTGCGTGCGTATCGCGTCTGTATCGTTGCAAACGTTCGTAAACGGCGCGTTTAAAAAACGTAGTATGCATAGGCCCTAAGAAGAAAAAAACAGTAGCCTTAGCACGAGTTTTCAGTATTTGAGACGTAAACTGGAACTTTGATATTTCAAACTGACAATTTTCAAAGAAAAAATTAGTTCCTTCTTCGCACACCAGAGGCGCTGTTCCATTTTTTCATACAAGAAACGCTGTAAATACTGTCCAGTAAAAGAGTTAAAATTCGTGCTAAGGGTACCAACTCTATTTTTTGATAAATCTAACAGATGATATTTAATTATTTTTCCTACAGTTAATTTCAACACTTTTGCTTATATTTTTCGCATCTTAAAAATGTTTTATTTTTAAAATTCCAGGTACGGTACCGAGCCAAGTTGTATAAGTAATACTCATCCACATTTAAATCCGTTTTGTTATTGCGCCGATTATATACCTCAAGCTGCATAACAAGATAGGTTAAGCCGATATCCAGGCCATAGGAAAACGAATACAAAGTAGAAAATATAGCCTTAATAGATACCAAATCTATACTATAATATTATTAAGCTGAAGAGTTTGTTTGTTTGTTTGTATGCGGTAATCTCAGGAACTGCTGGTTCAAATTGAAAAATTGTTACCGTGTTGGATAGCCAATTTATCGAGCAAGGGTATAAGCTATACAGGGTATTTTTTTTAAATTGGCCAAAAGGGAGAAATCCATATCCATAAGAGATACGGGAAAACTTTCTTAGGAAAATAGCTTTATTTATATTTATAATTTTGAATTTTATTTTTCTGGTAATAATTCGAGTTGTCCACAAAAATGGGTGAAATTGACCTCATTATTTTTTATGCCGTTCAACTATTTCATGTAAGTACCTATAATTTCATTGTATCGGAAGAAAAAAATCGGGACGGAGGAAGTTGGTCTAGCAAAATATTTTTTCATACAAATTATATTCCAAAAAAAAATCCCGTATTTATTTCTTATGGTTGCGGATTTCGCCCTTTTGGCCAATTTAAAAGAAATAACCTTTATAACATTACACTACGTCTAATAGGAGAAGAGCAGTGAGTAAATCCGTGGGAAACAGCTAGTTATGTAATTAAGGATGATCTTTTCTGAATATATTTACTCATTAGAATGCTTGATGGTATATTTAAATTATTGAGCGAAACTAAGGGACTAACCATGGCACCGTGCGTTGCGATTCGACCGATACCAACTATTACTATAGTGAAAATCAACCTTCATCATCTATTTAGCCTTTTCCCAACTATATTATGGTCAGCTTCCAGTCGAACCAGATGCAGCTGAATATCACTATTTTACATGGAGCGACTGACTATCGGACCTCCACAACTCAGTAACCGGGTAATACGATATCCCATGGTAAGACTGGTTGTCAGATTTTAGAGCTTCTGACTAACAGTAACTACTTTCAAAGATCTACAAAATGACAGCCGGGACCAATGGCTTTACGTGCTTTCCGAGGCGCGGAGGAAACTCGCTATGACAGATGGTCACCCATCCACAGACCAACCTCGGCAAGCGTGGCTTAATCTGGAAGATCGGCCTGTGCGGCTGTGATTATTTAGCCACGAGCTCCTCAACAACCTTGAAAATCAAGCTTGTTAACAAGAAATAATGATGCAGTTCAATGGGGATGGCAACTAGGGAACGAATGGCGCTAGTATAGCTAGTTCCAAGCATCGTCATTGGTTCAAATCTTATAGGTCCTTCAAAATAGTACTACGTCATTGGTCGGATTAGGACTTAGCTATGGTGGCGCCATCTACAATTAGCTTTGACCGACCTTCTCTATTGATTTGACGTCGTCGTGGCGATCGTGTTTTGTTTTTTATTTATCCGTAGATATCAACGTGTTTTATGTCATATGTCGTAGTGGTAAGGTTTATTTTCAATTGTAGTTGAAATCGGTTGCATTGCAATCGCGTCGCGCCCTTGGTTAAGTCCCTAATGGAACGTAGCGTGGATTTTGGCCCACGGAAAAGACGCCTGTGTCCCAACAGTGGACAACTCGAGTTAGTTCCTACTATTCAAGCTCAAATATCAAAATATTTTAATTTTAATCTAATATGAAATTCTTGATTTTTAGATGCATGATTGAGTTGTTTCGCTTATTAATTTTAAAGGTAGTTTGAATGGCAAACGTAAATCTGTGTTTCTATTTTCATTATTTCACTTTATAATCTCAAATTATTCTTGTTTAATAAGTTACTATAGCATTTTATTTCATCTTATTTATGTTATTTTTAAGAGTAATGTAAACCAGTGCCGAGTAAACCAGTCCTAGGGCCAAAAATTGTATTTCTAAATAACAATCGTTGATAAAAAATGTTGTTTGTAAACGCTGTTTGTATAATCATTCCAATCATTTGTAACTATAATTTTGTTACGATGGCGCGCCTACGTTTTTATTTTAAGCTGTCTCAAGTTTTTGAAAAATATTTTAAAGTCTACTCCCAAAACCAAAAATTTGACAAAACTAGTTGTTTTTAAAAAAATTAGGGGCTTGAATTTTTTTTCAAAAACTTCATAATATGAACTTTTTTTTAAACGAAGACCGTGCATCGAAACGAACTTTTGATTTTTGACGGCTAAAGTAGTGAATTGATATCCAAATCGATCCTATAATTCATAATCCATCTCATTTTACCATGATTTCTAATACTTAAACAACGCACACATGTTTCTTTGGATAAAATGATCTTTAAACATCAAATATTAAAAAAAAAAATCTAGTCTCATAGGGAATATATTAGTTGAAGAATGTAAAGTCGAATACATGTTTATTTTGTAATTTATAGATTGTAGTGATACTAATTCGGTAATTTTTTCCTATTTATGTTTCATGTAAATTATTTTGGGTTACTTTGAATTTGAAACTGCAACCTCATATGCGTACACGCATGAATAGCGTGTATTTCATAACATAGGTAGTTATAGTAAGTATATGTTCGCGAAAAATAAGTGAGCTTGACATTATTAATATTAGAATTTAAAATGGAATATTTACCATGTTTATTTTATGATCATGGATGAACTAATGTAAGTCATTGAAGGTAGGTGTTGGTAAGCAAAAATTTAACTACCCTCTTACGTCGATTTTTTTTTAATTTGCGTTATTTAAATTTTTAAACAAATAAAAGGACATTCTAAATATCCCGTTTTAAATTCTAATGGCATGGCAGTAGCCATTTCAGTTTAAAAATGTTGATCGTGAGATGCGCGTACGACTATAATGTGACATTTTCACGGAATATTGAGATGCGTAGTGGGGTATATATGGTCACAGGCCTCTAGAATATTAAAAAAAAAAAAAAATGTTTATTTTGTTACCATATTTTTATGTTCATTTGCTATTGTATTTCATGCATTTCTTTTTTGTACTCATACGTATTTATTTTCTCTTCTAAATCGCATTTTATTTTATCGTAGTATTATGTCGCAATTATTATTTTTTACTTTTAAGTTCTGTAATTATTAAAGTAAAGAAATAATAGTCTTTTGTCACGCTATAGGTTTAAAATATGAAACTCATCAATTAAATGAAACTATCTTAATACTCTGTGTTCTCGAAAATTTTAATAAGTGCGTCAAAATGAACCAATCCACAATAGTCGGCCATTTTTTCTAATTTTTGTTGCATAGTGTTGTTTTTGGTTGTTACAGCGATTCTTTTTTAATTGAAAGGCTAAAAGGGGTATTGGTAAAAGCATTTATAACCCATATTACTATAGACTATTTTAACGTATTTAACTGTATTGACCATGTTGGTTGGTTCCTTTTGGCACAAATTACAAGCTTAAATAATGTTCGATGCGGGCTATACCAACAGATATTTTTTTTTTGTTTATTTTATTCTTCTTATATCAACTTGTGATCTAACTAGGATAAGTATTTTAGTTTTAAGTTAAAAATGTTTTAGAAAGCTTTTTGCGTGTTATCTTCACATTCTATTAAATATAAGTTTCTAAGTCTGAAACTCCGAAAAATTTCAGTATTTCTTTGTCGTAAAAATGTGGTTTTTATGTTTTATGTGAGCTCATACTGTTTTGGTGCTAGATTTGCTAGATAATTACTCATCAAACACCTCATATTAATATTCCATTTCAAATCAAATCCCGATCCGGTTTTGACAGTTGTTTGTGATAAGGCAGATGAATTCTGTCGTTGTTTGGTGAAAAATATAGGGATCAAGATTGCAACCGAAATAGACTATTTGTTTTCAGCGTAAATGCATATACAAGGTGGAATTTTGTAATGCCACCTGGAGGGAAAGTACTCTTAATACTGCAAATAGAAAATTTACTTAAAGGAAACATTCCTTTATTTTTGAATAGAAAGCAAAGTGCATTCAAAGATTTTCAAAAATTATCTTCTCCCACACCCGGGAATCGAAACATTTTTTGTAAATAATTAAATTAATTTAAGATTTCCTGGTTTTCCTTTCATTTCATTTGTCATGTTTGTTAGAGAGACTTCATCCTTATAATTGACCCTAACGATCGATGCAATAAAAGTACAGGGTATAATTTTTTCAGATTTTAGCTGGTTCGATTCCCGGGTGGAGAAGAATTTTTTCGAAAATCTTTGAATGCAGTTTGCTTTCTATTAAAAAATAAAGGAATGTTTCCTTTGAGTAAAATTTTCTCTCTGCAGTATTAAGAGTACTTTCCCTCCAGGTGGCATTACAAAATTCCATCCTGTATACTATTCTTGAAGGTAACAATTACACAAATAACATAAACTGAGATTTTCACCCAGCTCTAAAACGTGTAACGCCAAAAGCGCAAAACCTCTTGTGGGGTAACTCAACCCATGTTACCGAACAATTTTTGTTCTAAGACTTTTGAACTATCGCAAAAAAAATAATTTGGATTTTCACGCTGAACGTCAAAATAATATTGGTTTTCACGTTACACTTTGTATAGGTAACACAAACAGAAATGTATGAGTTGAAATGAAAATGTTGCCAGTACTTGTCTTAACTTGCTTATTTCGCATAATGATTATTGGATGGATGTCATACAATATGTATTGTATACACCGTGACTTTTTAGTCGTCTTACAAAAGCAGCCCAGTTCATGTATCCAATGACTAGAACACGTTTATAATAAAAAATGTGGTATTGTGTAGTGGAGTTTTGAAAATTTTCAAAATAAATTTTATTTCGTTCTTATGACGCAAGACGCAGTCAGAAACACCCTTGTCTCATAGAAAATGGAGATAGAATGCTATAATTAATACTATTGCGTTGGGTAGGTATACTCTACAGCTGGATACGTAAACATTTTAACAGGGTGTTTCACATTTCTAATGTACCTATATATTAAAAATAAAAATTATTATTAACGATTAAAAGAAAAAAACTTGCCTAGAGGTATTTTAGGTCGCATACATTAAGTGGACCCTTTTTGTAAGACGACTAAAAAGTCACGGTGTATTTATTATGTTTGATCATAACTAAATCTGAAAAAAGACAACCTACAAAAGTAAATACACTGTTTTGAGGTATGAATGATACGTCTAATAATTGGCTCTTGAACACGTTTAAGCGCGACCGCATAATCCTTCCGGGGTCGCGGGACTGTATCACCTAGTAACCGTGGTCCTGGTACGGAAAGGGCTATTGGCTGAGTATCAAGCTCCAGGTGAGATGCTGGTGTTCTTGAATGATTATAATATAAATGAAACTGCTTCTTGACAATTTGAAAGACTGTATTAGGCACTGGTTATAATCAAGAAAATCCGCTAGTATGCGTGTGCGCGTTAGAGGGGTCCGCGAGTGAGTGGCGCGGCGCTGTCGCACCGCTGTAATTGCGGCTGGAGGGGCATGCAAAGTTATGTCGCCGCTGCGATGTGTGGAGCTCGATGTGACGTCAGGAACAGCTATTGAAGGATCACCGTGGATTTTAATCGGTCTTGTCTGACAGTCCCTCCCGTCCCACCCTGGGCGGGAGGTCTCATTTGATAATTTTACCACGATACAAAAAAAACCGCATACGGTTAGAAATTTTCGTCAGAAATATTCTGACGTGTCTTCCGTTTCTGATGCTCTCCGGAAGGCACTATTTATATTTGAAAAGTGACCGGATCATAATTTATTTATTTATTTGTGTGGTCGCGCTTTATGAATGTGCTGATCGCGTCCAAATTCATTCCATAAAGTCCTAAATTGACACTATGTAGTTCAATTATTTTTTGTAAATAAATGGTAAGTTGAAATATTATTCAAAGCGTATAAGTACAGTACATTCAAAAATATATCGCCAGTTTCTTCAGGAATAACTGTAGTGATAAGTAAAAGTATTAACTTTGAACTACCGTCAAACGGGGTGAATAGGGACGCAGGGTTGAATTCAGATTTTGAATTCAAAACTTTAACAAGGATTTTAACATTGAAGTTATTATAATAGGTTAACCAACAACTACTCAATTTTATTTATTTATTACTACATTATTTTGAGACCTTTGTTGGCCACATAACATGATAAATTTATCGTTAGGGTGCTCCCACATCTATCGACGCGGAATCGGATTTTTCCGTCGCCCTTTCTCTTTCTGTCGCTTAGAACTGCCATTTGCTAGACCGAGACAGTTCGATAGCACGCGGCTACGTCGAGGATCCCGCCGCGTGCTATCGCATTATGCTTTCTGTCTCGGTCTAGCAAATGGCAGTTCTAAGCGACAGAAAGAGAAAGGGCGACGGAAAAATCCGATTCCGCGTCGATAGATGTGGGAGCACCCTTAAAATCCCTTTCAATTTTGACCCGATTCACTGCGTTTGACCATGTATACATCGACAATGAATCCAACTGATCAAAATATACCGCAATGTAGTCAAACTTGCAAGTTTTTACATTGTTTATATGGGTATTTAATTAACCAAAAGTCAATAGATTTGCTACATCACAAACTTTGTAATTTAACCTACACAAGACAACATAATTCTTTAGCTATTAATGAAGAAAGTGAGGCCTTATCATAAGTTTTCAGTTATTTTTACGTTAGGCCCCTCGCCTACGGCGACTTTTTGCAGCGATGCTGTAGCGCGTTCAGCAAACGCGCGACAGCATCGCTTCTAACGCGAGTTAGTCGCATTTGCAACGCGCTACTGCATCGCGATTGTATCGATACAAACGCGCGACCGCGTGGGACGACATCGGTAGAGAGGTCGGAGGGGGGAGGGAGTGTCGCGATTAGAGTGGCGCGTTTGCATCGCGACTGAATCTGGTCCCGTGGGCGAGGGCACACAGCTAGCGACAGCATCGCGTTTGTATCGATGCTACGCGCGACAGCATCGCTACAAAAAGTCGCCCGTGGGCGAGGGGCCTTAAGTAAACTGGAACTTTGACATTTTCAACTTGATACACAAAGAAAATATTAGTTCCTTCTTCGCACACCAGAGGCGCTGTTCCATTGTTAAAAAAAAGAAACGCTTTAAAAACTGGAAAGACGCTGTAAAGTAAAATAGTGAAAACTCGTGATAAGGGTATATGGGATCTCCTTACGTTTTATTTATTGTCGGGTAGTTTCCTATGTCGCACGCATTAGAGGTGAAAAAGCGTAAATTTGTACAATATTATGAACATGCGAAATGATTAACCAATTGTTACATTTAATATGTAATTAAAGAAAATGATTGAAAGTAAAATTTTGTTTTATTTATGATAGGTACGATCGACAACGTTGAATTATGAACCACCATAAGCTTATTTTCCTACAGACATTTAAATACAATTAGGTCCATATTCGCGTGAACATACATATCCATGGTAACGACTTTAATCTTTGTCAATGGACGGAAACAAACGATTTATTGTCAAAATGGGTCATGATTCAACATTGTCGATAGTATATTAATAATATTTGGATAAAAAACTTTTTCTAAAAAAAGTAACCGACTTCAAAAGCAAACACAAGAATTAGGTAAAAAAGATAAAATATAAACCTACATAATAACTTTTCTTTCTAAAGTCGGTGGCTTTGTTTTTTTTTTTTTATTTCATTGATTTATGCCACTGACTTCAGAAAGAAGTTATTACTTACCTATATATCGATTTTGATGAAAGTGCAGTATTCCCTAAGTTGAACAATACCTAGTACAACAAAAAAAGAATTACTTAATTCGGACTTGTAGTTCTGGAGATATGCGAACACAAACATAAAAACATACATACTTAAGGTGATTGCTTCGATGTAGCCCGCGAAATTCAATTTTTTTTTACGTTTTTTGCAATTTGCAGGCCAGTGACATGTTGTAACTTTATAAATATATGTGTTGCGGTAATAAGAAGTATAATTTTAAATATAAAAATTATCAAAAAAATCGCTCCATCGGCTCTCACATAGAAAAGGTGCATCGTAGTTAGATTTCGGAGATTTTAACATGATGCACCTTTTCTATGTGAGAGCTGATGGAGCGATTTTTTTTGCAAAAAACGTAAAAAAAATTGAATTCCGCGGGCTGGTTGGAGCATCCCCCTTAAATAAATACATTTTTTTAATGTGGTCCGGTAACTTCCGGTTAGCGGTAAACACTGCCTGAATCGCATAGACTCTCAGTGTTCTTTCCATGGTCACAGTAACCTAAGACAGTTCGTCTTTCCGCGTTTCGTCATTCGCCCCGTAACATGAAGATTTGTCGATCTACATAAATACAACTTGAAACAAATGATTAGGTTCATATAAAAATTCAGTTTATTCCGTACAACAATAATACATACAGACACCTCTATTTACAATAAAAAATATCCTATCTATACAATTGTATAATTAATAAATTACATGTAAATTATTGACATTATTATAAGGTATCCGCTTAGTAGTAATTTATTTATATTTTGGACACGAGTCTGTCGCAACATTCGCGAGACATTGCAATAGGCATATTGTCAGTAAGTTTTAAAAGATAATGGTCATAATTTTTTTACATCACTTTGAAAATTAGCAACATCTAGCCAATTTTGGTTTGCGCAATAGAAGATAAAAACGGGTCAAATATAAATATAATTTGTTTTTTTGTTGACGGACTAATTACTTTTTATAGTTCACAAGTCAATTTCTAGTGTAGTAATTGACAGATTTCTTTTTTTAATTCAACGGTTGATAGCAACCCATCCATTATTTCCATCCGGCAGCTTGATCTGTATAAGTCTCACCATGCCGCCATTTTCATCATTTGCTACTATCTGAAATATAAAATTATAGAAAAAGTTCAAACATAAATTCACGATTATACCTATGTAAAACATTAAGGGTGCTTTTGTATACGGCGCATGCAACCCGCGCAATCAAAGATGCGGTTTACCCGCGCGAGTAACATGCGCAAGCTACTTGATCGATCTACCCGCGGGGTGCGCGTACACGGCGCATGTAACTTGAGCATGTTGAGGCAATTGCGCGGGTTACATTTATTTATTTATTTATTTAAACTTCATGAAACAAAGTTCCATTGGCGGACTTAATGCCTGAGGCATTCTCTACCAGTCAACCAAGGGCAGTAGAGAAATAACATGGCAGGTGCATTGTACATTCGCCGTGTACAAGCACCCTAACATACTTTCACGGCCTGAAAGTTCAATGGTTCAATGGAAAGTTCAAATATCAATGGTCGACTACTTTTACTATGAAATCAAACCTAAAAGATAATAAAAATCTGTTGCTTCATACAAATAGGAATACTTTTCTGAATTCGTCGCTGAGCGAACCTTGAGAGCCGTCAGTAGCTTAGTGAATACCGAACTGTGGTTTCGACACTGAGGTAGCGCTGTCTTTATTATAAAATCAATACTGCGTAACTTTTACATTCAATGAAAGTCTAAAAAGCCTTCATCATCAGCCTATTATATTGGAGGACTCATATAATGTTCCCACTGCTGGGAACACCTCACGATGTTTTCCTTCATCGTTTTGAGAGCAGTGGTGATGTAATAAATTACACAAAATAATACGTCTGGCGGGGTTCGAACCCACGACCTACAACTCGGTAAGTCGGGACCGACACCGCTGGGCCACCATTGCTCTTTAAAAAGTCTTATTAATGGTATATGGGATGCTCAGAAGAAGTGGTCTTTATCTATTCTGGAGGTGGCAAAATACATAAAAAAGGTACTAACCTCAGTCTGTTCTCCAAGTTGATCAGCGTCTACTGCTTCTAGAATAGTTCCCTCGGCTCTCTCTCCTATATTATCTACAATGACAGAAAAGTATAATTAGTATACCATCATCATATCAGCCGTAAAACTTTCAATAGACCGGTTGGAAGCGGAGTACGTTGATTAAGTCAACGGTCAATTACTGTATTATACAGGGTGGAATTTTGTAATGCCACCTGGAGGGAAAGTACTCTTAATACTGCAGATAGAAAATTTTACTCAAAGGAAACATTCCTTCATTTTTGAATAGAAAGCAAACTGCATTCAAAGATTTTCGAAAATTCTTTTCTCCCACACCCGGGAATCGAACCGCTAAAATCTGAAAAAATTATACCCTGTACTTTTTTTGCATCGATCGTTAGGGTCAATTATAAGGATGAAATCTCTCTAACAAACATGATAAATTAAATGAAAGGAAAATCAGGAAATCTTAAGGTGATTGCTTCGATGTAGCCCGCGAAATTCAATTTTTTTTACGTTTTTTGCAATTTGCAGGCCAGTGACATGTTGTAACTTTATAAATATTTGTGTTGCGCAAATAACAAGTATAATTTTAAATATAAAAATTGTCAAAAAATTCACTCCATCAGCTCTCACATAGAAAAGGTGCATCGTAGTTAGATTTCGGAGATTTTAACATGATGCACCTTTTCTATGTGAGAGCTGATGAAGCGAGTTTTTTGATATTTTTTATATTTAAAATTATACTTGTTATTTGCGCAACACAAATATTTATAAAGTTACAACATGTCACTGGCCTGCAAATTGCAAAAAACGTAAAAAAAATTGAATTTCGCGGGCTGGTTGGAGCATCCCCCTTAAATTAATTTAATTATTTACAAAAAATGGTAAACTCGATTCGATTCCCGGGTGTGGGAGAAGAGATTCGAAAATCTTTGTATGCATTTTGCTTTCTTTTCAAAAATAAAGGAATGTTTCCTTTGAGTAAAATTTTCTATCTGCAGTATTAAGAGTACTTTCCCTCCAGGTGGCATTACAAAATTCCACCCTGTATACTAGCTTTTGCCAGCAGTTTCGTCTGCTCCTTCCCTTTCTGCCTATGTTACTCAGGGCCAAAGCAGCTTTCAACTGGTGTGAGAGTTTTTAAATCGATCTAGTAGTTACCGAGTCTATTCAATACAAACAAACAATAAGACAAATCTATTTGTTCTTACTTTTATTTTTCTTTTACATTTTTTTTGGTGATTTTTATTTTGACTTTTGTGTGTTTATCGTGGTTTCTTTGTGCCAAATAAATGTCTTTTCTTTCTTTCAATCCAATCGTTCTTTATAATATTAGTACAAGTAAAATTTAAAAAAACAACGAACCAACGGCAGGTAAGTATGAGAATAAGTCATAACTCATAGAGCTAGAATTTCAATAAAATAATTTAATTATATATATACTTACGAATAGTTAACAACGTTGGTTCATCACCCTCTTGTATTAGATTAAGTGTTGTTTTATCTGAAAAATAATTATACAGCTTTAAAGCATCTGAAGAAAGTCTTTTTGTGGTATCAAAACAAATTTTTTGTACATAATATTTCATAAAAGTCTCAATTCTTAAAACTTATTCAAAAACCAGTTTATTTATTTTATACGAGTTTTAAATACTATGCAGTTCAATTCGGAATTTAAATAAAAATAATTTGCAGAAAGTATTCTAAAGCTAAGCGTTATTTTCAGATGACTGTTGATAGATGCAGGTCGTTGACACCTCCTTTCCTAATTTAACTGCATGGTACAGTACATCTCTGCGTTATAAGGAAGCAGTTGTAGCCCAGTGGTATTGGTCCCGATTACGAGTTGTAGGTCGTGGGTTCGAACCCCGCCAGGTGCATTACTTTGTGTAATTTATTTCATCACCACTGCTCTCAAAACGGTGAAGGAAAACATCGTGAGGAAACCGGCATGTCCTAGCACTAAAAATTCGAAGACATTATCTACCAACCCGCACTGAGCCCGCGTGGTGGATTATGGCCCACTCTCTCTCACAGAGAGGAGGCGTGTGTCCCAGCAGTGGGAACATTATAGGCTGATGATGATGACATCTCTGCCTAATCCTTCAGATATTACAGCTATGATACTCACCACTATCTTGTAATATCAATTTCTTATCTTCTGTTATGTAGAATTTGGCATCTTCTAGTTTCACTTCCTCTTCCGCTTTCACTGAAAACATAGTAATTAAAATGTTATTAACACTGTTGGCGCAGTTGCTAAGCGATTGGCTGTCGTGTAAGTGTGCCGAGATATCAATTCCCGTACGGAAAAAATACTTATAGGTTATTTACAGGGTGTAAAAATCTTCAATTAATTTCTCTCGACTTTGGTCAAGCGGTAGGGACTATCAAACTTACTCTACTAAACACCACGGTATTCCCTTTACATGTCCTTTGCCTTCCGAGACCGCGGTACTCTTTTAAGTCAGTTTCGCGACCCCGGCAGATGTTTAACCTTATAGAGAACCCGTCAGTATCCTGACAGCCATTGACGCGTGGGTGACTTTATGACGTTACGGGTCGCTGACCTAAGCCTGGTTCTTGATCAGACGGCGAGGCACCCATTACTCGCCGCCCGTGGCCTTGCGCCTACTGTGGCCGGAAAAATATCATCATCATCATCATCATCATCACCAAATTTACCCCTCACGGGTCATAAGGTAGAGTAGGAGGACATCCTCTCCCTCTACTCGGATCCTGCATTCTGCCTCCTCCTTCATTAGCATTACTTTTTCAGAAGGAGGTTACTTACAGCTTGGCAAAAAACTGTAGAAAACCGGAAGTCGCTACTGACTGTGCTCTCGCTACCAGCACTTTAAATGATTTTATTTTATTATTTTTCACTTATTACGTTAGTTTTATGGCACAATAACAAACCTGCGTTCTTTGTTTACATCAGATATCAAAGGTTTTAAACGTTGTCAACAAACAAAAAGATTAGTTCCGTTTCAATCCGTTCTGGCCAAGCTGTATATGGCCTACAGATTACTCAATATTATCATGAAGTTGTACTCGTATTTTATTTTTATAAAAAACGAATAAATTAAATACATACCAGAATTGACGCTCGCCTCTAGCTCACTGCTTCCAAATATCTAGAAAAATAAAGAAATATTTTAGAACTAGCTTACTAAACCCAAAAATGGGATGAGTATAAAAAGAATCGAAGGGTTTCGTAGAATTTATCTACAACGTGTAATGTTAAATGCGCAAAACCTCTCGTGGGGTAACTCAGCCCATGTTACTGAACAATGTTTGTTCTAAGACTATTTAAAAAAAAACCTAATTGGTTTTTCATCCAAAATGAGAAATCGATCGAGCCCATCAGTATGAAAAATCTTTTTCTTTTGCGAATATTCAAAAGTCTTTCAAAGTTCTTAGTAAGCTTACCGAATCAAACTTAGTATTCTTCGCTTCAACGTTAGTTATTTCTACCGGTTGATTTGTGCCCTGAAAATAAAGTTTTACAGATTAATTTTACAGTATTTTTTTTTTTACAATTTACAAGCATAGTTAAATAAAAATCGTCAACTTACTTCAGTAACTTTGATAACTCTAGGTTGATTCACAACTATAGAACCGTTCAAATGACCCTGCAAAAGAAATAGTAGATCGTTTAATATTATTTACAAAGCAGGGTGAAAAAGCAACAATTTTAAGTGCCAGAGTGTGTTTTGAATCCTGAACGAAGCGAGAGATTTTATAGTAGAATCCCGAGCGTAGCGCAACCAATTTTTCTAAAAACATACTTTATTTTTGGACCCGAAAAACTCGTATAAGTTCCAAAAAACTGTTACGATTTGTGTAGGTCTGTAATCAATAAATAGTAAGATCATTGTGTTAAGATATTAATGGCGTCACAATTTGCTTTTGTAAAATAAATCTATGGGAAAACCGCATTGGGAATTTCTCCTGTGTCGCGGGTGCGTTTAAAAAGATAAAATCAAAATCAAATTAATGTTTTATTTTACATGGCCCTCAGTGGGCACTTATAAAACGTCGAAAAATTGGCACGGTTCGGGTTGGTCGTTTCCATGGAGAAGAACCGGCAAGAAACTCCATGGTTACTCTTGTAAAACTGAACAGATTGAAACTTACATACCACAAACAATAACATACATGTGTACCCGGAACAACTATTTTGTAGGTCCATACAAATATTTGTTCCGTACAGGAATCAAACCCGCGACACGCTCATAAACAATATGTCAATTGATTAGTGGTTAAGAGGAAACAGCACGGCCGTTTTTCCATACAAACGTAGTCCCCTGTTTTCTCCCTAGATAATGCCAGTAGAGCAATAATTTTTTTACAAAAAATCTATGACCACTATTGGCATGTCTCTATGTTTACCTTTTTCCCATAAATTAATTATGAAAAGAGATAATATGAACATTCAAAATCCTAAAAAAATGGCCAGATTTTCCGCTGTGTTCAAATAATCAGTAAACAAATTTGACGAGATTATATAAAAAAAGGAAAACATAGGAACACGGCCAATGCCTTTCTTTATTTTTTAAAGGAAAAAGTAGTGAAATCGGTTAAGTTTTGGAGGTGTAAAATCAGGGGACTACGAATCGTTGATTTTGTGCCATTTTTAAGGTATTTTCGGTCCAAGCTGCAGTTGTCTCGTTCGCGCTCTGTAACTCTGTTGTGGGCACTGTGCGACAGCAATAGATTTTACAAATACCTATTTTTCAATTCTCCAGCCCTTGCTGTTTCCTCTTTATTGTGTCTGCGGTGACATACGTACGCTAGTGTTCATGTGCGCGTACAAAAGTTGTTTCCTCATGTAGCCGGCGCCGCACGCGACACACTCGTACGGCTTCTTGTCGCTGTGCACGAAGCGGTGCGTGTTGCGGTTGTCGCGAGAGTTGAACGACTTGCCGCATATCTGTGGGAAATAAAGACAATAATAAAAAAGTTTCTTTTAAATTTTACTAATTTTTTGTTTTTAGTTTACAATGGGGAAGGCCGGTCAAAGCTGATTGTAGGTGGCGCCACCATAGCTAAGTCCTAATCCGGCCAATGAGGTAGTACTATTTTGAAGTACAGTCAGCATTAAAAGTCGATGACCACATTCAGATTTTCAAAATCACTGTACATTATAATCTCCCATAAATCGCTCAACAAGATACGCGACAGTATTGAATGAACATCATTAAAGTTCAAAATTAACTGAACACAAATGTTCAATGGTCACTGTACACCATTTTGCCAAAAATTGCTGATCGTTATAATATCCAAAAACATCATTACATTCAGTTTTACAAAAGTCACTGAACAATATAAAATGTTTGTTTTGGTTATCTAGTGTAATCACGGCAACGTCCTAAAATAACTGAACATCATAAATAACAAGTCACTGAACAATATAAAATACCGGTTTTAGTTACCTACTGCAAAACGACCAAAAATAACTGAACAACATAAATAACAAAAGTCACTGAACAATTTAAAATACTGGTTTTAGTTACCTACTGCAAAACAACCAAAAATAACTGAACATCTTAACACTTTCACTGTCCGCGCAGCAGACACAATACCTAAACAATAGTCGTGGATCACATGTGATTCATCGGACAGGGAAGTGGTTAAATAACAAAAGTCACTGAAAAATATAAAACACTGGTTTTAGTTACCTACTGCAAAACGACCAAAAATAACTGAACATCATAAATAACAAAAGTCACTGAACAATATAAAATCCTTGTTTTAGTTACCTGCTGCAAAACGTCCAAAAATAACTGAACATCATAAATAGCAAAAGTTACTGAACATTACTTTGTTTCGGATACGTAGCACTGGCGTGTAACCTTTTACTACTATCAAAAGTAGCTGAACTGAAATGTAAAAAACTTTAAAAAAAAATGTAACCGCCTTCAAAAACAACCACAAAAAAGGGTAAAATAACCTACAAAACTTTTCTTTTTGAAGTCGGTGGTTTTTTTATTAATTTCATTGTTTTTTTGCCACCGACTTCCGAAAGAAAAGTTTTGTAGGTTATTTTACCCTTTTTAGTGGTTGTTTTTGAAGGCGGTTACATTTTTTTTTTTAAGTTTTTATTTTCCTCTTTTTAGTATAAATATTCAACCAAAATTCTTGTCAAATACATCACTTTCTTACTTATGTAAGAAATCCGAAGCACCGGTAATAACATCGTTAACATCTCTTTCATTCCTTCCCTATCTCAAAAACTACTGAACCGATTTTGATGAAACTTGCAGGATGCCTTAAGTTGAACAATACCTAGTACAACATAAAAAGAATTACTTAAATCGGACTTACTAAATCAGTCGATGCCAAGTTCTTACTAGAGGAGTTGTACCTTCCATCATCAGCTCAGCTACATGAGATGATGATTATCAGATGCAAATACTTGAACAGCTTTAGAAAATATATATGTGCCTATAAAATTTGAAGGTTGCCCTCGATTTCCCTGGGATCCCATCATTAGATCCTGACCTGATGAATATGGGACCAATTGGAAAGTATACCCTTTCAAACAAAAGAAAAATATTTCAAATCGGTCCAGGCGTCTTCGAGAAATCGGGGAACATACAAAAAAAAAAGATTCCGACGAATTGAGAACCTCCTCCTTTTTTTGAAGTCGGTTAAAAAAGTGCTCATCTTCAGAGTTATAAATTCAATCTTATCCTATCCAAACTAAATCATTGTGCCATTTGGGGACTGCCACGGTAAAGCTATTGCATAGCAATTATAAAAAAAAAACAACAAAAAAATTATCGCCTACCGCGAATATAATATGTGGGGTGCTATAACAGGAAACCTCCACGTGCGCCTGTGGATGGGAGTTCCTTCTCTGATACGTCCGAGGGGAAGACCAGTTTTTCGGGCCGGTGCACCCTGGGATGCGGGCAAAAACTCTTCCTAAGTCACTGTGTGCCTAAAGGGGTCTCTTTGCCCGCATGCGAATAGCCTGTCGTGTCGACGCTCCAACGCGTATCCCTCTGATTAGCAGAGGGCAAAGCGGCGAAGCGGGGTTGCGGACGGTGAGTGATGGTTAGCTCGCCGTCCGACCAAGGACCAAGCCCGGGTCGGTGTCGCGTCGTGTTTCGCGCCAAATGCCTGCTGGAGTCGCGGGTTTTTTTCTTAACCGAGGATACCGTGGCCCCGGAACGTAAAGGGCATAGGAAGGAACACGGGTGGATTTTAGACAGTAAGAGTCCGACAGTCGCTTCCGCCCCACCCAGAGCGGGAGGACTCATTAATTGTTGATTTTACCACCTAAAAAAAAACCGCGAATTTATGTGTATAACCAAAATATCACCATGGACGTTTTGCAGTAGGTAACTAAAACAAACATTTTATATTGTTCAGTGACTTTTGTACAACTGAATGTTATGATGTTTTTGGATATTATAACGATCAGCAATTTTTGGCAAAATGGTGTACAGTGACCATTGAACATTTGTGTTCAGTTAATTTTGAACTTTAATGATGTTCATTCAATACTGTCGCGTATCTTGTTGAGCGATTTATGGGAGATTATAATGTACAGTGATTTTGAAAATCTGAATGTGGTCATCGACTTTTAATGCTGACTGTACCTATAAGATTTGGACCAATGACGATGCTTGGAACAAGCTATACTAGCGCCATTAGTTCCCCAGTTGCCATCCCCATTGCATTCCTATATAAGTTTTCTAGTGCACTACTGAGCCATATTTCTTATTTCCATACAGTAACATTGCCAAATTAATTAAAACTTATAAATATTTGACAGCTATTAGTGACGTTGCCAACTTTCTGGTCATGCGCGCTAAATTCCGATTTGTAAAAAAATATGGTGTACAATAAAAATAATTATATCTGTCTGGGGTGTAATTTTTTTCCAAAATCTGCGAGTTACGATTCCTGGCCAGAATTATTGATTTTTCTAAAATCCAATGACGCAGTTTTAGTATTCATCAAAATCGGCCTCGAGACTCCTTCAACGTTTCCATCTAAAATTTTTCGATATTCCACAGTTTCCGAAATGGCCGTCCCCACACCCAGTTGAAAAAATTACCCTGTATACAACATGTAACGTAATTAACGCACACCCTCAGACACCACAATTAGAATAATATGTTATAATCATAATACATTATTGAATTTTTAATTTAACATGTAAATGCATTGTTATTAACTAAATTAGTTAATTTGCAGTTAGGTTTATTTTTCTTTATTTTGTATTGAATGACGGAATTTGTATTAATACAAATAAAATAGCACTTTTAAGTTTTATTGCCTAGATTTACGGTCTATCTTAGTTTGTTTTGACTGTACAAGGGTGATGTGACTATAATTTCCGTAGTTTTAATTATTTTTGATAAAAAAATTACCTATATTAAAAATGATAGAAATCGATTCAGTAAACGATTCTGAACAAACTAATTTCAGGATGCGCGTTAATTATGTTACATGTTGTATAAGACTCAGGCGGTTAAAGGGTCAAATAGAAAAAAAATATATACCTCACAAGTGTAGGGTCTCTCCCCGCTGTGCGTCCGCACGTGTTTCTTGTAGTGCTCCGGGTACACGAAGGTCAGCTGACACACGCCGCACTTCAGAGGACGCTCGCCCGTGTGGGACGCCTTGATATGGTACTCTAGTAGTCTGAGGGCAGATGACGATAATGTGACGGGATTAGTATGCCCTACAAGTAGTTGTCAGATGTAAGTCAACAGATGTAAGTCGTCGGACGAATATCATCTGACGAATGTCGTCTGAAGTAAGTCGTCAGATGTAAGTCGTCGGACGAATGTCGTCTGACGTAAGTCGTCTGACGTAAGTCGTCTGACGTAAGTCGTCAGATGTAAGTCGTCGGACGAATATCATCTGACGAATGTCGTCTGAAGTAAGTCGTCAGATGTAAGTCGTCGGACGAATGTCGTCTGACGTAAGTCGTCTGACGTAAGTCGTCTGACGTAAGTCGTCAGATGTAAGTCGTCGGACGAATATCATCTGACGAATGTCGTCTGAAGTAAGTCGTCAGATGTAAGTCGTCGGACGAATGTCGTCTGACGTAAGTCGTCTGACGTAAGTCGTCAGATGTAAGTCGTCGGACGAATATCATCTGACGAATGTCGTCTGAAGTAAGTCGTCAGATGTAAGTCGTCGGACGAATGTCGTCTGACGTAAGTCGTCTGACGTAAGTCGTCAGATGTAAGTCGTCGGACGAATATCATCTGACGAATGTCGTCTGAAGTAAGTCGTCAGATGTAAGTCGTCGGACGAATGTCGTCTGACGTAAGTCGTCTGAAGTAAGTCGTCAGATGTAAGTCGTCGGACGAATGTCGTCTGACGTAAGTCGTCTGATGTAAGTCGTCAGATGTAAGTCGTCGGACGAATGTCGTCTGACGTAAGTCGTCTGACGTAAGTCGTCTGATGTAAGTCGTCAGATGTAAGTCGTCGGACGAATGTCGTCTGACGTAAGTCGTCTGACGTAAGTCGTCTGATGTAAGTCGTCAGATTTAAGTCGTTGGACGAATGTCCTCTGACGTATGTCGTCAGATGTAAGTCGTCGGACGAGTGTCATCAGGTGTAAGTCGTCGGACGAATGTCGTCTGAAGTAAGTCGTCAGATGTAAGTCGTCGGACGAATGTCATCTGACGGAAGTCGTCGGACGAATGTCATCAGATGTAAGTCGTCGGACGAATGCAATCAGATGTAAGTCGTCGGACGAATGTCGTCTGAAGTAAGTCGTCAGATGTAAGTCGTCGGACGAATGTCGTCTGACGGAAGTCGTCGGACGAATGTCATCAGATGTAAGTCGTCGGACGAATGTCGTCAGATGTAAGTCGGCCGATTTACGTCGTCAGATGTAAGTCACCAGACGTAAGTCGTCAGATTTAAGTCGTCGGACGAATGTCATCAGATGTAAGTCATCGGACGAATGTCGTCAGACGTAAGTAGTCAGATAAATATATATTATCACTCATATACTACATTTATATGCTTCTTTCTCTCTCTTATTTTAAACTGGCATTGACATTCGTGCGCTCACCATTTAGGTTCATTTGAAAATCAGCGTCGGGCACCAGTTGTACGACATTATGCTGAAATGGGCCTATTTGGCGCAGCCGTGAGTCATACAGTATATAATATGTCACCATACTCTTTCTTTTTTAAAAAATTGTTTAGTTTTAAGTTCTTTTTTCTTTCTTTGTTTCATTGTGTGCTTTGTGTATTTTGTGATACTGTGTGCACTTGTGGCGTGTGCCAATAAACGTTTTTTTCTTTCTTCTTCTTTCATAAAAGTCGTCGATCAGCAGATGTAAGTCGTCGGGCGAATGTCGTCTGACGTAAGTCGTCAGATGTAAGTCGTCGGACGAATATCATCAGATGTAAGTCATCGGACGAATATCATCAGACGTCGGACGACTGTCGTCTGACGTAAGTCGTCAGATGTAAGTCGTCGGACGACAGTCGTCTGACGTAAGTTGTCAGATGTAAGTCGTCGGACGAAAGTCGTCTGACGTAAGTCGTCGGACGAATGTCGTCTGACGTAATTCGTCGGACGAATGTAGTCTGACGTAAGTCGTCAGATGTAAGTCGTCGGACGAATGTCGTCTGACGGAAGTCGTCAGATGTAAGTCGTCGGACGAATGTCGTCTGACGGAAGTCGTCAGATGTAAGTCGCCGGACGAATGTCATCAGACATCGAAAGAATGTCGTCTGACGTCGGACGAATGTCGTCTGACGGAAGTCGTCAGATGTAAGTCGTCGAACGAATGTCGTCTGATGTAAGTGGCCAGATGTAAATCGTCGGACAAATGTCATCAGACGTCGGACGAATGTCGTCTGACGTCGGACGAATGTCATCTGACGGAAGTCGTCATATGTAAGTCGTCGGACGAATGTCGTCTGACGGAAGTCGTCAGATGTAAGTCGTCGGACGAATGTCATCAGACATCGAAAGAATGTCGTCTGACGTCGGACGAATGTCGTCTGACGGAAGTCGTCAGATGTAAGTCGTCGAACGAATGTCGTCTGATGTAAGTGGCCAGATGTAAATCGTCGGACAAATGTCATCAGACGTCGGACGAATGTCGTCTGACGTCGGACGAATGTCGTCTGACGGAAGTCGTCATATGTAAGTCGTCGGACGAATGTCGTCTGATGTAAGTGGCCAGATGTAAATCGTCGGACGAATGTCATCAGACATCGAAAGAATGTCGTCTGACGTCGGACGAATGTCGTCTGACGGAAGTCGTCAGATGTAAGTCGTCGAACGAATGTCGTCTGATGTAAGTGGCCAGATGTAAATCGTCGGACAAATGTCATCAGACGTCGGACGAATGTCGTCTGACGTCGGACGAATGTCGTCTGACGGAAGTCGTCATATGTAAGTCGTCGGCCGAATGTCGTCTGATGTAAGTGGCCAGATGTAAATCGTCGGACGAATGTCATCAGACGTCGGACGAATGTCGTCTGACGTCGGACGAATGTCGGTTGACGGAAGTCGTCAGATGTAAGTCGTCGGACGAATGTCATCAGACGTCGGAAGAATGTCGTCTGACGTCGGACAAATGTCGTCTGACGGAAGTCGTCAGATGTAAGTCGTCGGACGAATGTCGTCTGACGTAAGTCGTCAGATGTAAGTCGTCGGACGAATGTCGTTTGACGTAAGTGGCAGGTGTAAATCGTCGGACGAATGTCGTCTGACATCGGACGAATTTCGCCTGACGTAAGTCGTCAGATGTAAGTTGTCGGACGAACGTCGTCAGATGTAAGTCGTCGGACCAGTGTCGTCTGACGTAAGTCGTCAGATGTAAGTCGTCGGACAAATGTCATTAGATGTAAGTCATCGGACGAATGTCGTCTGACGTAAGTCGTCAGACGAATTTCGCCTGACGTAAGTCGTCAGATGTAAGTCGTCGGACGAATGTCATCAGACGTCGGACGAATGTCGTCAGATGTAAGTCGTCGGACCAGTGTCGTCTGACGTAAGTCGTAAGATGTAAGTTGTCGGACGAATATCGTCTGACGTAAGTCGCCAGATGTAAGTCGTCGGACAAATTTCGCCTGACGTATGTCGTCGGACGAATGTCATCAGACGTCGGACGAATGTCGTCAGACGTAAGTCGTCAGATGTAAGTCGTCAGATGTAAGTCGTCGGACGAATGTCGGCTGACGTAAGTGGCCAGATGTAAATCGTCGGACGAATGTCGTCTGACATCGGACGAATTTCGCCTGACGTAAGTCGTCAGATTAAGTTGTCGAACGAACGTCGTCTGACGTAAGTCGTCAGATGTAAGTCGTCGGACCAGTGTCGTCTGACGTAAGTCGTCAGATGTAAGTCGTCGGACGAATGTCATTAGATGTAAGTCATCGGACGAATGTCGTCAGACGTAAGTCGTCAGACGAATTTCGCCTAACGTAAGTCGTCAGATGTAAGTCGTCGGAAGAATGTCATCAGACGTCGGACGAATGTCGTCAGATGTAAGTCGTCGGACCAGTGTCGTCTGACGTAAGTCGTCAGATGTAAGTTGTCGGACGAATTTCGCCTGACGAAAGTCGTCAGATTAAGTTGTCGAACGAACGTCGTCTGACGTAAGTCGTCAGATGTAAGTCGTCGGACCAGTGTCGTCTGACGTAAGTCGTCAGATGTAAGTCGTCGGACGAATGTCATTAGATGTAAGTCATCGGACGAATGTCGTCAGACGTAAGTCGTCAGACGAATTTCGCCTAACGTAAGTCGTCAGATGTAAGTCGTCGGAAGAATGTCATCAGACGTCGGACGAATGTCGTCAGATGGAAGTCGTCGGACCAGTGTCGTCTGACGTAAGTTGTCGGACGAATTTCGCCTGACGTAAGTCGTCAGATGTAAGTCGTCGGACGAATGTCGTCTGACGTAAGTGGCCAGATGTAAATCGTCGGACGAATGTCGTCTGACATCGGACGAATTTCGCCTGACGTAAGTCGTCAGATTAAGTTGTCGAACGAACGTCGTCTGACGTAAGTCGTCAGATGTAAGTCGTCGGACCAGTGTCGTCTGACGTAAGTCGTCAGATGTAAGTCGTCGGACGAATGTCGTCTGACGTAAGTCGTCAGATGTAAGTCGTCGGACGAATGTCGTCTGACGTAAGTCGTCTGACGGAAGTCGTCAGACGTAAGTCGTCGGACGAATGTCGTCTGACGTAAGTCGTCAGATATAAGTCGTCGGACGAATGTCATCAGACGTCGGACGAATGTCGTCAGATGTAAGTCGTCGGACCAGTGTCGTCTGACGTAAGTCGTCAGATGTAAGTTGTCGGACGAATATCGTCTGACGTAAGTCGCCAGATGTAAGTCGTCGGACAAATTTCGCCTGACGTATGTCGTCGGACGAATGTCATCAGACGTCGGACGAATGTCGTCAGACGTAAGTCGTCAGATGTAAGTCGTCAGATGTAAGTCGTCGGACGAATGTCGTCTGACGTAAGTGGCCAGATGTAAATCGTCGGACGAATGTCGTCTGACATCGGACGAATTTCGCCTGACGTAAGTCGTCAGATTAAGTTGTCGAACGAACGTCGTCTGACGTAAGTCGTCAGATGTAAGTCGTCGGACCAGTGTCGTCTGACGTAAGTCGTCAGATGTAAGTCGTCGGACGAATGTCATTAGATGTAAGTCATCGGACGAATGTCGTCAGACGTAAGTCGTCAGACGAATTTCGCCTAACGTAAGTCGTCAGATGTAAGTCGTCGGAAGAATGTCATCAGACGTCGGACGAATGTCGTCAGATGTAAGTCGTCGGACCAGTGTCGTCTGACCTAAGTCGTCAGATGTAAGTTGTCGGACGAATTTCGCCTGACGTAAGTCGTCAGATTAAGTTGTCGAACGAACGTCGTCTGACGTAAGTCGTCAGATGTAAGTCGTCGGACCAGTGTCGTCTGACGTAAGTCGTCAGATGTAAGTCGTCGGACGAATGTCATTAGATGTAAGTCATCGGACGAATGTCGTCAGACGTAAGTCGTCAGACGAATTTCGCCTAACGTAAGTCGTCAGATGTAAGTCGTCGGAAGAATGTCATCAGACGTCGGACGAATGTCGTCAGATGTAAGTCGTCGGACCAGTGTCGTCTGACGTAAGTCGTCAGATGTAAGTTGTCGGACGAATTTCGCCTGACGTAAGTCGTCAGATTAAGTTGTCGAACGAACGTCGTCTGACGTAAGTCGTCAGATGTAAGTCGTCGGACCAGTGTCGTCTGACGTAAGTCGTCAGATGTAAGTCGTCGGACGAATGTCGTCTGACGTAAGTCGTCAGATGTAAGTCGTCGGACGAATGTCGTCTGACGTAAGTCGTCTGACGGAAGTCGTCAGACGTAAGTCGTCGGACGAATGTCGTCTGACGTAAGTCGTCAGATATAAGTCGTCGGACGAATGTCATCAAGTCGTCGGACGAAAGTTGTCTGATGTAAGTCGTCAGATGTAAGTCGTCGGACGAATATCATCTGACGTAAGTCGTTGGACGAATGTCGTCTGACGTGAGTCGTCAGATGTAAGTCATCGGACGAATGTCGTCTGACGTAAGTCGTCAGATGTTAGTCAGTCAAGTGTATCCCAGGCTTCTGTGTAACATATGGAATGCAATAAAGATTGAGTATTAAGTATAAAAAAGTACATACCTCCTCCTCTTGAACCTCTTAGGACAAAGTTCACAGTGATACCGCTTGTCGTCGAAGTGAGTGGCTCGTCGGTGTGAGTGCAGGTTCGAGCGCTGGGTGAAGCGTGCGTCGCATATGTCGCACGCGAATGGACGCTCTCCTGTGACAAGGGAGGGGAAAATTAATGAAGTTATAAAATTCGACGAAAGGAGAAGGGATTAAAACCTCATTCCATTTGTGGTTATATTTCAGTAATACACAGTTTCCCATAGACAACTCTTTTTTGGATTTCTGTAAGTATTTTTTTTTGTAAGTTTGTGCTCCAGGACCGTAATGTCTTTTTAAGATAATCCATAAACCACCACCACCATCATTAACCACAACAACGACCTGCTTATTATTCGGGAAACAAGTATCACATGTCACACACGCTATAGAAATAAAAACTGTTTCAACAAGAACATCTCAATTAATAATTACTTCAGTATTACATATTTATTAAAAGTACATCCAGATTTCGCCATTATTTAAGTAGGTAATATTTAAAAGCAGTGAGCCATCAGCTATTGATGAATTATTTGCGAGAAAATCACACTAACACTGATGCCAGTCCTGGCAATCGAACTTTAACTATCTAGATAATATCTAGGTAGTTAATTGTAAAGGCTTCCGAAGATTAACATACATAACATTCTAGATACAAACGTGAAGTTATAACATACCTACTATAATATCCGAACTACAACCCGGGCTCAATAACTTGACACCTGCCTCGAATCTCGATCCCGCTCCCACTACCCCGAAATGTCTGTAGTGGGAGTGGGATCGACATTCAAGCCAGGTGTATAGTTATTGCGCCCGGGTTGTACATAACAAAATACCCTGTATACATCAAGGGTTAGGCCTCATGTGTACGTTAAGACGTCGACAAAGCAACAAACGTAACGCAAATTTAATTGGTTAAAAATCAACAGAAGAAAAAATCTAATGTGTTCGTCATTTAGTTTTGGAAAATAATGGAAATCACAGGAGAAATATTTCTACATACCGGTATGTATCCTGGTATGGTCCCTGAGCTCAGCCATCCTGGCGAATGCCTTCCGACACACGGTACACACGAACGCCTTGTTACCGGAGTGAACAACACCGTGGACTTCCAAGTTATGTTGTGTACTGAACGCTTTGTCTATAAAAATAAAAAAAAAACAATTATTGTAACTGGCTAATAAAATCTCTTTGAAAATTTGTTGTGCCGAAAAAGTGGTAAAATAAAATCTCGTAAAATATTTTTTTTAGGGTACCTCCTGTACACGTAAAGTGGGGATGAAATTTTTTTTTTCGCGTACCCCTTAATGTGGGGTATCATTAAATAGGTCTTTAAAAAATATTTATAGTTTCCATTAACAATTTTTTGATAAAAAGATTTGTTTGTGAAATATTAAGCTTTAAAGTGCTAAATTTTGCTCGACTCGAGTGTCCCCCCCCTCTACCAGCTAAACGGTTATGTTTGGGGGTGTGAAAAAATTCACAATAGTAGTATATATAACGAAGTTTAAAAGAAAATTATCATGACTAAGTAGGCTTTACAACTTTACGAGTAATAGTCGACCAACAACTTATAAAATGTACTTGGATAACATATTTTCTTAAACAAAATGTATCGGAGAACATGTTATTCAACTGCAAATGTAAGTTTTTCAACTTTATTTTTACAGCTTTAATAGTTATGTTTTTACAGTATGTTTTTTGGCGATAGGTAGGTTTTTATCGTCAACTATTTTTAACTAACTTCAAAGAAAGGATGAGGTTCTAAATTCGTCGTAATCTTTTTTTTTAATGTATTTTCCCGCGTATTTCCCTTTCCGTGTTCAACTGGCGACACCGGTCTCGCGAAATCCACACGCTTTTGTTTTACTACGGAATCCTACGATCCCGTGTTCAATTCGCGTCAACTGAGCACGTCTTTGTGATCAAGTGGCGCTGGGTAAGGTTTAACAAAATCGTGTGCAGTTGAACTGAACACTTTAAATGTGCTTCGTAGTTTTATGAGCGAGCGAAACGAGCTCGGGACTCGCTGGCACCCCGACTCGGACAATTTAGGTTAGAAGAGCCGCCATCCTCTTCGTGGTTATTTTTTTTAAACCACCCGGAAGTAGGAGCCCCATAACAAAATCGTGTGCAGTTGTTACTATATAAATAAAATAGTAGAGTAGCGGGTCTTCGCGGGGCTCCTACTTCCGGGTGGTTTAAAAAAAAATAACCACGAAGAGGATGGCGGGGTCTTTCAGACCCCGCCATCCTCTTCTAACCTAAATTGTCCGAGTCGGGGTGCCAGCGAGTCCCGAGCTCGCTTCGCTCGCTCATAAAACTACGTATAATATTATCGTTTAAGCATACTTTTATTTATAACGCCAGTGCCAACTGCACACGATTTTGTTAAACCTTACCCAGCGCCACTTGATCACAAAGGCGTGCTCAGTTGACACGAATTGAACACGGGATCGTAGGATTCCGTAGTAAAACAAAAGCGTGTTGATTTCGCGAGACCGATGTCGCCAGTTGAACACGGAAAGGGAAATACGCTATTTTCCCCGATTTCTCAAAGACTCCTGGACCGATTTTGAAAATTCTTCTTTTTAAAATTAAATTCAGCGAATCAGTTTAGTTAGTTCGCATAAGTATTTTGATGGGCAACTACGGAACCCTACACTGTGCGTGGCCCGACACGCACTTGGCCGTTTTTTTTATTTGATTACATATGGCCACCGACTTCCGAAAGAAAAGTTATTTTATAGTTTTTTTTGTGTTTGGTTTTGAAGTCGGTTCCCTTTTTTTCAAAGAGTTTTTTATTTTTCCCTTTTTAGTTGAGATAATCAACAAAAATCTTCATAAAATCGGCGTCTTTGAAAATCTACAATCCTATTTAGCAAAACGGATCTATATGAGCAACTTCACAAGATATCCATTATTGTTATATACTTATACCTTCACCAGAATGTAACAAACAGTTTTCTGAAAGCTGCATCAATATCGGTTCAGCCAAACGCGAGATAATTGCGGACAAACATGCAATCGTCCCTGAAAATCTACGATCCACGTAAGCAAAACGGATCCACGCGGGCAACGTCACGGGATATCTATTAGTGTTATATACTAAAACATTCTCCAGAATGTAACAAACACTTTTCGGAAAGCTGCATCTAAATCGGTTCAGCCAAACGCGAGATAATTGCGGACAATAATGCAATCGTCCCTGAAAATCTACGATCCACGTAAGCAAAACGGATCCACGCGGGCAACGTCACGGGATATCTATTAGTGTTATATACTAAAACCTTCTCCGGAATGTAACGAACACTTTCCTGAAAACTGCATCAAAATCCGTTCAGCCAAACGCGAGATAATCGCGGACAAACATACATACATACATACCTGGATACATACATACATACAGGTCGAACTGAGAACCTACTTTTTTTTTTGAAGTCGGTTAAAAACAGCAGTAGTGGCCCAGTGGTATCAGCCCCGACTTACGAGTTGTAGGTCGTGGGTTCGAATCTAGCCAGGCGTATTACTTTGTGTAATTTATTTTATCACCACTGCTTTCGAAACGATGAAGGAAAACTAGTGCTAAGCGTACGGACCTCCAAAACCCAGTAGCTGTTAAACCCATTAAAGATAAAATAAAAAATTTGAGAGGTGTCAAGGGACACCCGGATGGAACGAAGTTACTGTATACACTCAACAAAAATAATCGTCGCGACTCCACTCCACTCCGCTCCACTCCACTCCACTCCGCTCCACTCCACTCCACTCTTTGAGCTCTAGCACCCTTTCGCAACGCGCGATAAGGAATTTCGTTCCAAAAAGTGTCGTGACAACTTTTCGTAAGATTTTTTTCCGTCTAGCCCCCTTTCACAACGCGCGATAAGGAACTTACTGCATATATTACAGACGAAATCTTTGACTCCCGAATGTGTTTTCTCATGTTGATTTAGATTTTGTTGTGTAAGAAACGATTTGCCGCATTGACTGCATTTGTAGGGACGCGGGCGAACCTGGAAACAAAGTCATAATGATAAAGTATAGCTTGGTTGCAAGTACAAAAAAATATTTAAAAAAATTAAAAATATATGGAGGTAGCACTGAAAAATAAATTGACAAAACAAAAACCTACTTTAATCCGAGGTTTGAGCCTGTAGTTTTCAGCTTAGTTCGGCCAGGTATCCACCAAAGGGAGAGGAGATGTGTTTGAATAACCAATCAGATGTCCACTGAAGCTAACCGGCGAGATGTGGACATCTGATTGGTTATTCAAACACATCTCCTCTCCTGTCCGCTTTGGTGGATTTCGCGCCTTAGGTTTATTTAATTATGAATAATAATATCTGGTTGACCGTGCTTCGCTCGGTTTTTAAAATGGCTATATCTTGAGAACCGAGCTTTTCTCGAACCTGGGACCTTGATAAATCGATTCCTTGAGCCGAAAAACCCCTAATCTGTAACTTTCATGAAAATCCTTGGTGCCGTTTCCGAGATCCTGATTATATATAAATATACAAGAATTGTTCGTTTAAAGATATTAGATTATGTGTATTATCTCTATGGGTGTCAATACGGAGTTTACGATATGGATAACAGTTCGTTCACAATTTTAGTCTAAGCAGAGAGCGGTGAGAAATGCGAATTCGCCACATGCAGCGCGGTGATATAAGATCGTGAACAGGGGGGGGGGGGTAATAACGTCTTGCTTATTCGGTTGAGTGAAAGTGACAGAGCTATACAAGGCGTCTAGCGCCATCTCGTTCATTCACTGTAAGAAGCCTGGTTTTTAAGACGTTGTAATACCTCCCAGGCCATTATACCAAGTGATTCTTTGTTTCTAGAGTAGAATGTTCAATTTTCAGCATGTTATTAACTCGGTTGACGGAGTCCCGCTAAGCGGGGCTCCTTTATATGCAGTTCGGTGTTATTATGCTTACCGCATGAGTTTTCAAGTGTGCCTGGTGCGTGTACTTGGAGGCGAATGCCTTCCCACAGCTGGTACAGACGTAGGGCCGCGCCCCACGGTGTACATTGTCGTGTTCGGCCAGCAGCGCGCGTGAGCTGTAGCACTTCCCACAGGTGGGACAGCGGTGTGGGCCGGCGCGGGTGGGACCAGCAGTGGACGAGGGCACGTGGGACGCTGGGGAGGAAGGACTGACTTACATAAAAGAGGCTAGGAGGTGATTGCTTCTTCTTCCAGCGTTCTAACTGCTTTTTGACTGGTCAATAGCCTGGTGGACACGGTGGAGCATACGGTGCAGGACTGCGCCGCACGCGGTAGAGCTCCGCCGTGTAGGAGCAGGTGATATTCGTAATGCTTGGTTTTGTATAGTTTGATGCGCAGCTTGCAGCCGTGTGTACACTCGACAAAGTGGAATTATGACCCACCATAAGCTTATTTTCCTACAGACTTTCAAATACAATAAGGTCCAAATTCGCGTAAAAATACATATCCATAGGTAACGACTTTGATCTTTGTCAATTTGACGGATTCAAGCGAATTATTGTCAAAATGGGTCATGATTCCACTTTGTCGAGTGTACATAAACTTCTACCAGGACAAGCGTGCTGTCAACGTAAAATATATCTTATATTGAATACAATAAATACCTATATGCGTTGCGTATTCCGTCCGTTTCCTCATGACGGCGCCACAGAACCGACACAGGTATATTCTGGCGTCGTGTTGCGTCTTCAGATGACGCATCATTGTGTCTGCATCTTCAAGTGGAGTGTTTTCATCTGTCAAGAAAAATAAAAATATAAATACCCACACAAAGCAACACATGTGGCAACACTATCTAGTGGTGTAACTTTTTTTTTCAAAATCAGCTGGTTCAATTCCCAGCCAAGATTATTATTATTTCTAAAATCCAATGACGCAGTTTTAGTTTTCGTCGAAATCGGCCTCGAGACTCATTTCAACGTTTTTCGATATTACTCATAGTTTTGGATATAGCCATCCACGCCCAGTTAAAAAATTGACCCGGTATACTCATTTAGGGCCGTATAAAAAAATCAGTGTTGTGACATTTTAATAAATGTCGCAGCACACGCTGAAATAGGAGCCTTTTGGCCTCGCACAAGATCAGTTATGCTATTTTTGTAATTATGTATAATTTGTTTTTCCTTTGCGTTTATTTTTCTTATGTATACTTAATGGATCTATCTCTGTATGATTACTGTTGTTCTGTCCTGTGTGTGCAACGACGATATAATACTAGACTCCGCATGCACGATCTAAAGAACACAAACTATTCTGTCAACTCGCTGAGGTACTACGTCAGCTAGGGGGACGGGGTACTGTGATTGGCTAACTCAAGGTCTGTTCTGTCTCAACGTATGTTTACGGCTCACAGGATTGGTCGAAATGAGACGAATATAAGACTTTTTTGCCTAATGTGTTGGCAGACATCGGTCGCCTGTTATTAGGAGTCTAGTATTATATCGTCGTTGTGTGTGTGTCAATAAATCTTTTTCTTTCTTTCTTTCTTATTGACTCACCATTCTTCTCACACAGCAGACACTTGAACAAATCTCCGTGCTGCGCCACCATCTGTAGCGGCACGCAGTTGTCGGCGGTGGAGCTCGACACTGACTTCACGCGGTACATCTCACCTGATTCCACCTTTATGAAAGCACCTCCTGATGAAAAACAAAGTTGTTATTTAAAAAAGAACATTAAAAAAAGGCTTGTGTTTAAACACCACCCAAAAAATACCTATTTTACTACCAAAAAAGTTCTAAACGGTTACCAAAATGGATAAATGGTCACCAAATAACGTTTCCTAAGTAATAAAGAATTAAACCTATTATGTGTAATAAAAAAAAACTACCTAAGCAGGGTCGACGAAGCCCCGCTTCGCGGGTCTTCAATTTCTGTGTACAATTGGTTTACAGAAACCTAACCAAACCGAATTTCGGGGTGTCCCTGAAATCTTGCTAAAGCGAGTTTTAGATTTGGTGACCATTTATCCATTTTGGTATACAAAAAGAATTATTGATGCGCATTTAAATTTTAGCCTTAAAAAAATGTATTACCTGTTTATAAAAACATCTATTAACTAAAGAGAACGTACTAACGTCACGGGAAATACGTTCGTTCTGTCGTTGTTATAGAGGTGTTTCTTTTAAATTGGCCAAAAGGGAGAAATCCGAATCCATGAGAAATACAAGAAAACTTTCTTAGGAACCTTCAACTCTTTTTTGATGTTGAAAATGTTGGCGTTTAATTTCCCTTTTGGCCAATTTAAAAGAAAGAACCTGTATACTAAGACTTTCTCCTTCTGGAGAAAGTGTAACGAACACTTTTATGAAAACCGCATCAATGTCGGTTCAGCCAAACACGAGATAATCGCTGACATACAATTTGTATGTCAGCGATTATCGACCAGCATGTTTGTATGATACAAACATGCTGGTCTAACTTATAATACTTTTTTTTAAGTCAGTTAAAAATATTACCTTGTTCCTGAGCGGCTGCAATAATAGCGTTCGCAGTTTCCTCATCGCCCGATACTTGTAACTCGATCTGAGATTCATCATTAGAGTCTGGAATCAACGAAAAAAGGAATGAGAGGTTTTGTTTTTGGAGTTTAAAAAAAAGTAGTTTCCAAGAACTCTATAGATGGCGTTGAACAGACGGCGTTACTCTAGGAAAAAGATGTATGCCTTCATTTTTTCACAAATCCACGAGGCACAGACTTCTCGTCTTTTTCTTTTGGGACATTTTCTCTCTGACGTGGAAAACTCATAAATTAAAAAGACTGGTAAATGGATATTTTTTTCTTTTTCCTTGTTGTTATTTATTTTCAAAATGCCATTTGTGTGATGTGATGTGACTGACAATGACAAGACATTTACTTTTTATTTTACGATCTCAAAATTACATCCAAGTGAAAAAAAACAAAAAATGACGTGACGTTCCGTTCATTGCAGTAACATACCAAGTTCAGCGCCATCTATCCATTGACTAGGGAAAACATAAAAAGAAAATCCCTCATTAGATCTGCAGGTACAAAATTACCACTTATTTTTTTAACTTTGTCATCTGCCACATCTACCTAGCTTTTTTCCCAACTATATTGGGATCGGCTTCCAGTCGAACCAGATGCAGCTGAATATCAGTATTTTACATGGAGCAACTGACTATCGGACCTCCACAGCCCAGTAACTTAATAATAAGATACCCCATGGTAAGACTGCTTGTAAGAATGTTACAGCTTCTAACTAACAGTAACGACTGTCAAAGATCTACAAATGACAGCCGGGACCAACGGCTTTACGTGCTTACGACTACAGACCAACGAATTATCGTTACAGCTTGGCCAGGACGGATTGAAACGGAACTAATGTTTTTGTTTCTGACAACGTTTTAAAATCTTTGATATTTGGTGTAAACAAAGACCGCTGGTTTTTTAGATTTATTATTGTACCATAAAACTACCGCAATAGGTGAAAAAAAAAAAACATTCAAAGTGCTGGTAGCGCGAAGACAGTGGCGACTTCCGGTTTTCTACAGTTTTTTGCCAAGCTGTACAAATAATGGCACTGTTGGTGCAGTGGCTGAGCGACCGACTGCTGCATAGCATGTCGCGGGTTCGATCCTCGCACGTTACAAAATTTTGTATGATCTGCAAGTAGTTGTTCCTGGTCTGGGTGTTTGTGTATGTGAGTTTCTATGTTTGTAAACGAACCCACGATACAGGGAGAAATTCCAAGTGCGGGGCAACAAAAAAAATCCTGTCTATAGTGTATTAAAATCCATAATCACCTTGACTATCACCGTTGTCCTGTTGATCACCATCCCCGTCACCGTCCTGCTGCTCATCATCTTCGGGCATCACCAGTGATATCTCTCCGCCCTCGTAGATGAACTTTTGTCCGGCAACCATGCGGAGTATGGAACCATTTTCGCTGTCTACTACTATTGTATCTGTAATCAATAAATTATGAGCTGTAATCAGAATAGTTTGATTGAATGAGGGTCATTGATCCGAAAAACATGCATTAAGGTGATTGCGTCGATGTAGCCCGCGAAATTCAATTTTTTTCTCTCTCTAGCTCTCACATAGAGAAGGTGCATCGAAGTTAGATTTCGGAGATTTTAACATGATGCAGCTTTTCTATGTGAGAGCTGATGGAGCGAATTTTTTGATATTTTTTATATTTAGAATTATACTTGTTAATACCGCAACTCATATTTTTATAAAGTTACAACATGTCACTGGCCTGCAAATTGCAAAAAACGTAAAAAAAATTGAATTTCGCGGGCTGGTTGGAGCATCCCCCTTAATGGTAAGCGTCCACAGGTCCGCATCGTAAATATATAAGTACGTTTATCAGTTGTCTAGTACCCATAACACAAGCTCTGCTTGGCTTGGGACTAGATGGCGTTGTGTGATAGTTGTGGAATAGTATAGTAATGGAATAGTATAGTATAGTAGTATAGTGTACGTATCGGACGCATCGCATCAAACGGATTTCTGTGTCGGCAGCGATCGGATTGTCGACGCGAGTATCAGCAATCGGATTGCCGATGTCACCTTCATCGCTTCCACTGAACGGCATTCCGTATGACGTCATCGGTACACATCGCATCATCAGTGGACGCAGTTGTATGAGTTTTCATACAAGGCAAACTAAAATCCGTTACGTAGGATACGTCCGTAACGTCTTTGCGTTCCAGGGCCGTGGTAAATCTTTCAAACAAATTCCGCAACTTCCGTTTTTTTTTAAAATAAAATCAAGTCAATTCCGGTGGAATGTCCATATTAAGGTGTGCGTCCACAGGTCGGACAGCGAGTCACCCATTAATATCTAGCCAAAGTAGATAATAATGCCACTTACGTCCTTCACCATCATCATCGTCGTCATCACCCTCGTTGAGTATCTCCAGCTTGCCGAGGATGTACTTCTGTGCGTCGCTCACTTCATCACCTCCGTCCAGTGATGGGAGGTTCAGGTATTCGCTGACTGCCGGTGTTGGGTCCGACTTTGACTGGAAAATATATCAATTTTTCAGAATATGTAAAGAGTTGTGAGCAAAACCGCAGGTATAAACTAGTACCGCCTTATGACAAAAGGTTAAACATCTGTTGAACGATTTTCTTAGGAAAGAAAAATTCAATCCGCGGGCAGGATTCGAACCTGCGGCCTTCGGATTCAGTACATCCGACGCTCATTTCCAACCGAGCCGAGAAGAATATTATCTGTTGAACGCTTGTCAAAGAAAAGTAACTGGAAAACGACCCTTATATCAACGTGAAATGTCATTTTGACATTGACAGTTATTTTAGACAAGTGTTCAACAGAGACCTTATGTCTCATCATGAGTTTTCAGTTATTCTGACGTAAAGCAAACCAGAACTTTGACATTTTCAAATTGACAAATTTCAAGGAAAAAATTAGTTCCTTCTTCGCACACCAGAGGCGCTGTTCCATTTTTCACTACAAGAAACACTGTAAATACTGGAAAGACGCTGTCAACTAAAATAGTGAAAACTCGTGATAAGGGTACAAATCCTTTTTGTGGCAAAGTGAATAATGTTTAAGTTACCTCCTGTAGTCCTTCAACTTGTAGCACCATGTTTCCATCCGCTGACGTCACAGGAACCACAGACAAGCAGTCTGTAAAAAAAAATATGTCTAAGTTACGGTTAAAGCCTGAAGTAAGGTTACACCTAGGTTTAACTAGCTATACCTAGGTGTAACCGACCATATGCGGTTAAACCTAGGCGTATCCTACTTATCTTCGGGTTTTTTTTTAAGCATGTTAAAATCATCAAATGAGTTTCCCACCCCGGGCAGGACGGGAGGGACTGTCAGACTCGTACTGACTAAACTCCACGGTGTCCTTCAATAGCCCTTTGTGTTCCGGAGTCACGGTAATGAGATAGGTCCCGCATTATGCTGCGTTGAGGCACTTTGGCATTAAAAGATTAGTTTTTTTTTAGTTAAATTTTGATGCTAATAAACTCAATTTTCTTTCTTTCTTCATAAAATCGTCTGTCCTCGATCTTCGGAAGGTAGATCTTTCTAACGGACTTAAAAAAAAAGTAGGTTCTCAATTCGACCTATAAGTACATATGTTTGTATTATGTGTATGTATGATTGTCCGCGATTATCTCGCATTTGGCTGAACGGATTTTGATGCAGTTTTCGGGAAAGTGTTCATTTCATTCTGGGAAAGTCATTTTACAGTTTTTATGTGTTTGATTTTGAAGTCGGTTCCCTTTTTTCAAAACGTTTTCCTCTTTGCATCTATCGCTAACAAAGGCAAAATGATACTAATAATAATATTTCACAACTATCACACAACGTCATCTAGTCCCAAGCTAAGCAGAGCTTGTGTTATGGGTACTAGACAACTGATAAACATACTTATTTATTTCTAGATACATTTTATAGATAAATTACACCCAGACACAGAACAAATGATCGTGCTCATCACACAAACATTTGTCCTGGGTGGGAATCGAACCCACGACCTCCGGCATAGCAGTCAGGTTCACTAACCACTAGACCAACAGTAAAATAGTAAAGTAATACAAGGATCGACTGTTTAAGTACAGTAGAGCAAAGTAAGCCATGTTCAATAGTGACAGAAAACTACATACCTTCATCAATTTCCATCGGATGATCATCATTAGCTTCATCACCCTTTTCAAACTCATCATCCTTTTCTTCAATCTTCCTCAAAATAGCTCCAGAAAGAAAATCCTTAGGCAAAGAATCTACATTGAAACTCAATATTGAATTCTTTGGGCTCATAGAGTTCATATTACTTTGTACCGTCACTAGACTTTCGAGGTCATCTTTCAAAGCGTTTGTGAGTGAAGTGAGGATCGAATTTGAGTCTAATGTTGGTTTTTCTAGCGGTTTACTATTTGTTGTTTTTATTGTTTGTGTGAGAACTGAAGATCCAACTGTTACTTTTAGGTTTAAAGTTGAGGCAGTAGAAGGCTGAAAAGATGAAAAATATATCTATTAGTTAATCTACTATACAAAAATAAGTCGGGTTTTCCTTCCTGACGCTATAACTCCAGAACGCACGAACCGATTTTCACGGTTTTGCATTTTTTAGAAAGGGTTCGGGCTCCGTGAGGTTAATAGCAAAGAAAAACATCTGGTAGAGAAACGGATATCGCCGGGTTTGCTAGTTAATTATTATAAAGGAGAGCTCGTGGCTAAATAATTACAGACGCACAGGCCGATCTACCGGGTTAAGCCACGCTTGATGAGGTTGGTCTGTAGATGGGTGACCATCTGTCATAGCAAGTTTTCTCCGTGCCTTGAAAAGCTCGGAAAATCAAAATCAAATATTTTTATTTCACATAAGCCTTTGAAGGTAAAAATAATTGAACGTAATGAGTCCTCCCACCCAGGGCAGGATGAGAGGGAGTGTCACATGGACTAAAATCCATGGCGTCTTACAATAGTACTTTACTTTCCGGGGCCACTGAAACCTAATAAGATGGTCTCGCGACCCGGAGAGTGGACGTCCTACGCTGTATATTTTATAGGTAAAAGTATTTTAAACCTACCTTAATTTGTGGCAGCATCATATTAGCTTGGGAGAAAGATGCTAATTTCCCCACTTTGAGCAATAAATCTGGAGGTATCGGTTGTAATTTAGATGCTGGCAACACAAGCTTCTTCCCCAATAAAGGGTTTGGCTTCGGTGGAGAATATACATTCTTCTCATAGTTGTCATAATCTAAATTATGCTGAGGTAATGATTGCTTGAATTGGCCTAGTAAATCTTCTTTTATTGTTTGTAATCTGAAAAAATAGAAGAATTTAGAATTCAGTTTTTTTTTTTCATAATATTTCTTTATCCGCAAGCTTGATATTATGTTTTAAGGTGATTGCTTCGATGTAGCCCGCGAAATTCAATTTTTTTTACGTTTTTTTCAATTTGCAGGCCAGTGACATGTTGTAACTTTATAAATATATGTGTTGCGGTAATAACAAGTATCATTTTAAATATAAAAATTATCCAAAAATTCGCTCCATCAGCTCTCACATAGAAAAGGTGCATCGTAGTTAGATTTCGGAGATTTTAAGACATTATGTAATTTTCTAGATAGAATAGAATTTGTTAGATTTCGGAGTTATTTGATAATTTTTATATTTAAAATTATACTTGTTATTACCGCAACTCATATATTTATAAAGCTACAACATGTCACTGGCCCGCAAATTGCAAAAAATGTTAAAAAATTTGAATTTCGCGGGCTGGTTGGAGCATCCCCCTTAAGCTTTCACGGTTTGTCTCTAAATTTAAAATGTCACTAACGGGATATCTTCCGTGATTATCAATTTGTTTGAGTTCCCGATATTTCGACGCTGTTGCAAGCGCCATGATCGCGGGTTGACTGGAGATTGCGGGTGGATGAAAATAAATTTGTTAGGAGCAGACAAATCTGTCTACCCTCTTTCTTTGCCTATCTCAAACTAATAGATAATCACGGAAGATATCCCGTAAGTGACATTTTAAATTTTGATATTATGTGCTAAGAAAACAATGCATAAATATAGAATAAGGGCACAAATAAAAAAAAAATACTAAGAGGAACGTAAAGGGCTATTGAAGGACACTGTGGATTTTAGTCAGTGCGAGTCTGACAGTCCCCCCGCCCTGCCCGGGGTGGGACGACTCGTTTGATGATTTTACCACGATAAAAAAGAGTCCAACGAAAAACAATGGATTCAGTTGATCAAATAAACCAAAACAATATATTATAATATTATGTATGAATATATTTTGTGTTAGGCCGAGACTCCACCAAAGCTGTGCGAATCGAGACGTGTTTTGAACAACCAATAGAATTGCGTTATTGACACAGCTCTACTCCGGCAACGCAATTCTATTCAAATCACGTCTTGACTCGCACAGCTTTGGTGGAGTCTCGGCCTTAGGATTTTAATTTAATAAACTTCACCTTTTAAAAAATAGGAAATCGTATTGGTTGCTGTTAGCAGAACATACAACATTGACAAAAGAAGCTAGATAAGTAACATATTGGAGTTTAATCTCACCTGACTTGAATGCTATCATACTCGGTGCATGTTTTAAGGCATTTTTTACATATTATATTGGTATGAACTTTATTCTGAACCACTGGCTTGCCCACAATTTCACCCACAACCTCCGCTAGTTTCTTGCCCGACTGCAATAAATTCTGAAAATGTAAAAAAAGAAATTAAAGAAATGTCTATGTCTGACAATCAATGGTGAAAAGTCAGTGAGGTCAATATTAAATCATTTATTTCAATCATCATCATCATCAGCCTATTAATGTTCCCACTGCTGGGACACAGGCCTCCTCTCTGTGAGAGGGGGTGGGCCATAATCCACCACGCGGGCCCAGTGCGGATTGGTGAATATCACATGTCTTCGAATTTTTGGTTCTAGGACATGCCGGTTTCCTCACGATGTTTTCCTTCACCGTTTTGAGAGCAGTGGTGATGAAATAAATTACACAAAGTAATGCGCCTGCCTGGATTCGAACCCACGACCTACAACTCGTAAGTCGGGGCCGATACCACTGGGCCACCACTGCTCTTTATTTATTTCAATAAAGCCATAAAAGAGGCGCTTTTGAACGTCGAATATTAAAATTAAAGGAAATGGGATGGGATTGATTATACACAGAGGTGAGTCCCTCCCCCTATGCCCTGGGTGGGAGGACTCATTTGATGGTTTTACCACGCTAAAAAAAAGGGTCATGGTTACCGGCTTAGACATTCCCGTGACCCGAGCATGCTTTGGCCCTCTAAGGGGTGCTAAATCCAAAGATGTGTGCTTATATGTTGCCTCATATGTGGAATCGAGGAGGCTATCCTTGCTATGGTATGTATAGTAAAGAAAGAAAGAAGAAAGAAAAAAGATTTATTGGTACACACAGGACAAAACAAACAAAATTACATGAATAAAAGCAACAGAGAAAAACAAAAATTAATATAAGAAAAACAAACGTTTAAAAGGTACAATGAAACAAAACAATTTAGTCCTGTGCGAGGCCAAAAGGCTCCTACCTCAGCATTTGCTGCGACATTTAACTGTCACAGCGCTGGTTTTCTTTTAGTACTTACTTTCTCATCAAACAGATTTGAAGCATTCCATCTCATTAGTGAGAGGCCAGCTCGTGCGTTGCAGATGAAGCAACACTGGTTCATGCTGAAAATAATATTAAATATTAATTTAGAAAGTTAAAAAATAAAATATTTGTCAATTGAGAACTTCCTCTTTTTAAAAGTTGGTTAATAATTATTTATCATATAGTATACACCGCTAAGCATCAAGCTTATACAAAACCAGTTTATGGTGGTCTTGCTTGTATGGTCATTCCGTATATTCAACGATCAGCTTATACTGGTTTTGTATAGCTTGATTGTGTAGCCGTGTGTACATTATACAACAATCGGTTACCACCACCAATTAAAATATTTGATGACTTATTGTCTTCAAATTTTTTAATTGCTGGTGGTAATATAAATAAAATTACCCAGAACACAAAATCTACTAATGACCCTTGAACGCAAAGGGCAACTGAAGAAAGAGTGTGGATTTTTTGTTAGTAAGAGTTCGACGAGTCAGATGGTGGAACGAGCTTGATAAAACCGATGTCCACCAGTGGTCCACTTTGGCCCTGCATTGTGAAAATAGGAAGTCATGGGGAGAGGCCTTTGCCCAGCAGTGGGATGATGTAAGCTAGCAGTAGTAGTAGGAGTCCAACGGTTTTTTTTATGATTTTACCATCAAAAAGAAGGAATTAATTGATAATGTATTTTATAATCTGAATGAGTTTTCTGATGAATATCTTGAAGTCATCATCATCTGCTGCCTTTTCCCAACTAGGTATATTGGGGTTGGAAATCGAACCAGTTGCAGCTGGATATCAGTATTTTACATGGAGCGACTGTCTGTCGGACCTCCACAACCCAGTAACTGCGCAATACCAGACCCCATGATAGGACTGGTTGTCAGACTTTACAGCTTCTGACTATAGTAACAACTGTCAAAGATAAAGAACTAAATAATTGCACTAAAAACTACAGCACGGATTGACATGGATAGTTGAGCGTAAAAATGTTGTTTCATTTTTAGACTCAATAAAATTGTGTTAATTTCTGACATCCATGCAAACAAAGTTGCAGGCATAGCTATTATCAAATATCAGTCCGGAGTCATGATTCTAATTTTGGTCATGGAATAGCTTGCGAACTGTGTTTATTACTTATTTATTTATTTTAATCACTCCCTCTGCCAAACCGTTCAGATAAAGGTGTGATATTATATATATATTTTTATTTTTTACATTATGTATTTTTGTAATAATTCACAATATTTAAATATAACATCTATATGGCAAATGTTTTATTATTCTGTTTTATAGCTGCAGTTGAAATTAAGTTTTGGTAATAACTTTAACATTTATCAAAAGCCAAAGTTTGTCAATTAGAAGTTCTAATAAGATTTTCTGATTCAATTGGGAATAAACTTCGATCTTTTCGAAAATGGGACACTCATTGCAATCTTATGTAATTCCACTGACCTAAAAATGCAAATTCTTTTGATATCAATAACATTTTATCAATGTTTACATCTTTATCAGTTGCCGATAATTTCAAAACTAGTGCCACCATTCACGCAAAACATTCAAGTTATTCATAGAAAAAATCATCTCCATTGGTATTTCGCATGAAATGGCAGCCATTTTGCTACACCATACATCAAAGATTCTTATTTAGAGCGGAAAATCATAGTAAAATCCAATAAATTCCACTTACCTGGCCAGTTTTCCAACAATCTTCGGGTATTAGATTAGTTTTTGAAGGTTTTCATACGGTTTTGTAAAATATAATGTTGTCAGCAACGGATTGCCTGCAGCCACCATTACGTTTTTAATAATTTTGATTCATTTTCTCACCAGTAGGTGGCGTTTTGTAAATGTTTCCGGTGCGTTTGTTTTCTATTACGTTTTTCGATTCGACTATTACGAAAAAAATACAGATTGGGATGAAAACTCAACGCTCTTCACTATGGGTCGTTGACGGTTTTTCCGTCAACGAAACGTTAAGTTGATTCACATTTGTCAACTAGTTGATCAACTAGTTAAATTCGTCAAAGAGTTGAATGAGATAACGTGTTCATCTCGTTGACGAATTTAACTGTCAACTTGCAACGTAAACCGTTGATTCATTAAACGGTTTATAATCAACGATTGCGCGTTTAAGTTAAGAAACAATTTGATTCAAATTTTGTATTGAAAACGTTTTATGTACAAACTAACATCTTAAATTGTGTGAAATAAAAATATTATTATTACACTTTTTACAGAGGGCTATTCTCTATACCTGGTGCGTCTCAAAAAATAGTACATATCAAATAATACATTGGGATAGTTAAACAAACTCCACCAATATTTATGTACTATTCTTAAAATAAATAATTCGAAAATCACCTCATTCAACCGCTCGCAATCTATGACTTTAAAAATATCGAATCATAAAACTCAACGTTGAAGATAACGTTTGCGTTCTTACTCGTTGAATTAACGAGAACAGATGAACGAACGAGTTCAACTCATAAACGTCGTTGACGAATTCAACTAGTTGTACACTCGTTCGTTCGTTCTCGTTAATTCAACTCGTCGAATTAACGAGAACGAACGAACGAACGAGTTCAACTCATAAACGTCGTTGACGAATTCAACTAGTTGATTCATATTCAGTTAACGTTAACACGTTGACAGGAGATCAACGGTTGATTCAACTAGTTCGTTGATTCAACGCTCATCCCTACTCTTCACGAAAGGTCTCAAAATAAATGATGTAATATTATTTTTCGAGATTTACGTCATAAAAGAAACAAAATCTCCGTTTCCAAGAAAAGTTTTAAATCGACCTCTATCAGTGTTTAGCTGTAACACCATATTTCGAAAATGTTATTGTGTATAAAAACGCCTTTAGGCGCACATTTTCAGCATCATCATAACCAGTCGGAAAACTTCAAATGATGAAGAAAACCTCAATGACCTCAATACTCATTTCTCTTCCCTTCCTTTCTCTCTTGATACGTGTGTCAAAGCGGCGACACTGGAGAACCTCTCCAGGATGCCGTTGCCACCATGTTCTCCTTTTATCCTTTCTAATGTGTCTGAGGATGACGTAAAGAAATCAGTGCTTGCAATTTCCTCTTCAGCAGTTGGCAATGATAAGTTATGCTCAAGAATGGTTTCTCTCATCCTTCCTTTCTTACTTCCTGTTCTAACTCATTTATTTAATCATTCCTTTTCCAGTAGCGTTTTTCCTTCAGCTTGGAAGCAGGCTCACGTTATTCCTTTACCGAAAACTAATAATCCTTCTTCGTTTTCCCAGTTTAGACCTATTTCTATTCTCCCATTTCTCTCAAAAGTCTGCGAACACTTAGTTCATAAACAACTGTCATTTTTCTTGGCGTCAAACTCTCTAATTTCCCCTTTCCAATCTGGCTTCCGCTCGGGTCATAGCACTGTAACTGCTCTTTTGAAAGTTACTGACGACATCCGCTGGGCTATGGAGAGTAAGTCACTATCTATTCTTGTTTTGCTTGACTTCAGTAGCGCCTTTAACTCTGTGGACTTTGATATTTTACTAGGTATACTTAAATCCTTTAATTTCTCCTCTTCCTCTCTTGCCTGGTTCGATTCTTACCTTCGGGGACGCTCGCAGTGTGTTCGCCTTGACGAAACTTTTTCAGATTGGTGTAACCTCACTGAGGGTGTGCCTCAGGGTGGCGTTCTCTCTCCTCTACTTTTTTCAACTTTTATTAATATGGTTACTAAGGTAATCTCCTCTAGTTTCCATCTTTATGCAGATGACTTGCAGCTGTACCGGCATTTTACAGTAGCAGATGCTGATTCCGCTATTGCTGCGATGAATCATGACCTGAGTTGTATCAGTGCCTAGGCTAAGGCATTCGGATTGCAAATCAACCCTACTAAATCTCAGGCCATGATCATAGGCAGCCGTTTTGTTCGTAGTGCAGCTGTTCTGGCGTCTTTATCACCCATATACCTCGATGGTGTACGCATTGACTACACTGATACTGCCAAGGATTTGGGTGTTTTAATTGACTCCAATCTGTCATGGCATGCTCAGGTCAATGAGGTCAGTCGTAAAGTTCACTTTTCTCTACATTCGCTGAAGTGCCTGCAAACTGTTTTGCCTCTAAAGACTAAAATTTCTCTAGCGCAAACTCTTATTCAGCCGATTATTGATTATGCCGATGCCTGCTACCTAGATGCCACTGAGGAGCTATTAAACAAACTTGAGCGCTTGCAAAATTTGTGTATTCGGTTTGTTTTCGGTCTCCGTAAATATGATCTTGTCTCTCAACTTCGCAAGGATCTCAAGTGGCTCCCAATCCGTCTTCGCAGGAAAACTCGTATCCTTTGTCTCCTGTTCAACATCCTCCACAATCCTTCCTATCCATCTTACCTTCGTGAGCGTTTTTCTTACGCCCGTCCTAGTGACGCACCCTGTAGATCGCACCTTAGGTCCCTACTTAAATCCCATCCTCATAAAACTAGCTACTATTCCTACTCCTTCTCAGTTCATGCTGTAAGATTGTGGAACTCGCTTCCGCCTAGCATTCGTGATCTTAAGTCTATTTCTTTATTTAAACTCAGAGTAAAAGAGCACTACTTTTCCTCTCTTACGTGATATAATATATATATATATATATATATATGTATATATAAGCATATAATTATATATTTTGTTTATGTAGTATAAGTACTTGGTATAATATTTGTTTAGGTACCTATCAATATTGTTATATAATACGATTTTAGGTTAAGTTATTCCCATAGACATTTTTCTTCTTTTCTTACACACTATTGTCTACATAGTAGATTGTTATACAAGGGTGGAAAGGAATCAATTCCCATACGAGGTATTTAGACGCACGAGCGAAGCGAGGGCGGCTATAGTCCGAGTGGGAATTGATGACTTTCACCCGTGTTAAACACTCTACTTTTCATTTCAAATATAAGGAAAGTAAAAAATAGTAGTTTTTCTATATTTATTGATAGTAATAACACGAGCAGTACCTATTTAGTAGTCTTTTTTAATTTAAATTTCAAATATGGAACACACCGCCCGCGTCACCGCCGCGGGCCATCCCACTATAATATGTTTTTTTTTTTTATTCACATTGGCCGTATACACTCACAAGACCGCAGCATTTTTTTTAATCGATATTTTTCTTAATTATTAAAAAAAAATTATAGCCGACTAACAACCAATTTTAGTTCTATTTTTAAAATTCATTCCCGCCCTAGGGAGGGAAGCAATTACTATGAGTCTTTCCCGCCCAAGGGAGGGAAGCATCGTTTTCGACCCACTGCTCTGATCAAACAAACACTACTTTCCGAGTATGAGAAATGAAAATTCTTTTTCATTTCTCCTTTAGAGGGTCTGCTGGCAGAAATTTCTATAGAAATAAGCAGTACCTTTGTACAGCAGTATCAAACATGTATTTTCCATTACCTACTTTTCTTGTGTGTACATAAATAGTTAAATAAATAAATAAATAAATAAGAAAAGATTTCCTCATAGAACACAACGCCGAACGAGAATTCACCACTTGCATCCATCGGTTCCCTGGTCATTAGTCAACCTAGCGGGAGGCCTGCTTATGCTGTATCGTGGTCGTGGCTGTGTCTATCAGTTTGTGGTCACCAATCGAGACCTTTCTTTCTTCATCAGTTCTCAGCTTTACGAGCGATGTGACCTGCCACTTCGATTTGCTAATTTAAAGAGTTATATCTGTGACTGAAGCAAATATCCTTGTTCAGGATTTTATCACGCCTTTCCGTTGCTCGTTTAAAAATATTAGGACAATCTCACAATAAAAATATTAAAGATGCGAAGTTGGGCTTCAAAGCTTCGGCAAGCAAGCGTAGGGTAGGTAGTCCAAACTCCTTGCACTCCCGCTGGTCGCCTCTGCTCTCTGCAGACGCTCTAGCGTGGGTGGCGCGGCTAGTTTTTACTGTTATCCCGGTAACGTTTCCTTGAAATACTTCTCAACTTGATCGTACTAGAACGTAATTAGGCATTCAATAAGGCAAAAGAAAAGAACCTCAATGAATAAAATTTTATTTTGAATAAAAAAAAAAACAGATTGGTAATTACATGGCAACACATTTGATAAGATGGCGGCCTGCGTAGTTCGTTTTCTGTTCACGTTGGCGCCACTGTGTAGTGAATTTGAGCGGCAAGATTCGAAAAACTGAATTTACGTAATATGTACATTTCATTTTGTGATTTTACATTGTTAAGATGGGAATATTAGTTATTCGAGCGATTGAATCATAAACAAAGATTATAGACTAAGCGTTTCCTATCCAGATATATAATAAATATAGGCAGAAAAGTGAAAGTCGAGGTAAAAGTGATTGAATTGCCAAACATTTTCTAAGATTGTAGTCAATTTCATGCAGGTAAGTATTTTTCAGTCCATTAGAGCCCAGTTCACCTTCACACTTCAGCGTGTTTAAAGTGCGGCGTTTTTTTCGAACTGCATTAAAATTTGATTTTAAATGCTGGGCAGTGACATTTAAGTTTAATTTATTTATAAATCTCAGCGCTTTTTAACGCCCAGAAACGTTGCTTGTTTTCTTATTTTTATTCATTGGTGATCGAACCCAGGGTAGCGTGTCAGTAGTTTAGCCATACTTCTTTTGTTAGTAGGTAAATGATAAACTATTATTTAATCAAAAACATTATTTATTGTTTTCTATACAATTTTACAATTTCTTGCGTCTCGAGTGCAGCTCACTATAATAATAATAATTAATCTTTTGATAATTCTAAAAATGTACAATAAAAACTAATACTTTTTCGAATTAAAATTAAAATAATATACTTACTATTTACATATCAACATATTTTTCTCGCCATACTTTAAAATATTTTATACATTAATTAATAATTTCATTTAATTACATTAATTTTTGGTGTTGTGCAAAATTTTGAAATGCATTTATTGTGACATTTTGAAGAATGTGCTATAATTGCACTGCATCAGTTAAGTAAGTCTTACATACAATCGTTTATTATACCAATTAGAATCCGTGCTTAGCTAAGCATTTCAACCATGAAATACCTTTGCGCTTTTTGACGCCGCAACTTGCCGTCGAAGCACAGCCAAACCAAATGCCCGCGGCCAACTCTGCAGTTATGCCCAAACTTCGCAAATATAGGTTTTTGCAATGTTTGATAATGTCGGACCAATAGTCTTGACTGACCTGCCCACAACTCGTCCGCCTGATCTCATTTTGTTTTCACGGGCACATGAGAATCGTAACAACTAAACCGTTTATCCGGTTGAGACAGAGACGATTGTGGCGATAGACATACCCGTATAAATTGCCCGCGGGCATGTCCGTCTAGTAAATTCCCTGCTTTACACCCCAGACTTGAATCCAGCGGGCAACGGGACGGGGTAGCGACTCGCCCGAAGCAGATAATATCTTCGAGATATTTGACATTAAAGGCCGATCCGAACACAACAGTGCCAATCAGTATAGCGTCGTTCAAAATGTATGGTACAATATCACACAGACCTTTAAGGGTGCTCCCACATCTATCGACGCGGAATCGGCTTTTTCCGTCGCTCTTTCTCTTTCTGTCGCCTCGAACTGCCATTTGCTAGACCGAGGCAGAAAGCATAATGCGATAGCACGCGGCGGAATCCTCGACGCGGAAAGAGAAAGGGCGACGGAAAAAGCCGATTCCGCGTCGATAGATGTGGGAGCACCCTAACTCATGGTATGTACCTTTTTACTAAAAACTGATGCAGTATATGACCGAGTAATATCCGAGTCGCGTAAGCTCAGGCAGGTATGTAGAATTTGTAGAGAGCGTCATAAAATACATTGTGTAAAATGAATTGAACCTCATCTGAATTTTGTTAACAAAAAGGGAAATTGAGCAATTTCTTGTTTTTTACTGTATATATAATGTGACAGATTTTTTTTTTATAATTATATTAAAGAAAGTTATAAATAAAAAAACTCCAATTTTGCGAAGAGACAAAGAAATCTCAATAATTTTTTGTCTGAAATTATTTTGAAAATTTAATTTAGTGTTTATTTGACAAGAAGTCTGCAGTTCTTTTTTAATATGAAAGTGAAATACAAAATTCTTTCATAAAGAAAATTAAAAGAATAATCGATTTGACAGGCATGTGGGTAGGTAGTAGGATGTACAGTCATCAACACAAGTTTTACAAACCAATAAATTCTTAATAAGAATCTAAGCTAAGTTTTTTTTTTTGTTAAAAATGAATGAGATTATTTGCGAAAGTCCCTAAATTGCGTTCAAGAACAGCCCGTCTAAGGTTCGATTCCCGCACGGAGCAAACATTTGTATGATCTTTAGATGAGTAGTTATTTCGGGTGTATGTGAGATTGAGATTATTATTGTAAACGCATTCATGCCCCAGGAGAAATACGTAGTGGGAGGTATTTTTTTTATATGTATTTTTTAACAAATTCTGTCATTACAGTAATAATTACTTATTCTTGAACGCGTTTAGGTGTGTTGATCGCGTTCAAAACTTGAAATTCGTCCGTAGTCGGTTTGAAAACCTGTGTTGTCATGTTTTCTGCAGTGGTAGTGTTTGAAATGAAAGATTTTGTTGTGTTGACATGTATTTTAATGTTTATCATGTAACTACAAGACCTAATTCCAATAAAATGTAGGCTAAAAATGAAAAGAAAAATACAATTTATTCACTATGTGCCACCGTGCTGTTTCTCGTGTACTGTCAAAGCATCGTTTAGCGAAATTACGCGAATAGACAATAAAATTGACCAGAGACAATTTTTTATCGATAATTTAATAATTTAATTTAGCTTTTTCATAGTCAATTTTAGTGTCTACAACGTGTGTAATTTGGTTTTAGCGTTCATTTGAGTAGAATAGTGTCATTTTGTCAGTAATACAACAATAAATGTAATAAATTGACAATGTAAAAAAAAACATTTTTTTTTAAATATATTCTCTGTACATTCAACACAAAGGAGGTAAGCTATCACGACATCGAGGTCCTAATTCTAGAACATTTAGTTTTTTCCATTCGAAAATATTTCTAGAGAAAAAGATATGCATCTATTTACCTGATAACATTTATTTACTTCAGCTATAATTTAGGACTAGTCGAAGGCTGGCTATAAGACTGTTTATGTAATTTGACATTAGTAGTTCACTAAGAAGGTTTGCAAAGTAATTAAAATGAGAGGACACTAAGTTTTTTTTTTCTAATCATAAACAGTAATATAGACGAGCTACCACAAGGTCACACCATACAAACATCTATCCCTAGTAGGCGAGGAGCCACCAATCCTGAAAGCTCCGTGATCACGGATTCTAATATTTTTAATAAAAAATATAAGTTAACGTTTAGACGAACAAGATTTGCTTGGTCGGCGTGGATTTGATTGGCCGGAAATATTTTAATTAAATTTTTTTATTATTAAATTTCCATAATTTTTTTCCGTCATCACGGATTTTGATTAATCTTATATAGAATTGTGTGAAATATTCTGTTCAACAAGAAAAAATCCGGCCGACCAATGATTTTTAGCCGGAAAGGTCACGCATACCTATTTGAATGGTGTGATAAGGGGTAAAATTTATCCATTATCACGGAATCCTTTTTTTTTTTTTAATTCACGCGTTTTAATGTCACATTTATGATTATCTAGGTATGCGTGCTTACAAACTGCCGAAAGTATCGCGCATACCAAATTTTAACTCTCCGCTTTTTAACGGTTTCTATATTTCTGTAAAGAGTGAGTGAGACAGATTTTTGGTTCAAGTTGAAACCTTGCATGAGTTCGTCTCTTTCTATTCCCTACGAATTTAACATTTACCTGCCTCAAAGATACACAATACCGTTAGGCCGGCTCCACACATTGGCCCCAACGCTCGTACCAATGGAGACGGCGCTATACCAGAAAGCAAGACGCAAATAATTCTATCTCGTTTCTTAGTATAGCGCCGTCTCCTTCTATTCGGCCAACAGGGCCAATGTGTGGATCCGGCGTAAAGTGAGGTTGTTTTATGACAGGGCTGCATAGTGTTAACTCTCTTACTCCGATTTCTTTGAAGTCCATAAGACGGCTCCAAGAGTAAGTGAGATAAGAGTAAGATCGGATTTATGTTGAAGTTCCATAGGTCTTTCTCTCTTACTCCGAAAAGGTCACAGCATACCTACGATGTCCTACAGCATTTTGGGGGTTCAGATCATTCCGACATTTTAGTCTGCTGTTTTCCTAGCTGTCAAAAGTATCGTTATTTTGTATAGCTTACTACGCATCAGCATTCTAAATATATTTATTAATTTAACAAAATTCACTGTTGAATATTTAAAAAAAAAACATTTTATTTGGATTTAAAATTGTCAAACCGTCTAATATTTGTACATCTTTTGATATTTTAAACAGATATTGATTTTTTGGTGATATTGTGTCGGTTTTAGTGATATAGTGACGATTGATTCAGTGTACTGTTGCGTTAGAGAAGAACATTTAGATCAAATCTCAGCGTTTCATCATAACAATTTCAATATGAAGTGTTTTATTTGTAATACATCAACTAAAGAGAAAATTACTCCGTTTTCCGGAAGGGAAGACGCTAGATGCTGTAGGACATCGTAGGTATGCTGTGACCTTTTCGGAGTAAGAGAGAAAGACCTATGGAACTTCAACATAAATCCGATCTTACTCTTATCTCACTTACTCTTGGAGCCGTCTTATGGACTTCAAAGAAATCGGAGTAAGAGAGTTAACACTATGCAGCCCTGTCATAAAACAACCTCACTTTACGCCGGATCCACACATTGGCCCTGTTGGCCGAATAGAAGGAGACGGCGCTATACTAAGAAACGAGATAGAATTATTTGCGTCTTGCTTTCTGGTATAGCGCCGTCTCCGTTGGTACGAGCGTTGGGGCCAATGTGTGGAGCCGGCCTAACGGTATTGTGTATCTTTGAGGCAGGTAAATGTTAAATTCGTAGGGAATAGAAAGAGACGAACTCATGCAAGGTTTCAACTTGAACCAAAAATCTGTCTCACTCACTCTTTACAGAAATATAGAAACCGTTAAAAAGCGGAGAGTTAAAATTTGGTATGCGCGATACTTTCGGCAGTTTGTAAGCACGCATACCAAGATAATCATAAATGTGACATTAAAACGCGTGAATTAAAAAAAAAAAAAGGATTCCGTGATAATGGATAAATTTTACCCCTTATCACACCATTCAAATAGGTATGCGTGACCTTTCCGGCTAAAAATCATTGGTCGGCCGGATTTTTTCTTGTTGAACAGAATATTTCACACAATTCTATATAAGATTAATCAAAATCCGTGATGACGGAAAAAAATTATGGAAATTTAATAATAAAAAAAATTAATTAAAATATTTCCGGCCAATCAAATCCACGCCGACCAAGCAAATCTTGTTCGTCTAAACGTTAACTTATATTTTTTATTAAAAATATTAGAATCCGTGATCACGGAGCTTTCAGGATTGGTGGCTCCTGGGCTATAGACACAAAAACAAAAAAAGTTATTTTTTCAAACAGCGCGACTATGGTGTCTCCAGTTTCATCATCTGACCTTATTACTCTAAATCCTTGTGCAAGGCTTATTACTCAAATTTTAAGTCGAATCATCGCTATATTTTTTAAGAAAATTTTTAGAAAATTTTACTGTTTTTTTCCACTAATCGAATATAATTGACATTGCAATGACACTTACTACTAACCTAAAGAGTGCTAAACTATTTCTTACATTTAGATAATTTTGGTTCTTAAAACATTTAAAAAATGGTGGAAAGATCGCCACTACCAACTAAAATGGTGCAAACTTAAGAAACAAGCACATAAGCGTGGTCTAATAAAAACCAAAAATAAAACAAATTTCTTCTATAATATACCTCAGTTTCTTTATTTCTTGTACATTTCACAACTGTCACGTTTTACAAAACAACCAAGTTTTTTTTTAGATAAATTACAAATACGCGCGGACATATTTTTTTTTGTCCGTTTTCGCGCAAAAAGGGAACAAGAAATAAAACTAAGTACTTTTTCAACATTTCTCACAAACTAATATCATTTTTTTACTACAAATCCTCACTAAAACGGGAAACCGTGCCGTCTTCATTGCTCGTCACAATTATTTCTATGTCCATTTTTTGAGGATGAAAACAGCACGGGTCAAATAAAAAGTAACTAAAGTCTAATTAATCAAATTAAATGGGAATATTACTTAATCAATACCTAAACCGCTAAGTCCACAAACAAAATGCAGACGCATTCAATGGAGTACCGCTCCACTCCAAACAAAAAAAAGAAAAAACAAAAAGAAAAAACATGGAAATGTAATTATGTGTAATAATATGAAAAAAACATGTTACTGTGTCTAAATTATATTAAAAAAACTAACTGTTAATGTCTTTATAAGAGTGATCTAAATCACAAATTGTAAAAATAAGGAATTATTTTAAAAACATTGCCGTCACGAAAAATTCGCCCGCCTGCGAATTTGTGTGGTAACTTTGTCGAATTTTGTTATTTCAGTGAGAGTGGGTGAATTTTTCGTGTTTTTTTTTTATAACGGCAATCCCCTTAGCCCCTTCGCACTCGTAGTGGTGTGCCAGTGTGTGTGTGTGCCATCCGTCTTGATATGTGTGTGTGTGTGCGCCCCTCACGCCGTTAGCTAGAAGCAAATAGTTTTTAGTGAGTAATGAATGTATTGAAGTTCGAGTTCTGGCCAGAAAAGATTATGGGGTAATTCTTTTTTTAGACATTACTTTTTGACATTTGAGTTCAAGAAACATTTTTGCCATTTAAAAGTTGGCCTGGCATTTTAATTTTACAACTCATTTAGCCAGAATAACAACCAAGTATGAAGTGTGTTTAGTATTTAAAAAAAAACTAATTTAAATGAAAAAAAAAGGTATTTAAAAAACAACACTCCTTTTTTGGGCAGTCGTGTAAAAACATCTTTTGAGGCCGAACTGTGAGATGTTAAGTACCTAACAGAATGTTTTTGTCAACCAATGAGTAGAAAAAGGAAATAAAAAAGAAAAAAAAATAGTAGAAAAAAAAAGAAAAATTGAGCAAAAACTGTGACTAAGTGAAAAAGACATGTAGTATTAAGTGTTTTTTTATACATTTTTCTCTAATTTTATTATTTGTCTCTGTGATATGTAATTTCGAAGCATATTATACACATACGGACGCTAGACGTAACTTAAAAAGAAATTGACATTTCCGAAGCGATTGTACAATCGGGCACAACAGGCTTAACCTTACAATAATATTTTATTTTTATTCTACAATTCTAAATCAGCGTATTTTAAGTACAAATCTATTATAATTAAGCTTAAAAGCATTGTGTTGTCACACAAAAAATATAAGGTGTTGTGCACGAGTGTACATGAGATATACTCTAATACATTATCTACATGTATACATATATATAGCTGTTTATAAATTGACATAGCACATATTACGCTCTTATTATCCACAAAGATATGTCATTCCTCTCAAATAGATATATTTATAAACTATTTTTACTACTTGCCGGCGCGAGATTTAAATGCAGACCAAAAATAAAGAACAAAAAATGTCAATTAAATGACTGTACATCTACTTAACTCACAAAAAAAAACCATTATCGAGTAATTTGATCAAAATCAGTAGTAGTTACTAGTCGACATTTCATATCAATCATTATACTGAACGTCTTATGATTTAAAATCAGTAATGTTAAGTAGATCTGCAAAATGATAGAATGGAAACCATCAGACGGGTCAGAAGAATATGGAAACTGTGCACTTAGATAATCAGAATACTTAATTAAATGGTATAATATCAAGAACTAAAATAATTTCAAAATTGATGTTTCTATTAAACAAACCATAACAGTCAAAATTAAATCTCGCGCAAACAATTCAAAATGGAAAATAAACTAATTAAATTTTCTTAAACATTTAACACTGCATTTTTATATCCACTCAATTATATATTTTATTATTTATATAATTATATTTTTTATTGAACATGACACTTGAGTACCTGATTGTACTTTATTAACAACTAAACTGCTGGACAAATTTTGGAGTTTTCTTTTAGTGAATAAACACGTAATGTATATTTAAAAAATAACTAACAATGATTGCTTAAATACTCCTTTAAAATTATTTAGAATATTGCCATCTAGTGGACAAAAGATACATTTTCTCCAATATTATGTCCAACAGTGGATCGATGCAAAATATTTTTAACAGCACTCATATGTACATAAAACAGTATTTTCTATACATATGTTTTTATATATTTAAGTTCTAACTTTCTCAATAGACTTTGGCTTTATTTTTGGCTTAGATAAAGTCAAGGAACGAAAAGCAGTGTGTCATTTTGAAAAAAAAAAAACGTTTTTTTTTTTCTAGGTAGAAAAAATTTCATTTTGTCATAGATTTTTGACTAAGTAGAAAGTGTTTTTAGAAAATCTTTAAAATTATCTTTAGGAAATTATGTGTACAATCTTTTTACTATAAGAATAGAGAATATTTTTTCATCAAAATAATTTTTAGGTCGAATATAGCAACTTTTCGGTTCTGAAAAATGGTAAGAAAATGCACAGCTGATATTTTTAGTCATAATTGAACTAGAAAAGGCTTTGAAAGGGTAATCTTGCTTTTGTCATATCTTAAAAAAAAAACACATTCATTTTTTTTTTCTAAATTTTTTTTTAATATTAATTATTTTCCGTTCGAACATGTTGCTATATTTTGACCCAATAAGAATGTATAAAAGCTGATATATCTCTATATTTTTAGCTTCAAAAATAAAATAAAAAATGTAAGATTTTTTAGTAAAGCATTTTATAATGCCGTGTTCAGACAGGCTGAAAAATGATATACTTATTAAATTTTTATTTAGAATTATCTACGTACATAATATACGTATAATTATGTATCATTAGGCCTGATAATAATTATTTGTTTACTTAGTTTGATTTTTATTGTTTCATTATAAAATTAAAATTATTACATCGTTAATGTCACCTTGTGTTAATAGCACTGAAATACAAACTACACATAAAAACGGAATCAATTTTTGCCTTTTAATTCCTTTTCATAAACAAGGCCAGGGCAGGGCGACTGTCAGATTTGTAGTGACTAAAATCCATGGTGATCCTCTTTTTAAATTTCTTTTAGTCACCCCATTTTGTAAAAAATGGGGTGTCTTTTGCGACTCATAAACAAAAATATTATTTTGTTATTTTTATTGGAGGTGTTCTTGCTTTGGACTCAAATAATCCAGTGGTAACAGAGACAAAGTGAAACTAAGAAACCACTTTGAATTTATTTATTTTTTATACTTTTCATAAATACCGTCTTGGGTAGTGAATCAAAAAAAAAAATTCTCACCTGTCCGAACACACATTTTGTTAAGACCCAAGCAAATATAGAGATGATCAATATTAAAGTCTATGGTCCCTACTATCGAAGAATGAGAAATATTGACATTTCGATAGGAAATTATTTTAATAAACCTCTCAAAACCGGGTCAGTCTGAAATATTATGCGATACAATTTTGACTAGAAAAATAAAAAAAAAGCATATTTCGAAAAGGCCCACGTTCTGTCCTAGGCCGATACTACTACAAACAATAAATAGAAAATTTAGTAAAAAAAAAAACAAAAAAAAAATGGCAGGATATTACGAGATTGAGAATCAACGTTGACTAAAATATTTGCCCCTAACTATTTTGTGCAGACGAAAACTTCGGCATAAACTACGAATAACCGATAAACTTAACATTTATTTTTCCACGCTGGTAACACTTAATCTTTGGCTTGCCAACAACGAAAACTAATGCACAATTTGACAACTCCAGGGTTGCCAATTAAAAATATCATTCCGATACAACATTGGTCCGTCACATTTGAAAAAAATGTACATGTCTTTTTAAACACTTTGATATCTTTCTATACATTAGTGAATTTATTTCTTACTAGTATTCATGCTCGGCCATTCCATTGTTTTGGCCTTGTCTCTGGTTATTTTGATCTTGGTTCTGATTTTGGCTCTTGTTCGGGTTTTGGCCCTTCCCCTGTCCAATTTGCCGCGACGATGAGAAGCACAGTTTCATAACGAACGGGAATTTTGCACCTGAAAATGTTTAAGCAAAATATTTTAACAATTTTACACTTTTATTTTTTAGCTTAGTCATCATCATCTGCCTAGCCTTTTCCCAACTATATTGGGGTCGGCTTCCAGTCAAACCAGATTTATTTTTTAGCTTAGTAAAATCATCAAATGAGTGCTCGCACCCAGGGCAGGGCATGTCAGATTTGTAGTGACTAAAATCCATGGTGATCCTTTTTTTCACTTTTTTTTAGTCACCCCCTTTTTTACAAAATGGGGTGACTAGAAAAAATTGCTTTAGATTTAGATTTGCTAAGGAGAACATTAAATTAAGTCATTCATTCATTCTGCTGTCGAGGAGATAGAAAAATGAATGAAAAAAGATATAACAGAGATGCAAATACCATCCGATGTTTTATTTTATTTTGTGTATTGTTCCCATATTTTATGTTCGCTGTATAGAGTCATGGGGAAAATTCCTTAGTAATAAAGTCTGTATAGTCACCTGGATGTTGGATGGTCGCGTGGTTGCATGCCATTATCGCCATCACAGACTGCGATATGTTCTGGAACTCCATAAGGCCTGATGATGATCTGAAATATTATTGGAGAATAGGTTATAACTTGTGACCCAGTGGTAACGGTCCCGGCTAACGTATTGTAGGTCATGGGTTCGAACACAGGCAGGCACATAACTTTTACAGTGGTAAAATCATCAAATGAGTCCTCCCACTCCGGACGATACGGGATGCACTGTGGCTGATGATTTTTTAGTTTAGATTTGATGAATTGAAAAGATGTTATTTATTTTAAATTTATGTAATAAAAACATTGTTAAACATCTTTAAAAAGAGTAAGTAATAATACTCCACAACTATCACACAAAGCCATCTAGTCCAATGCTAAGCAGAGCTTGTGTTATGGGTACGGATAAGTATAAGTACGGATTTTGTTGCCCATTCTTCTCAATACGAATCTACCCTTGCGAATGGGTACAATCAATCCTATCCCATTTCTTTTAATTTTAATATTCGATGTTCAAAAGTGCCTCTTTGATGGCCTGATTGAAATTTAAATGATTTGTCTTTGACTTTCATGAATTGTAGCCTCCCAATTGATTCCTACGACGTAGACGAACTAAAGTCACCGATATAGCCCACCGAATTAGCAAGCTGAAGTGGCAATGGGCAGGCCATATTGCTCGCAGAGCAGATGGCCGATGGGGTCGAAAAGTACTAGAATGGAGACCACGGACTAGCAAGCGCAGCGTAGGACGTCCACGAGCAAGGTGGACAGACGACCTTATAAAGGTCGCCGGAAGACGCTGGATGCAGGTCACCTCCAACCGGTATATGTGGAGATCAAAAGGGGAGGCCTATGTTCAGCAGTGGACGTCCTATGGCTGAGATGATGATGATGATGATGAATTGATTCCTTACCTCTCACTCTTGAGCGGGAACTTAGAGATGGTGTGAGGGGGGGTCACTCCGTAGTCCTTGAAGACCTGCAGCAGCTGCTCGTCCGACACGTCCGGGGGCGTGTTGAAGAAGTGCAGCACCTGGAAATAAGGAGTTACAGCATTAATCAATATAGGACACAGTGGTGCACCTTGCAGTACACCCATATTTCGCCAGTTATGCTTAAGTTGTGAGCCGATTTCCATCAACTGGGTACAATTCTAGACTCCATGGTTGCTGCTAGAAGCAGATGAACCACTCGCTTATAGAAATATAAACGACAATTTTTTTCTTTACGAGTTATTTTCGGCTAAGCTTGAGCTTAGACTATATCCATAGATTTGGGCCTAAGACTTACAATTAAAGTAGAGATGTCGCGAGTTGTGATTTTGCTGAATATCGAATAATCATTAGAGTAGCCGAATATGCGGTAATCAATTTATTAGTACTTTGCAGGTGTCAGGTTCCGACTTGCACCATTAAAGAGCGTACTGTTACTGTTATTACAGTACGCTCCCCGGGGGCGTATTTGTTTCATTGGCGTGTAGATTAAAAAAAAAATGAATAAAAACTTCCGAAAATATCATTGTCACTAAAAATCTCAGCAAAACAAAAATTGGCAGCATTTTTACTATTCAGTTTTCGGATGAATTTTGCATACTATTTTGCCGAAAACCGAATTGTTGCCAAATATTTGTGGCATCTCTGCAAGCTTACCTTAGAAGGCGGCTGTATTCTGTTCTTGTGTATGGAGGCAGGGGTCAAAAACCTGTTGTTCTTGTTGCCGACGTAGTCTTTGAACGAGGGACTCTTGTCTGGCAACGGGTAGGGGTTCATCACCTCTGATAGGTACGCTTGTTTTGAGAAACTGAAAATAAAGAAAAACTATTATTGAAAGAAAACAATTGTTGTGTTTCAGAGAACACCTCGTGTCTCATGCACGAAGTTGAGGGTACAAATCTGGGCAAGTACTAATGATTCTTTTTCAAGGCATATACGTTTTCTTTTATCTTTGACATCACTGAACTTGGATTTCACTTTTTATGCGCACAGCTAATGGCAGGTACAGTAGGCGTTCAAAAGTGGTTAGGCACACTTTAAAGGCAATAGCTTGACGTTGGTTTGACTTACGACCTTCTATTTTTAACAGACACATTCATCATCAACTACTGATTGTATAGGATTCATAATTTCAACGCGAATAGTATGTGTCCAGTTGGCCCAGTGGTAAAGGGTTCCGCCTGACGTACGCGGTGAACGGCAAGGCATGAGTTCGAACCTCTCGCAGTGATATTCTTTTTGTAAGTTTTACTCAATTGTTAAATATTGTAATGGGACAGAAATATGATTATAATCGTTTGCTCACAATTTCTCTGAGGTAGACCAAGTTTTAGGAATAATTATTTGACTTGATCGAAATCAAGTTGTCGTTAGATTGTGGTTGTTGGTTAGTGACGTGTGATTATATGTATAGATAGCGATATATTTAAGTATTCTCAAAATGCCGGCGAATTGAGGCAAGAACGAATATTATTGAAATATCTTGTTGAAGTTCATCAAATAAGTAGACTGTTGACTGAGGGATTGTCAGATTCGTATGAATCTGATATCACAAATATAACATAAGTTTGTTAATTGCATAAATAAATAAAACCAAATTAACATTTTAATTCAGCATGACTTTTTTATTTTCACCAAGACCAAAAAAAACATAAACACATAACACTAATATTTGACTTTTTTCAATAAATAATAAGCATTAATAAATTGTAAATTAACATGAATAACTGACAAGTTATTATCATGATTTAAAAAAAAAGAACAAAAAAATAGCTAAACACATTATAAGACTAAGATCTCATTGATCATAACTCCACTTAGCCCAACAGCTATCAGTAATAAAATAAGTAAATTAAAAAATTCGAAGTGAAGATAAAACAATATTATCCAATTTCATTAGCTGATTATAACGACTTAATTACGTTTAATTATATTTAAGAAGAAAGGGTTTTTTTATAAAGTGCGGCCTTTTTAGTATGTTATCCCATAAAAAATTAATGTGTAATTTGTCTATAAGTTAACAAAGAAATATTGAAGATATGACTATTTAATAAAGCCATTTGAAATAGTAATTGTTCAGCAGGCCAATTTCTCTATGCGTTCCAAGGCCGCGGTGCCTTGTTACTATTTCAAACAATCGTCCCATGGCACTGTGGTCCTGGAACGCAAAACGCTATTTGCCCTTTGCGTTCCAGGGCCACGGTGCAGAAACAGGTTGTTTTTAGCAAATAATTTCTTCCGCTCCACCAAATGTGAAATACCAAAAAAAAGTTATTTAAGGATCAATGTTCTTTTACTGAATTATAACCACGCAAATAACATAAGCACTACTTAAAAAATACTGCTACAGCTATGATTGTAAAGGCACCGCGGTCCTGGAACGCAAAGGGCCAGTTGCTCTTTGCGTTCCGGGACTGCGGTGCGAAAATTTTTTTTCTATGCAATCAGGCTTTTTGCGTTCCACTTAGTGCGATTTAGCAAAAGAAATATAATATGGAAATATGTTCTATTACTGAAATAGAACCACAAAAAAAATAACCGCACTCCATAAAAATACCTTTTTGAGGGCATCAGTTTAATTTTCGTTTTCTTTACGAAAAGAATGATTGAAACTTAGCCTCAAATCTAAGCCCTAAATTAATAAGAACTGTGAATAAAATGATGTTTTCGCTTACAGTCTATTAACAATGAATACAACAAAAGCGATATAAAAAATATTATGGTCGTGCTTTTAAACGTTTCTTTTATTTCGTGATTTCTATAAAACAAACGGTTTTTGGCTGATATTTGGTGTAATTTTTGTCTTGAGTGCACGGTGAAACTAAACGGTTATTCATTTCGTGTTGAATTAGTTACTCATTGGGGGAAGCTATTTCCTTCGTATTCATTCACCATAATTTTATTATGATGTCTGACAACCGTCCGCGTCGGTGTTGGACTTTGCTCTCGACAACAGGACTCACAGTATTTCACTAGAACAAAACATGGAAGACTATTATTATCTTTATGCAGAATACAACTGATAATTATTTTTACAAAAGAAAAAACTATAAATAACACGTATTACTATCTTTTAAACAAACCTATAGTAGGGAATCTTATCTAATAAATAATATATTAACATGTGAAATAACTAAAAATTAAATGTTAATACTCACACTTAGTCCGGTTTAATTTGATATTTGTATTGTTTCATCCATATTTATGCAGGGCTATATTTATTATTCACCCTCAGTGATTATATTATTCCCAATGTTAATATTTCACAGCAAAACAATAACATTAAAACAGCGTAATAGATGTAAACAATCGTCACACAAAATAACCAGGAATCAACAACGTTCTATTATGAGACTCGAAATGAACTAACATAGTTATGTCTACCTCACAAATCGAAATAATTTACTTTTGTAACTTTTGTTTTGTTTTCTCTGATCTACCTACAAAACTTTATTATACTTAAATGATGATAACGGTCGACACATAACACTAATGACTAGTATTAGTAATTATTAAAAAAAAAAACAATTTTATTTATCAAATTTCTACAAAAAAATGCATGAAAAATAACAAAAAGAATAAAGCAATTATTTAAAATTATAAAAATAAAAGTAATTAGAAAAAAAAGGTGAGGATCGATCCTTCGCCAGTGAAGGATATATCCGAGCACGTTAACCACTGCGCCAGCATTACTTGTTGGACAAGGTTGAAATTATGAAGTATACCGTAAGTTCCTTTGATTTGTATAGTATTAAAACAACTTATAATAAAAGGTCGTAAGTCACAGCGAAGCGTCAGGCTATTGCTTTCAGAAATGGAAGAAGGATTTTGGAATTCGACTGTACAACCTTGGGGTGTTCAAGTCAAGAGTTTATAGTAATTTCTATGCAAGCGTGGTTCGCCGTCAATGGGTTAACAAAAGCACGCGGGTGCTGTGCGGGTTGGTAGATATCACATGTCTTCGAATTTTTGGTTCTAGGGCATGCCGCGGTTTCCTCACGATGTTTTCCTTCACCGTTTAGAGAGCAGTGGTGATGAAATAAATTACACAAAGTAATGCACCTGGCGGGGTTTGAACCCGCGACCAACGGCGCGTAAGTCAGGGCAGATACCACTGGGCCACCACTGCCACTGCTGATAGTGATCAACCTACTGCTAAATAATACAAAGCTTTTTTGCTGGGCAAAGGCCCCTTTATACTCTTTTCGGGCTCCAACTCCCGAAACAGCCATCATTGTCCAAGTCCCGGTCATCTCGCCACTTCTTCTTAGGCCGGCCTCGGCTGCGCCGGTGATCTTCAGGCAACCATTGCAGAGATATTTTACAAAGCGGAAAAATAAAATAAAAAATTAAAGAAACTCACGCCAGTGTCAAAGTGTAATCTCCAACGGTAACGTTGTTGAGGTTCTGCACACATCGCTCAACGGATACGCCGTCTCCCATCTGTACCATCGCCGTGCCTTCTTTAGTCTTCAGGAATTTTATCTGAAAACATCATAAAGGAAATGGTAAAAGGTACGTTAGGTTGGTAAGGTACAAAGCGTTTTGCCAATACTTTTATTGTGTGCACAGCCAAGGAGTGGTATTCCCAGCATCTGTATTTCCCGACAGCTATGACCTTGGGGTCTTCAAGTCAAGAGTGAACAGGTTACTTCTAGGCAAGCGTGCTTCACCGTCGACCACATCTTCGCTTACCATTAGGCGAGATAGTGGTCAAACACGAAACTATCTTTCAATAAAAGGGAAGAAAAAAAAAACAGAGATTGAACCTAGGGAAAATGGTTTACTAAATTTTAAGTTTATTTAATACTAGTGTTTGCCCGCGGCTTCGCTTGCGTTATTTTAGAATTTGAGAAACAATAGGGATCGTGTGGCGCCATCTGCAATATGAACGTAATTGTTTTCTCGGCAACAGCTCTCTTCTGTTATTCGGGATGTAAGATACCTTTCAATATTTTTAAATATTAAATGCATTAACGCATGCGTAGCGAATTTTAAAGATTTACTTAGGAAAGGAAAAATTCGGTCCGCGGGCAGGATTCGAACCTACGACCTTCGGATTCAGTACATCCGACGCTCATTTCCAACCAAGCTACCGAGGATCTTACCTGCCGCGGCGAATTCTTCCTTCCATTTCTAACGTCTCATGGTGACGTTCAGCGCCATCTATTGTAGAGTATTAGAACTACTACAACCAACATGTGTCGGATGTACTGAATCCGAAGTTCGTAGGTTCGAATCCTGCCCGCGGATCGAATTTTTGCTTTCCTAAGTAAATCTTTGAAATTCGCTACGCATGCGTTAATGCGTTTAATATTTTAAAATATTAAGTATGGTTGACGTCATCTGTTACAACATTGATTTAACTGTAATGTTAACATGTTGGTTGTAGTAGTTGAGATTTTTTTCTAATCTTTAAAATTCCACACCTCAAAACAATTACAATTTAAAAAAATATCCAACTTACTACCTACAATTTAAATCAGTGTAGATTTATATCCTAGAGAACTATTGAAAAAAAATAGTAATTATTTAAAATCGCGAATAATATTGAAACAAAAGTATGCACATTTTTTTAAAATTATTTGACACTCTCAGGACAAATAAAAAAAAACTCAAAAAGAAAATAAAACTGCGAGATTTGATCCAGAGACCCCTTGCACGAAAGTCAAGCAGGTTACCGACCGGACTGGCTAGTACGCTGACAGTGATTTTCAAATAGCGGTTCTTGTACAAATGTCAACAATGACTGAAAATCAACATATTATAAAATTGCTAATCCCCCAAAGGTAATAGCGTAACTATACATATCCTATTAATAGAAGAACAGTTTAAGGAATATTTGAGGAAAAATTGACTAAATAATATCCAGTGGTTTAGCTTCCAACTATCAACAAACATCTAAAAACAACAAAATTCAAAATTGCTTATCTCCCAGGAAAAATAGCGTAATAATACATAGCATATTAACAGAAGCATATTATTAGGAATATTTGAGGAAAATTTGATTGACAACTTTACAGTAGTTTCGGAGATAGATCAAATCAAAAAAACATAAAAAAATTTGAAAAAAAATAAAAGTTGATCTAGCATCAGAATCGATCCCTTATCTCGAAAAAAATACAAAAAGAAAAAAATATTCAATGTACAGGAATGACATCTCTACGATTTTATTATATGTAAAGATAAAGATAAAGACTACTCGTAGCTCATGATTTCATGAATCATGGATACCCATAGTTTATTTTCAAGATAATTAAGTTTTCTTTTAGGCTAGTTTAACTAAGTTTACTTCAAGTATGTTCTGCTGAATTTAGTTTTAATTAAGATTAACTGACTTTGGTTACACCAAGTTTAACTGAGTTTTTATCTAGGGAAGTTCAACTGAGTTTACGTTCAACCAAGCTTAATTGAGTTTCGTTAGGCCAACTTTAACTAAGTTCACTTTAGGTCAAGGTTATCTGAGTTAAGAGCCTAAATCTTCTTAGTTCCGCCGAGTTGACCCAAATTAAGATTTACCCAAATTCAACTAAGTACCTACATCAGCCAAGTTTAACTGAGTTTAGTTTTTCTAGTCAAGTTCATCAGTCATCGATACTTACTCTAACAACGTTTCCGTAGAGGCAGCACAAGTTGAAGAGTCGGTCAGCATTTACGGTCTGAGGATCCAGTCCATACACCATCATCACAGCGCCTTGCTGCGGAGGACCGCCCTGCGGCAGCAGGGAACACTTTAGTAGCATCAGAAGGTATAGGGAGATCAGGTAACACAGGAGTCAGTAAAGCCGTCGCCGCTGTTGACGTCAACGTCGCGCCTCATAATACTATGGCCAACAAACGCGAAGTTGTTGTTGGCAATAGTTTTAGAGGCGCGATGTTGATGTCAACACTCGGAAGACGTCAGTGGGATACCGGCCTTAGGGAACTTCCGCATGTCGCGATTTGTGCGCGACAACTCAAAATGAAAATCTTCTTTGCTTCTACGAAATAATAATGGAATTCGATTGACTGGACGTCATCGTGGCGTGCGTGTTTTGTTTTTCATTCACCCGAAGACAACCGCACGTTTTATGTTATTATGTCGTAGTAGTAAGGTTGGTTTTCATTTGTAGTTGGAATCGGTCGAATTGCATCCCATCGCGACATGACACACTTCCTAACTTAACTAATCACGAGACTTTCGCTAACAGCCCTAAAGATTTGGATGTCTTTTTTTTATTTTGACTACGTTTTATTTTTGGGGCCTGTTGTCTTGTATTTTTTGTGGTACTACCTGAGCTCTTTTAACCTATTTGCGTTGTTGTAGTCATAATGACAATAACAGCTGTCAAAAATAATCAGGAAATTAAGCTAGCGCTACGGGTCCAAAGACCAGAAAAATGAGAAGATTCATTAACAGGTATAAGATTGAGGTAACTATTTTATTTTACTTTTGTCTTTTGACAATAGGCTAGTTGCCTAAAAAAATGTAATCATGGTCAAAATAATTACATTCTATTTAGTCCGTAATTTAGATTATAAAAAAATATTGGACACGTAATTTTTCTTATTTCGATTAAACAAAAAAGAACAAAGATAATAGCCTATTTAAGTTACCTGTGACGTCACTCTGCGCGAAAAATGCCATACATCGTGACGTCACACGTAACTTTAATAGGCTATATCTTTGTCATTTTTGGTCTTATTTACAAATAAAAAAATACGTGTCCCTTATTTTTGAATAATCTAAAAGACGGACTAAATAGAATGTAATTATTTTGACCCTGGAAACTACCCTATTCAAAAGTGCCTGTAACTGGCCTACTTAAATAAACGATTTGATTTTTGATTTTTGTCTTTCAGCCTTAGAAAATATTTAAAATTACGTGAACCCTACGTAAAGCTTCTTACTATACAGAATTATAATTAAAACATACAGAGACTTCAAAATGCCTTTGCATATTTCAACGTGTTCACCCCTATAGGGTTATAATTACCTGGTTCTGTGGGGGCATGTTGGGATGATGCATGGGCGGGGGCGGGACGAACCCCTCACCGCCATAACCTTCAGGTCCGTAACCGCGACCGTCACGCTGAAAAAATATAAAAAAAAAAGAAAAAGGTTGCACTCCAGGAGTGCCGGTAGAAGTGAAAACTTTTTTGTTACTATGTTTTATTTTTAATTTGAATGACGTCTTACTCATTTTCGATCAGGGTCACGTGACCCTGACGCGAGTTTTGGTCACGTGACCCTGACGCGAGTTTTAAATTTTTTACCCATTACAGAAAAAGTGTACAACGCCGCTAAAGAAGTTTTCACTTCAAAAACATAATTATACTAATATAAAAAGCTATCAAGTGCGGGCGACTACTGACAGACTGATTTTTGAACGGTTGATGGCAAAGGGTTTCCTTACAATCGACGTAATTGAATAATTTTCTTCTAAATTATCGAAATACGAACGCAAATTGTATGTGATTAATATCGAAATAGTATTGCTTCAAATTAATTGATATCATTATTGAACTCGAATCATTTTATTGGCGTCAACAAGCCCATTTCAATTTTCTTAATTGATCACGATAAAAACATATAATTTATTGCTGCTGCGGTAATTATGTAAATGGTTTCCCCATGTTTTCTCAAAGTTGAAAGAGACAGTCACGTTTTTTGACGTGATAACGTCTAATGATTCGATGGCCGGCTGCACGCACGAAAAAGATGACGTCATGCGGCGTTACCTCGCTCTGTAGCGTTCCATAGCAGCGTGTCAATTGTTTTTTTTATAGTAACGTAAGTGCAGTATTTTCGTATGACGTTGTCGGGTTCAACTATCGTCAGTAAACCGAATTTACAGACAACCGATTTTTTTTCATGTATCGTATCACGTATGGAATCCCCTTTCCACTCTCCAGAAATCAAGTAAACGGCCAATTTATTAGAAGTAACAGCTACACAATGTTTTGTGTTGTCTCAAAAAGTTTCCAACAATTTTTGGGGGCATTACGACTAAAGCATGACAACCATTCTTGCCATGGGGTATCGTATTGCCCAGTTACTGGGTTGTGGAGGTCCGGTAGGCAGTCGCTCCATGTAAAATACTGATATTTAGCTGAATCTGGTTCGAATGGAAGCCGACCCCAATATAGTTGGGAAAAAGGCTAGGCAGATGATGATGAGAGAATTACATTTGCTCTAATATCTAATTTGTCGGGAATAGGGCGATACGCCTCCAGAATACTTGGGTAGGACATCTGACTAGAGGTGGAGGTAGCAGATGGAGTAAGGCTTTGACCGAATAGATGAAGAATAGTGTGTAAGTAGAAGAAGATCATCATCATCATCCTCATCATCAGCCGGAGGACGTCTACTGCTGAACATAGGCCACGCCGAACAATAATTCGCCACTTGCATCCATCGGCTAAGAAGAAGATAATGAAGATATATTATGTCTATCTGACCTTTAAAGAATGTGATATAATAGTGCGTGCGAATATGGTAGCCCGTAGGTTTGCACGCTGTACTGCAGAAGTGAAGGTTATGCTGTTTAGAGCATTCTGCACAACCTTTTATACGTGCAGCCTATGGGAGAAATATTCGCAGGCGTCGTATGGAGCCCTCCGTGTCCAATACAATAACGCCTTCAGAAAACTGATGGGGTTGCCATGACGTTGTAGTGCATCAGGGATGTTTGCAGCGGCTGGGGTAGACTGTTTTTACACCATAATGCGGAAACGCGCAGCATCTTTGGTCGCTCGGGTCATGGCTAGCCCTAACAGGGTTCTGAGGATGATTGCTGGCAGAGTGGATTGTCCATATATAACCCATTGCTGTCAGTTACATGTTTCTTCGTATCGTGTTGTTTACTAACACTAACTTTAAGAAACATGTTACTAACCCCCTAATATGAGTTTATAGCTCGAAATAAAGAATTTGAATAATTACCGGATGATGTGGAGGTGGTGGACCGTGTCGATCTTTCATCATCCCAGGTGGCGGGGGCCCGCCGCTTCCGTAGTCCATATCTGTGGAGAATACAGAAAACAATGCTTTAATACTACAAAAAGTGGCTGCTAAATACTGAATTGTCTTTGGAGTTAAAATATAAAAAAATACGAGGGTTCTGAGTTATAATCGATAGCTTTGGTAAATCCTTCTAAAATTACGAGATTTGTAAACAGAAACGTTACATAGAGGTAAGGAATTTCACTTTATATAACAATATTTTTGCTGCTTTTTGAGCTAACTTTCTTTCAGACGATCATCTCCCTAATTTCAGGGACGATATTATAACGGTTAATCATGCCACGACATTAACTGAAGCTCATGACATGTGAAGTGAAACATTGTATCTAACCGAACATTAATTCTGTCTAGACTTCTTGAACGTTTCCGCTAAAGCTCTGGCCACCTCTCTCTGGGAGAGAGAGTGAGCTGTATTCCATACGAAGTCCCAGTGGGAGTTGGAAGATGTCACAGGTTATCTTGGTTCTAAAATATCTCTTCTTCCTCCACAATTTTGAGAGGAGTTGTGATGAAATAAACATAATTAAGTGCTCGATAAGGCCTTAAGAAGCTACGGGACCAGGGCCAATTAATGATTATATCAGCCCTGAAATGTAAACGCCCATAGATATAAAACCAAAAGTTTTAGTCAATACTAAAGGCCTTTACCGACAGAGCGCGACCCTTTTCGGAGATCCGATCTGGCGATTCGATCTGGCAATGCGAGCTCTGTAGCCTATGGATGTCCATGATGTGATTTCTCACTGCCAACGTCAGTTCGCATCGCGTTTTGCCGTTTAAAAATCGCATCTGTCCGTATAGGCCTTAGGAGCTTGAGAGACCCGCTCCAGCCAGGACAGGACGAGTAATTAGATGAATACCACCGCTAAAAAAATCCTGTTCGGATACGAACACAACCACGACAGTCTTAAAACTAGGAAGGAACACAAATCTTCTTTCACAAGAGTGCGATCAAAATGCTGTGCCAGTTTTCTCTAAAACACACATGTGCTATCAACATGCAGGATAGGTTCCGAATGAAAGTCGAGTGTAGGAAACAAATGTATTTTATTGTATAGATGTTTGACAATCATTTATATGTACTGTTTAAGCTATGTATGTAATTTGTACTAATGTCTATGGTTTTACGTAGCTAAGAAATGTATGATTTGGGAGTAAAATACTACGAAGGAAAAAATGGACTCAGAAAAATATCCTGTATTTTTTAGTGATTGGTGTAAGGGAAAAATATTTTGCGTCATAAGCATAACAGCATAAAATGGAAAGTTTTCGGATAAAATCTCTTAGCTACGTAAAGTTACTAACGTAAAATATAGGAAAATATCAATAATAATGTAATTGTATAGTATCTTAATATGTATGAATGTAAAACTTAAATGTATACTTAATATTAATTATACGATGAATATATTAAAACTTGTTTATGTCAAATTTTGTATATCAGAGTGAATCCCTATATTAAATAATATCAGAAATTGTGATAAGTAGATCAAGAACATTCTCAAGTACAGTGTCGCTGTTACATTTTGGTGAACACAGAAATATATTATTGGGATAACAACATTAGTACTAACACAAAATTTTAGTCTCTAACAAAATAACAGACTCATTTGAAAGATTCATTCAGATCAGATATCATTGGTTTAAAATTGCGATTTTTTTTTTGGTACATTAGAAGACGATTTTTTTAACAACTTTTCAAATAAGTCTGCTAATCATAATATAAACTTCCGCACACAAAGGTCCGTCACGTCCATTCAACATGCTTTAACAGAACCTCCGCGCACAAAAGTCCGCTCTACACATCATGCGGTCGTCAATATAGACGACATTACATCTAAATCACATTCGTGTAAGTTCAACGGGAAAGTTAGGTTTTTTTTATACATCCAAACGGGTTTTAGGTCCAACCAGGGTCTATACACACCGTTCTGCGAGTGTTCGCAGGAATGCTGACTATGTTGGCTGCATGAGTCCTCACTGCAGGATCTGGTGGTAGGCGGAGCTTGTGTCGACGCATCTGTCGATGAGCCGGGATATAAATCCAAGTCTTTTGTGGTTTTGTCCTAGTGACTTTTTGAAGTGTGTGGTCCTTGAGACGTTTATTATTAGTAAAAGTGTCTGAAGAACGTAAGGAAGCAAGTTTGTCGTCCAGTCAAGATGTGTCGTTGTGTAGATTGTTGATTAATGTAGTGATGATAACAATGTTACCAAAGAAGCAGATCAATTCTGCTTTCATTTTACATTTTACTTGCATAAAAAGCGATACCAAATAAAAAGTTTCACCACCGAAGCACTGAAAATATTTAAAAGCCACATTAATGCATTTTATATTTCACATTAACCCCATTAACGGATATCAATAAACATTTTAAGGGATGCCATTACGAGGGTAATTGTTTAAAAGCGTTCGTTTTACGCGTGGTTGACGCATATAGCCAAAGTGTAATATAATAATATGTATTTTAATGTACTCGCTAAAGTCAATGTTGTGTTTATTGTTGGTGTAATTACGGATGAGATTGTGTTTGGTTATTTCGGAATATGTGGACAATATTTGACTTATTCGTAACATAACACCAATTCTGTATTTCTCCGAAGGTTTTAACAGAGGTGTGAGGCTGTGAGGTATGTTGAATCCAATAGAATAGGATCTGGACAAGACGATGAGTCAACAGTTCGCTAGAGAAGATGATATTTTTATTTCGCAAAATTGACTGGCGTAAAAACCGACAGCCGTAGATAAAAACATTTAAAAGCACCATCATAAAATATATTTTTCAAAAGATTCAGTTTAAAATAAAAACGAAATATTTCAGCTAAGAGATTAATAAAATGCATTGGAAACAAAATGTTTTTCAGGAATAATATTTTTCAATTTCAGCCGCGTTTAAAAAGACATTTTGGATTTCAGCTTTTAAAATAAATATGAATTTAAATAAAAATATGAGATGGCCACAGCCATTTCATTCTGTCAGATTTACTGACTAAAAATCCACTCAGTTCCATCAGTTGTCCTATACGTTCCAGGGTCACGGTAGCCTGCTTAGACAGTCCCGTAGGTTCTTTACACGTTACATTCAAATCAAGCGTCCAATAATAAACCCTTTTGAACCCGCCATACGATATAAAGTTTACAATCCCTACTGAAAAAGGGGTGAGAATGTTGCCATACATTTTTAAGCAGTACACAGGCAGGTGTGAAGATAAAACGTTGCATTCATCCTCTATTTTAGTGGCGTCGTGTTAAACGAGGCTTGTATAAGGGTCAGCGCAGATAGAGCTGCAATGATAGAGTATCTTTTTTGCTGAATAAGTTTGTGTCAACATTTGCGAATCATATCTGCTAAGTCGTCAAGACAATGAAGCTCGACGCCGTCTCTAAGAATGAATTTACTTGTCTTGGATCCTGCAACGAAACGTTTAGGAACATTCGCAGTTTTCACATCCCTCCATCTCAAGTAGGAGACATAACGAAACAAGGCTAATAGGCACAAAGGGACATTACAACTGGAGAAGCCGAGAAAATGAAGCTCGACGCATCCCGAAGAATGAATGTAACTGTCTTGGATCCTGCAACGAAACGCAGGAACATACGTAGTTTCCACTTCCCTTCATGTAAAGTAGGAGACAGAACGAAGCAAGGCCAATAGGCACAAAGGGACATTACAACTGGGAGAAGCCCAGCCGTCAAGCAGCACTGGTAACAATTACTACTAGTATTAATGGGTCCTAAATTGTGTAGGATTGCGGGAATGTTGGAAAGAGTTGCTGTAGCCCCGAAATAATTGAAGAAACAGGTTGGCTTTTAGTCAGTATGGGTACCGACACTCTCTTCCGCTTCACCCAGAGCCAGAGAAGTTATTTGATGATTTTCCAACCTTAGAAAAAGTGATCATTTCTAGAACGTTAACAGGAACCGGATAGATTCGCTCAAATTCTCCAAAAACGAAAATGGTAAGAAATGGATCCTTGCAATTGCTTCGGATAGGGGTGGAGAAGGCTAGGAAAAAATGTAATTTGAAGACTGAAATAAGTAAAAACACATTAATGCTTATGACATGTCCAGAGTTATTTAGAAAGCTCACTTTTCGTTTCGTTTTATAAATTCAATCTCTTCTACACTTATTTATAAAGAGGAAAGATTTGATTGTTTGTTTGTAATGAATAGGCTCCAAAACTACTGTAGCAATTTCAAAAATTCTTACACCAGTTGAAAGCTGCTTTGGTTTTGAGTGACATAGGCATTAAAGGGAAACCTTTGTGGTTTAGCTAAGTAATGAATACAATAACAATTTTTATCAATGAACAACAGCTCTATAATTGTATTGCTCTGTCTGCGCTGTTCCTAAATGAAACAAGGTATATCTGTCTGTTCAACTGTCAGAGAACGAAGACGAGATACTGTATTGAATTTTTCATTACAACAGAGATTTATTTTTGTTTGTTTTGTTTTTTTGTCTCATTTTCGTGTAGCAACGTTCTACCCTATCGTGTCAGACTACATTAATCCACCTCTGGGAACTCTAGGGTTCGACATGACTTTAGATATTGATTTTTTTGCCTATTAGTCTAGTGGTTAGTAACCCTAACTGCTATGCCGGAGGTCGTGGGTTCAATTCACACCAAGGAAAAATGCTTGTGTGGTGAGCATGATCATTAGATCTGTGTCTGAGTGTAATTTATCTATAATATGTATGTTGTCTAGTACCTATAACACAAGCTCTGCTTAGCTTGGGACTAGATGGCGTTGTGTGATAGATGTGGAATATTTTATTTATTTATTATTTTATTATAAGTCCTGGTTTCATTATGATGATAGGGATGTCCACGATAATCTTGGAACAGACATATCCATGATACTTGCCTGGCCTTTGAATCCACAACCTCGTGCATAGGTATAATGACTATACGAGGTATTACGATACAGTGAGTCAGACACTTACCTACATGCTCAAATATAGAATTCTAACATATTAAAATAATGTGAAGGGTATTTTGCCTGGCAAGGCGCGGAGATGGTAGGTGGAGTAAAGCTGTGACAGAGTGGCGTCCAAGAAATAGAAAGAGAAGTGTTGGTCGTCCGGCGGCGAGATGGACAGACGACATTGTTGCCATTGCGGGAGTGTCCTGGATGAGGCTGGCGCAAGATCGTGGAGCTTGGCACAAACAGAGAGAGGCCTATACCCAGCAGTGGGTGAAGACGGACGGTGTGGATGATGATGAAGAGTATTTTATAATTCAAATGAGTCCTCCCACCTAGGGCGGGATAGGTGGGACTGTTAGAATTGTTCTGACTAAAATCCGCGGTGATCCTTCGATAGCCCTTTACGTTCCAGGGTAACGGTTACCTAAAGAGGCAGTCCCGCTATACCTTTATCCTTAATTCATTAAAACACAAAAATCTTCATCCCACCGCAATATCCACACTATGCAATAACCTACGTTAGGATATAGTACACATACAAGAAAATCTTTGAGGGCACGCTACACGAGCGCGGCTGGCAGTTTATGAATTATTTAGAGCTGGCAACACCGGTGTACGTCAGTACATGCCAGGGTTGCCACGTATCGATTTTTGTGTGCATTTTGTAGTAATGGTGGTGGTTACATGGTACGTAGACCTTTTATTTTATTTAGTTATTTCATTTAATCAACTTTATCTACTTCCCTAGTATGTATAGATATGTAGATAAGATTGTATTAATATAGGTAAATAGTATATTCTTTATTGTACACATTGTAAAAAATGAATACAAAGTTTTACAATATTGTTAATTCTGAGGTTCATTCCTAATAAAAGTTCTTATCGCTTACCAAAATCGGGATAAAAATACTTGGCCTAGGATTTCGCTTGACACGCCAAAAGTTGCTTTAAAACATCTGTGAGTTTGCAATTATTTATGTTTTGTATTAAAATTCGGTGTTTTTCAATAGTCATAAGTACGAACCCGCATTGGCTCGCGTGGTGAATTATGGCCCATTCCCTATCACAGAGAGGAGGTCTGTGTCCCAGCAGTGGGTACATTATAGGCTGATGATGATAAGTTTTGGGGCCATAGTTATTCGATAGTACCGAGACTCTGGCAGACTTTGGCTCTCCAATTGGACCCGTCATGTTGCTGAAAGCTCTTTGAAGCAAGCGTAAAACAACGCGCCGTCGACCGGAAACACGAGATTAGTATGAAAACGCTGTGTGCGGTTTAGAGGATAAACAGATGCATGTAGTTAGAAAACAAACCACACCGTACAGTTAACATAGAATCTAATTTCCACCAAAATACGAAAATACACGCTGCAATTTCATGTTCAACAGTTACAGTCAACGGTATTGCCAGCAACACTGCGGCATTTAAATTTTATCGTCTTGCAACCCTGGGCGTTATTGCAATTCCCGACGGTACCTAGCGAACCTCCCATTCCGTCGCCGGATTTCAACGAGGGCGGTCGCTTTTCACTTTCTCGCTCTTAAATGACTGTGTTTTGTTTTTATTGAACCTCATTTTGATGTCTTTTAGTTGAGTTTTTTTTGTTTCTTTCTTCATCTTTTAAGTATTTTTACCTTGTATAAAACACGATTAAAAAAGTAAAGTATTAATTGTTTAGTTAACGCAATGTTTAGTTTAAAGTTATTTTCTATTTTCCAAAATTGCTTACTTGACGTAAGAATAGTATTTTACTAAAGAATTCTAGCATTATTGAGAAGGTGTGAGAAAATGGCAGTTTTAAACAAACTACTTAAGTACGAGAGGAAAATTCAGAGTTATCTACAATTTTAGTGAATTAAGTTTAGAGTACCGTACCTAAGTGACCGAATTTCGTTTTTAAAACAAAAATTCCACACGGCGTCATCATGGGTTCAGTTGGCTGGCAGCATGGCTTATAATAATATAAATTGATATAATATAAAAAAAATATATAAATGAGTGTTTCAGAAAAAAATATTGACATACCAGAGAATAATAAATTGCTTATCATTTACCACGTTTTTAATTTGTTTTGTGTTGTTAAAACATGTTTGATATTCCATTTCTAATTTTAGTGTAGGATAGTTTCAGTTTAAAAAGAACTGCTCATTTTAAAAGTTATCTATCATTAAAACGCAAAAAATATGAATACGGCTATAATGACCCGCTTTTCAAATCACTTTCAATACGACTCATTCGTTTAAAAACCTTTCCATATCAAAATCTCAACCACAGATCATTCAATACCTTTTTAATCTCCCAACGTACGGTTTTGAATTCAATTTCCTAGCCGAGTTTGGGCACCAGAATTATTTCTGAATCGTTTAAAACAAATTTCGCTTTTATTCCAAAAGCTTCATTTACGAACACATGATCCCATTTTTTATGCATGAGCATTTTTTCAATTCTGTTTCAAACTCCATGTTTTGCAGAATTTTACGATTCTTTTATAGTGTAACAGGAAGATTATCTTATTTCATGATCCTTTGAGTTTTTTCAGGATATTTTCCGTCTTTATTTTAGGCATTAAATATGTATTGGTGCTTTTTAATGTTTTATATTTTTGTATGTTCCTGGAAAAGTTGTTTTATAATATAACTATAGCTGTTGCCAGTGGCTCCACCCGCTACAACTCGAAAATGATCCCACGGGAACATAAAATAGGGATAAAAACTATCCTATGTGTTAATCCAGGTTATAAACTATCTGTGTACCAAATTTTTGCCAAATCCGTTCAGTGGTTTTTGCGTGAAAGAGAAAAAAAAACCTCTCGTGGGGTATCTCAACCCATGTTACTGAACAAATTTGTTCTAAGACTTTTGGAAATTCACAAAAAAATGATTTTTAATACTGATGGGCCCGATCAATTTCTCATTTTGTATGAAAATACAATTTTTTTTAGAACAAACATTTTTTAGTAACATGGGCTGAGGTACCCCACGAGGGGTTTCGCGCATTTAACGTTAAATGTTGTATAAATTAGTACCTAAGACTATTTCTATGTTTTTGTAAGACACAAAAATCCAGGCATCCGTCCTCAAAATCTTTCACATTTATAATAGTTGTAACAAACATTACAAATAACACTGTTTGACCAAAATTCGCTACAAAAAAGATGAATAAATTAAGATACATTACATATGCAAAACCCGTGAATTTTACAATTTTAGCACTTTCGTCGCATGTGAACGTTCACGAATATTTTGTGAACATATTTTCATGCATTTTTTCGCGACACTTTGTTTGGTTTTATTCTTATACCACACATATTGTACTGGAATTTGTCGAGAAGATGCAAATACTGTGAAAATTTTAAACATTTTCTCTTTTTGTTGATTCCAGAACGTAAGAATTAAAGTATTATTTTCATGACCACTGCTCTCAAAACGGTGAAGGAAAACATCGTGAGCGGCATGTCTTTAAACCAAAGTTCGAAAACATGTGGCATCCACTAACCCGCACTGGGCCCACGTGGTGGGCCCATAGTTTCAGGCATATAAATTAATAAACCAATGATTTGAATCAAAGCTTCATAACACTAAACAAAAAAAAAGAACCTAAAAAAACAACTTAATCTTAAAGCTCTCGGTACTCAAAACCATGCCAGAATCAATCCGTAGAAAGTTGAGCATTTGAAACAGCATCGCAGTGAATTAGAAGCTTTAAACTCGGAGCCGGGAGCATCGACGGATTTGGACACTTTCTGAGCAGTTGGATTACTGGACGTAGGTATTGGGGAGAGAGGACCGGCTACACATGAAGCGTAAGCGGGAGATGAAGCGATTATATCAATAAAAAATTTAGGTAGATAAAAAAATTCTATGGCTTATAGAACGCAGCCGTTTGGACAATAATTATGGATCGCGGGACCGTCTTTAAAGAACAACATGGTCCCAGAATGTAAAGGACAACGGAAGTTTGACGGTCACTTCCACTGAGGACTAACTTAATGACTTAACCACCCTAAAAAGATAGGTACAATATTTATAAATACATCTTTCTTTTTTTCATTCATTTATTTTATTCATTTTGTTTCAAGATATGTTTTATCTTGCCACGTATGATTGGACTACAGAAAAACGCGTTCAATTTAGTTTCACTGAGCTTTTGAGAAATTACTCGATTAGGCTTCGAGGAGGAAGAAGGCGTAAACAAAGCCTTGTGCGATGCTAGCACGAGGTGTAAGATGTCTTGCCAAACCACCAAAATCAAACAACGTGAGTAAATATCAGTCTGCTTTCGCGATTGTCGATTCGCTTACTGTGTGACCTGTCCTTACGCGCTGAAAGAGAACTTAGTTTGATAGCTCATTCAGGACTCATTGTTCGATGTTTGATGACAAAATGGCGCATTCAAGATATCGATTTGATCAAGGTTATTCTGCAACGTGATTTATTTAGGCATAACTCCATTTAAACTGATGTTTCAAATGTGAAAGTGACTTTGTTATGCTTTCACCCCTTAGAGCCTATGCACACCACGTTTTTTAAACGCGCCGGTGCAACGCGATACGCACGCAAGTCAAACGCAGCCTAGAACAAATGACAACAAACTGTTCTGATGAAAACGCGCCTTCGACGCGCCGGTGCAGCGTGTTTCTAAAACGAGCTGCACCGGCGCGTTTAAAAAACGTGGTGTGCATAGGCTCTTAACTGCTGGATTCTGATTTTGATGAATTTTGGCACTAGATATAGATTGGATTCTGGAGATGGTTATGGGGTTTCCGGTTGCTAAATATAAGAATTTAAAACAGACTATTTGACTTCTAAAGCCAAGAGCGCGAGGTAGTGAGTTCAAACCAGGGGGGGTATTACGTCTTAAAACCCGGCTTGTTACAGTGAGGGAACGATATGGCACTAGACGACTCGTATAGCACTGTCACTTTCACTCGCTGGAATAAGCCTGGTTTTAAGACGTTGTAATACCCCCCCAGGTCACCAAGTGTACATTATAAGTTAGCTGGGACATCACTGGGACTGTAGGTAACCAATATAAGACCAGAAGAGCCCTGCCAGAGGCTTGTGGCGACCCCAGTAGCCGCTAACTCGTGAACTATGGAATGGCCACACTAACAGGAAAATAGGAAAAAAGATAGAAAATGTATGTTACTATATTATACAGCTACGTTGGCTTTTTCTTTAAGTGGTCATCAAATGAGTACTGACTAAAATCCACGGTGTCCTCCAATAGCTCTTTACGTTCCAGGGTCATATGATTCCAGGACAGTTTCGAGACCGAAGCAGGTTTAGGCCCTAATTTAATGTAGCCTACCACATAAAAACATATTTCACTTTCTCACATCAAAACGAGTTTAAAAAACTGTATAAAGCGCAACTTTTCTAACTATTTACCAGAACTGAGTTGCGAAAAGCACTGAAAAGTTTGTCAAATCGTCTAACTTGTGACTAGATTGTCACAGTTTTCAGAACATTCTGCCGAATGAGCCGGAGGGTAGTTTAAAATTGATGTTAGTTTTTGATGCATTCATAGGGTGCTATTTTCAAAAATAATAATATCGGTACGGACAGGTAAATAAGGTTACGTACGAAAAGCGGTCACTGTCAGTTTTGGACGCCTACAGCGTCTATCAGAGATATCGCTTCGCGTTGCCGAACATGCTGAATGTTTTCACGCCCTTTTTGGAGAGCCAATGTTCATTGGGAGGGCTTTCTTTCCACATCACCTGCTGAGGATTTCCTAAGCTCTGAAACCGGTAGGACGTCTTTTGGAAAGCGGTCACCGTAGTTTATACACGCCTGCAATACCAGAGGCCTGAGTTTTATGACCCTGCAGAAACTTATACATGCTTTTTTTAAAGAGCTCCTTATAGTAGGGGAGCCGAGGATGCTAAATTTGCAGTTACTCGAGCGTCATGGAGACCTATTGGATTTGAAAGATTATGTTCTAAAAAGAAAAAAAGTTTCTGACAAGTTTTCTATTTTAGTGAGGGGGAGAGCTTGTAAAGAGCTTTAAAACTGTAAAAAAAAACAGTTGTACAGAAGTACTCGAGCGCGTCAGATATTTATAGTGTAAACGCGCTTTACATTTCTGATAACCAATACATATTAATCTGACGATTAACTCGAGGGGGCTGTCCGTGGCAAGCGGTTGAAAATCCAAAAAAAAATAAGTTACTCGAGCGCGTCAGATATTCAAAGTGTATGTAAAGTAAACCCTAAAAAGTGTCGTATTAAAATGTCTGACGATTTGGATGTGGCGCAAAGTAATAATTCATATTTCTATCTGTAAAAAAAAAAACGTAATCTCGAGATACTCGAGCGCGTCAGATTTTTATGCAGGAGGTTCAAATTGATATCATAGTCCTCCTGAATAATAATCTGACAATTATACAGAGGGATTTCGCTATTCTGAGCATCTTAAAATAAATTTATAAAGAAGATAACTGCATTCACGCATAAAAAAAGTATAAAATTTAATTAAATGTAGTAATTACAAATAGAAACTCGTCTACATCATTAAAATCCTATCAAAAACATAAATGTCAAATGAGAGCCAAGTTCAATTATGATATATGCCTTGGTTTACGACTTCACGGACAAAATAAGTGAAATCTAAATAGGTGCCAAGTTCAGTGGTCAGAGGGCCTAAGCCTGCCAGGGTCACGGGACTTATTCCATCACCGTGACCCCGGAACATAAAGGGCTATTGAAGGACACCGTTGATTTTAGTCAGTACGAGTCTGACAGTCCCTCCCGCCCTGCTCGGGGTGGGAGAACTCATTTGATGATTTTACCACGTTAAAAAAAAAAATAACAAAAAAGTTAAGTGGTCAGTCCTGAAGTTTATTTATACATATCATATAAAAATCAATGGCACTTTTCGTTGTAATTTAATAACTCAAGAAAGGGCTCACCTATCCAAACCAAATATTTAACTTTGTTCAGACTATTTAGTAGTTGGTTTATGTGAAGTTTGCACAAAATCAGTAGAGCGGTTCTTCATTTATCACATTTTTTTGTAACAAATTAATTCAATAAAAGGCGGATCATTTTGTTAATGGGATTTTTGCTGTCAAAGTACCGAAGCACCTAACGGGCTGAAATGAAGATGTAAATAAAAATTAAATAAAATCTTGGTCATCAGTCAGGCTTGCCTGACTGATGACCAATAACAATGGCCTTTTTCCATGCCTGGCATGCCATATTATTGCTCGGAACGCCACATACATTAAATCACGACCGATAGTAGCGAACTAACTGGTACTTCACCTTTTCTTCACGATTCTACCGACTTCGCCCCATGGAAAACGTTAGATTATTAGTGAGTATGATTTTTACAGTGTACCCTTCAATAAAAAAAAAAAATTAAACGCGCTCGAGTATTTCAAAATGACGTTTGTTTTTTACAACTTCAGTACTCGCTCATTTCCTAATGCCACGCTCAAATTGTCAGATTATTGAAATATACACTCTTCTGAACGTAATTAATCTACCTTTTCTTAATCTGACGCGCTCGAGTATTTCTGCGGATCGATTTTTTTTACTAATCTGACGGGTTCTCCCAGACAAACCCCACCAGATAAAGGGTTGATATTTGGTACAGGTACATTAAAGGGTGCAAGGATTCTCCCTTATAATAATCTGACGCGCTGGAGTAACAGCAAAAATCCCTTCCTGGGCTCCCCAACTATTAGTGTAGGTAGCTCATTGGGAAAAATCTCTAACCTGAAAATCCGAGAGGAAACAGCTTTGAAACCGGCATGTAGGTCTACATTTGAATTTTAAGGTCAAATGTCAATTCCACTCAAATGTCACTGTCAGTTATCAAATCTGACAGAACTGTCATGTAAAATTTTGTTGCGTAATGTTGACGTTTGTTATTTTCCTGTTGAAGGGTCAACTTCCCTCCCAATGTCGAGTTCACCTTCAATAACCGGAATGCTAAAAATTTCAAAACTTCAAAGTCTAACAGCGCGACCAAGCCTAATTGATATAACGGCGACCACATACGATGTGAAACCAATGAATATATGAAACTATTGGACATAATTTCGGCAGTCCGTCGTTTGAAAAGCTTTTGATTATGGCGACGTTGGAGTTCGAAACTAGTTCGACATTCCCGAAACTTGTTCGTAAGGATAGTTTTGTCTGATCCTCAGTGACTAACCAGTGTAAGTTGACCTCTTATTCTTCTGAAACTTTGTGTTAGAAGAGCTCATTGTTTTCAGGTAACTGCAGTAGACGGTAGTAGGTATTTGAAAACATCAATAAATTGCAAAAATTAGTCCCGTCAGCTAGAAATTTTGATAAATAATGAACAGGTATTTTTTCTCTTGTAAAATCAATGAATATTTACCAAGATATAACACATCATTTGAGAGTACGTCGTGACGTCACTAGCTAGTAAAAATTGTACTGGCTTGTGACGTTTTGGACATTTTAAGTGTCCTATCTTCGTCAATTTTAGTTAACGTAACAAAAGAAAAAGTAAGAGACATTTGTTTTTTATTTTTAATTGTACTTTCTGATGACGGGACGGAATAATATTTTTTTTTTCAGCCAAATAACCTCTTTTTTATGTGTTTGAAAGGGCATGATTTCAAGCCATGAAAAATTGCCACGTGTATAAAAGTGTAAGTGTAATATAATGAAAACGCCTTTGAACCTACCAATGGTTTAAAATATGTCATATTTATTTTAAAGAGCATTTTGTCACTACTTCATTGTCTCAGTCCACTATTTAATGCTAAATTTATAGTTGAATATCGTATAATCGTCGGGAAGTTGAAAAAGTTCTACTACAATAGTTTTTGTTTTAGAAACCATGTTTCTGGCTAACTTAATCAATAGAAAACTTACCTTTCACTATTCTGGGATAAAAATGTCGACACAAAATAACACAGAGTAAATAAATTGGCAGTACCGAACTACCACACAACTCGGAGTCATAAAACGATTAACAATCGGATGTTACCGACCATGTCTCTCTCTTCCATGGTAAATATATTTAAATAAAATTACTATTGAGGGGGTAACGTCAACAAATTGAAAACTTAGCAGAAGGAGTAAAGAAGAGAATCGACTGGTTGAGTTTTATTTTAACAGATGTCATTTTCAAGACCAGAGAAATCGAGTGAAACTTTCAAAAATCGGAGGGGCGACTAGTATGTTTGTAAGTTTTTTCATTAAGTTTTGGTCCGGGTTCCCTTTCATGAATTTTTACCCTACGCCACTGCACTAGATCTAACCAGAATGTAAAAAGTTACAAGCAGGGTATACCCAGATAAATTACAATCAGGGTATACTCACATAAGTTACAATCATGGTATACCCAGATAAGTTACAATCATGGTATACCCAGATAAGTCACAATCAGGGTATACTCACATAAGTTACAATCATGGTATACCCAGATAAGTTACAATCGGGGTATACCCAGATAAGTTACAATCAGGTTATACCCAGATAAGTTACAATCAGGTTATACTCAGATGAGTTACAATCAGGTTATACTCAGATAAGTTACAATCAGGACATAACCGGATAAGTTACAATCTGGATCAGATAGGGTAGTGTATACCCAAGAAAAAATAGATTTAGCTGGTTGCAGGATATTTAGGGTATAGCCATGGAAGAGAGAGACTTCCAAAATCTACTTACTGTAAGGCTGTGGCCTGCCGCCGGTGTACTGAGGAGACTGAAGGAGCGGCGCGCTTCTCTGTACGGGCGGCATATCATCTGACACTGGAAACAATGGAGAAATAACCATAAATATGTGTTACCATAACATACTGTAGCAGGGACAGGATGCGAGCAGGATCAGTCGGAGTAAGAAGACGATGCCAAACCAAAAGCTGGATGAACCTTTTCGGTCTTCTTTGAGGGCATTTAGAGGTTGTCTTTGGGGTACTGACGCCTGTTGAACAGTAATGCAAGACTGTCTTGCCAGATTCCTGTTCCAAACCAGCCATCCAGCCCATTTAGGTGACATAGGATAGTTATTTACCCCAAATAGCCAAATGAAATTGTTTGGTCTATATCAAGATACTTTTTCTTGAAGCACACTTAAGTACTCAAAATTCCCGTACTCTGATAAGACTGAAGCAATCAGGTCCTGCCCTAAAGGCAAGCCACAAAATGATTCTCCAGCGTTTGGTCCAACAACGACGAAATATAAAATAATAATGTTAACATACTGCTTTTAGGCGAATCTTGCTACACTGGAATCCGCATACTTTTTGAATGGCTTTGCTGTTTCTGATAGCAGGTTTTGACCAAGAGGAGCTTACTTAGACCTGTTTTCTTCATTGTGGTCGATGGCAATCTGAACCTTGTCAGCCCAGGACTTAGGTGCATATTTGGAATTACCAGTGGCTTCCATAAAGTCTTCATTAAACTTGCAGATATGACGCAGGCCATAAAAATAACTGTTCCTTTTTTTGAGAATAACTGAGAGATGCTATCAAAATTAAAATCTAATCTAAATAATGACGTTTACTCAAATCAAAAATATCAAACTCAATGATAATAAAGACAGATACACATTGGGAGTTTCAAACGCGCGCTTTGTTTGAGGTGATTTTTAGATTTACATAAGCAAGCGCGCGCTTCTTTAGGTTCTTAAAACAACGCGCGTTAGCAAAGCGCACGTTTGTTAGCATCTAATATATCGCTCTAAAAATTTATCCATTAAAAAGTTTTCATAAAACTCATTTAAATTAAATGGTTAAGTTTAAGACAGAATAAAACTATAAATGAAATATCTTAGCTAAAAGCAAATTGATGTCCGCATGAAAGGTTTCCAATGCTTAATGAATTCGAATATCCAAAAAGTTTTCGGAAATGAACTTGTGAGTGCGATCTGAACAACAGTTTGCATTTAATTTACTAGGTATTGAAAACCATTTCAATACTCAAATTGATAATTTACTGAAAAAATATGGTACAAATGTATAAAATTTTAATCTTGTGAAGCATTCACATGATTTGAAAATCGCATAGAGAATATAAAACGAACGTGAATAAAAAAAATGAAAAACAAAACAGAATAACAATTAATAAGTTGCTAAAAAGCGCATGCAATCATGCTTTCATAAAAAGAAAAGCATCTAAAACAAGGCGGACAGCGCAAACAGTACGCGCGTCTCTGCCACTGCTGCCGCGTTTCAGTCGCGCGTTTTATCACGTCAAACATAGCCACACTGTACAAATACGCGCGCTCTAGCCGTTCAGTTTTTTTTAGTTGCTTTGAGCAAATACAAAAAATCGCAAGCGCGGTCGGGTAGACTCGTGGTCATACTACCTATGACCTAAACTATAATGATCCTTATTTGCCTTTAGATAAATATAAATTTGCAATGCATGCAGTGCGGTTTCTTGTGCTATTTTTAATTTTAAGAGGATAGAATAGCTGCTGCCATTTCAAAAAATAGGTATTTAGAAAAACTCCTACTGTCCCTCTCACGCGTTGAAAAAACCCCGATCGTGCGATAGAGAGCGTTGCAGTTCGCGACTGACTGAAAGTATTTTTTATATGAAACTAGCACTACGCCCGCGACTTCGTCCGCGTGATTTACGAACTTTGCCTTTGTGAATTTAGCACCTAGGTCGAAGCACCTAGGACAAAGTTTCATACAAACTGTCAATCCCATAAACAGCCCCTTAGGGGTAGAATTTCAGAAAACAGTGCCTTGGTGTATTTGCGTCATAAAATAACAACCTTGCAAAATTTAATACTCCTAGCATTTGTAGTAACGAAGTTTTATACAAAAAATATCAACCCCTAAATCAACCCCTTGCTGTCTATTTTCATAAAACACCCGCAACTACGCCCAAAAAAGAATCTCTATGCAAAATTTGAGTCTCCAAACTATCGACCCCGAAAAACCCCTTAGGGGTCGAATTTCACAAAACTGTCTTAGTGAACATTTAGGTCTTAAAAAAAGCCCCTCGCAAAATTTGAGACGCATAGCACTTGTAACAAAGTTTCATACAAACTATCAAACACAAAAACAAACCCTTGGGGGTCGAATTTTGCAAAATCCCGCCATGGTGTGCATCTAAGTCCTATAAAGGATCCTGGTGCAAAATTTGAGGCTCCTCGCACTTGTAGTAACAGAGTTTCATATAAACTTTCAACCCCAAAAACAACCTCTTAGGGATCTAATTTCGCAAAATCCCGTCTTAGGTATTACTTACGCCCAAGAAAGATCCCCTATGTAAAAATTTGAATCTCAATACTATCAACCATAAAAACAGGGGTTAGGGGTCGAACTTCTCAATATTTCCACCTTGGTGAGCATTTACATCTTAGAAAGTACCACCATGTAAGATTTGAGATGCCTAGCACTTGTATTAAAAAAGTTGCATACAAACTATCAACCCCAAAAACAAACCCCATAGGAGTCGAATTTCGCAAAATCCCGTCATGGTGACCATCGACGTCCTAAAAAGAACCCTCATGCAAACCTTGAAATTCCTAGCACCTGTTATAACGAAGTTTCATACAAACTATCAACCCCAAAAACAACCCCTTAGGGGCCGAATTTCACAAAATCCGTTCTTAGTGCTCACCTACGTGGTATAAGGAGGGCTTATGCCAAATTTCAAGTTTCTAGGCCCAGCGGTTTGGGCTGTGCGTTGTCAGATCAGTCAGTCAGTTTTGAATTTTATATATATAGATTTGCCTCTCGGGAGAAAACGTTTTTCACATACTAAATCACGACCAATCTCTTAGATTCTGGTGTCAATCGTTTCGGCATATTATTATATTCTAGGTTTGTAGGTTTTGCTTTTTTTCTTAAACTTCTTTGTTTTTTAAATACAAAGGTTTTACTTCAATGAAGATTTTTTCATAAAAATAGTAACTTTTAGGCGCCTGTAACTTTCAAACTATTATACATTTTGAAAAAAAGAAAACCTATAAACCTAGTTTTTTACTATGTCAGATGCATTCTAAAAAATCATTGAGATAGGATAACATCTAGGGGGAGATAAACGTTTTCTCTTTTTGTATGGACGAGCGCTCGGTAGACGATCGTCCTAACACCTTTGTAAATAAAGACTGTATCCACTGTCAGGTAGTGATAAAATTCTTTACTATCGTCGGAAACAGTTGGACGAAGGACGCAAGAAACCAAGAAGTTTTCCAGAAGAAAGAAGCTACCCAAATCGAGGCGAGCGCGAATCTGCATTGATGATGAAGAATAAAAAACTCACACAAGATCTCTTGATCAACTTCAATTTCCACCCTCAAACCAGTAGGTGATATCCAAACGAACTGCGTCAACCTCCAGATTGGTATATTAGGTCTTTCATAGTACACATTGTAAAAGACCGAGTCGGCAGAAACTGCCCGTCCGAGGGGCCGTCGATACATCAGGCCAGTCTCTGATACAGTGGTTGTAATAACTAATTCAATTCGCTGGCAATCGATACAGTCTATGTTTGGACGTGGCCTTCTGTGGTGTAAATGGTGAAAGGGTTAACAGAAGGTTTAAAGCCTTGAAAAAAGGATGTTCTTCGGGAAATAAGAAGGAATTTAAACAGCTTTTGTTACCTGTGAAGTTAACTAAAACTGCCTTTTAGAGAGGCACTCACCTAATCGAAAATGTTCCGCCTTCTGGCAGCATTCTGGATGTGAAAAGAGAAGACAGGGTGCCGAACACTCGAGCTGCGTTCCAAAACTGGCATAATAAAAGCTGGCAGGAAAGATGCTAGGTTGAAATGGGATTGGGCGGGTCATGTCTATCGCATACAAGAGGACCGCTGGGCAAAGCTGTCCAGACAATGAGTGTCGGGAGATGGACTGTGGAACCGAAGCCGGCTTAGAAAAAGGTGGCGAGATGGCCAAGACGGTCACCATGAGGGCTGCTTTGGAGCGGCCCAAGAAAACAGTTTCTAGAAAGAATTGGGGGAGGCAAGAACGTTAGCGATTGTCGCTTGCCGGCGATTTTGCTACAGGCTCAGTACAGGCTAAGGACAAAGTCAGTCACTAAACAAGCAACGGAAAGAAAAGACACAGAGTTTCATGGCGTGACAAAATCTGGGACGAAGATATTCACTGAAGAATCAGAAATAGCTTTCAAATCAAATCAAATCAATCAATCAATCAAATCAAAATCATTTATTTCAAATAAGCCTGTTACAGGCACTTTTGAATTGTCAAAAGACAAAAAAATTAAAAATAGTTCAAAAATAGTTATCAAATACCAAGTCTGGCAATAGGCAGGCCACATCGCTCGTAGAACTGCTCATTGATGGGGAAGAAGCCTTTCTTAAGTTTTCCGTATATGATTACCTACTTCCCAGAATTTCATCCTTATTAACAACACTATCGAGTGGTGTAATAGTGGCAGTGATTTTTTTTCCAAAAACAGCGGGTTCGTTTCCTGGCCAGAATTATTGATTTTTCTAAAATCCTATGACGTAGTTTTAGTTTTCGTCAAAATCGGCTTCGAGACTCCTTTCAACGTTTTTCGTTATTCTTCATAGTTTCGGATATAGCCATCCAAGCCCAAGTGAAAAATTCACCCTGTATATCTATTTTTTTTCCATAACTTCTGAAATAGTGAAACTTCTGCAGATTTTCCACCTGTGGCATTTGAAAGGAGTGTTCTATGCATCGCCTTCATGCATATTTTAGTGTAAGTTAATGCCGCGTGTCTGTCCTTACGGCTGTAAATACATGGAAATTACTGCGCTGATTACGATCGATATAAGATTGTAATGGTTTTCAATTAAAGTAAATGTTAAGGTTCAATAAGCAATTGGTCAGTTTTTTTTTCTATTACACGACGAGAAGAGTTTATTAGTTGTAAATGAGACGGTTGAGCAAGAGGTCCTAAGTTTAAATCCCGCACCAGGAGGGATATTACAACGTCTTAAAACCAAGCTTGTTCCGGCGAGTGATAGTGACAGATCTATACAAGTCGTCTAGCGCCATCTCATTCACTCACTGGAATAAGCCTGGTTTTAAGAGGTTGTAATACCCCCCCCTGGTAAGTGTTATTGGGGTTTTCAACCAGAAATTTTTCAGTAGCAGGAACTGAGTGTAGTTTTAGTTTGCCTCTTCTAGATTGGCCTATAAATATAACTGAAGTTTGAGTGTATCTAGTAAGTACCTACAATTAGGTATACGGCTTCCATGCAATTGAATACGGGTTTAACAAAAATGGTGGTGAAACCTGATTCTGCCTACAACTCTTCGGAAACTGATGCAAATATTATACTACGATAATTCCTTTGCCAACAAATACTCAAAAACATCATCAATAACATAAAAGGTGCAACAAAAGTAATCTACAAAAATAATCAAAAATGCAAGAACTTGCAGGCGACCAACTGAAATTATAGCAACGATCCGGAAAACTGACAGTTTAGCTTGAACGTGAGATATTGTTGATCATTTATTTCTACAGTAATTGAGTTGATCGCTTGCCGCCAGAATATTATGGCGCATTTACATTAGGTCGGTCACCGAAGGCGGCGGCCGCATGATCGCATGCCAGAGGGTCATGGCAATCCGAATGATCCGGGGATACCGCACGATCGCCGGCGAATCGGCTAACCTTCTTGCCGGATCACTGCCCTGGGATCTGGAGGCGACTGCCCTCCTGCGCGTCTATGAGTGGCGCGTGGAGGCGCAGCGTCGGGGTGTATCTCCCGCCCTGCCCTGGTCGGAGGACTCATTTGATGATTTTGCCACGTAAAAAAAAAAGGCGGCGGCCGCATTCGGTTTAACTGAGCTGTGGGCTGCGGGCGGCGGGCGACGGGTGGGACACGGCGCACTCGACACCGACAACGGGCTCGACCGAATACGGTCTAACCGACTAATGTAAATGCGCCATTTCGGCTCGTTCACGTCTTTGGTCGGCGACAGATAGCCGGCAGCGCGAATGATATTAATTTCTTTGTAAGTATACGCATTCGATACTGGCAGTACCACGTGACGTGTTTCTAACTTTTCTATACATTGGCGCTGCGCTAAGTCACTGCTTACAGCGGGGCCGTAAGGCTGTAGACGCACTGGTAAAACGAATACTAATTCACGAACATTACTTTTCAACCGCAGCGTTTGTGAGTGGCGTGCGTTTAGTTTTACATGTTTTACCAGTGCGAATTTGATCTTAAACTTGTAATCGCATATTTTTAAACTAGCGGAAATCTATAAAACACTTATGAATTTTAATTTAAAACTGAACACTATCCATATTACCATAAGAAAGACAAACACCTGTTGAACAGTTGTCTAAAAACCGTCAATGTCAAACTGAAATTTCACGTTGATATAAGGGTGCAGGAAGGGATGCAGATTACATTTTTTTTAGACAAGTGTTCAACAAATGTTTATCTTTTTGTGGTATGGCGGTATTTGTTTAACCGAAATATTGTTTTAAATTAAAATTCATATCTTAAAAACAAGCAACAAAAAAAAACTAAAACTAAGACTTACCGTGGTAATGGGATGTGTCTGCAGTCGGCCACCGACAACCCACACCAGTGCCTTCCCTGCACATATAAAAGACGAACACACTCTTTATTTCTTTCTCAAAAAACTCAACAAAAAGTTATCTATGGTCACCACGCGTAGCGTTAACGGTGCATGCCAATTTTATTACAGAAAAAAGCTACAAAAAATAAACATAAAAAAAGTTTTTTTCTCGAAGTTTGTATATCGTGGTTGAGAGACAAATGTGTCTGTGTTTTTTGATTTCTCTGTCTGTTTGTTCGGTGATCAAAACGATATACAAAATGTAAAATTTAAATAAATCTTTTTTTTTAGAGTGTGTTTGTCATTAGTCTTTATATGTGCATGAAAGATATTATTAATATAATAACATTAATATCATAAGCTGAGGTAGTACAGTCGGAGTAGGAAGCTGACCGCTAATCGCTGCGTTTTATTGTCGCGCAACGTTTTTCGACGCAGTCGCGATCGCGCGGCTCTGTCAAAAAGTAATTTTTAGTCGCTCATGTTAGATAAAAAAAAGTTTAATAGCAGATTCGTACTTAAAATGTATCTAAATGATAAGTTAAAAGCTGAAAGAAGTAGCTGAAAAGAATTACAAATGTAATGATTTCTAATCTGCAATTAAACTTTGAAAAATATTAGAAAAATCGCGGTTAATAAAACATGCAGATTTTTTTTTCTTACCCGCGATTACGTAGCGGTCAACTTGGGATTTTCGGAGAGTGTACATATGTATGTTAGAAGTATATAAATGGTATAGTGGATAGAGAATAGGTAGGTATACATTTTTTTTAATTTCATAAATCGTAATCTGAAGCATATTATGATGACGAATTTAGGCTTTATCAGGTAAAAAACAATAAAAGATTTTATAAACCCACAAAAACATTGAGACAACGCAAACGCGTGTTCGGGCGTTTTTCTAACCGCCCGATCTGAAACCAGCCTTTAGCTCAACAATAGCAAAACTATTTTTCTGTCAGATTCATTTAATTGTAATAAATATTATCAGCATTGGGAAGCATCTCAAAATATGCTCCGTCAGAAAAAAAACTGATGTAATTTTTCGCAATCTTGTCATATTCCGTAGTATAAAAAGGAAGTAGTTTCTGAAAAGTTTTGAAAATCTACTGAAATTGTGAAACTAATAAAATGTTAATTGTGAAGAGTACGTACCAGAGTTGCAGCCTTTGAATCTGTCTTTCATGACCTGCTGAATATCATGACAGTGTTCCGTGTAAAATCGTTGGAAACTTACCAAAAAAAAAAAAAAACTAAAGACTTACCGTCGTACCAGAAAGAGATAAACATCTGTTGAAAACTTGTCTTAAAAAAGTGTAACTGAGTAACGACCCTTCAACGTCAAATGCCATTTTGAAGCTGACACTTTTGAAGTGAAAACTTCTTTAGCGGCGTTGTACACTTTTTCTGTAATGGGTAAAAAATTTAAAACTCGCGTCAGGGTCACGTGACCCTGATCGAAAATGAGTAAGACGTCATTCAAATTAAAAATAAGACATAGTAACAAAAAAGTTTTCACTTCTACCGGCACTCCTGGAGTGCAACCTTTTTTTTTTTTTTTTGACAAGTGTTCAAGATATGTTTAACTTATTTGAAGTAAGACGGCCAGTCTTGAACTTAGTCTTTGCTCAAGCTTAGTGAGTTGACGCGTCATTCGAAAATAGACCTTATTAGTAAAGTTAAATTGCATATCCGTACAGACGGTTGTGAAAAAGCTGCAAGCAACAGTAAGGTTCATTTTCGGTTGAAGTCCGACTGAGCTAGGACTAATTTTGCTCTATGGATTGGGGCCCAGTGATCCAATTTCAGCAAGCATTGAAAATATTACAGGCTTATAATTATGAAAAAAAATAATATATAAAGTTCCACGATTTAGTTTTGAGTAGTGATATTTTATTGTGTCCTTATTTATATGTGTTTTTTTATTATACTACTAGTTAATTGATACATGCGAAATTAAGAAAAGCAAAGAAAAAGCATTTAAAAAGCTCATTTTAAAATTAAAAATTGCACAAGTAAGAAAGTGTCTCATTTATCAAAGTCATTAAGGTAATAAATTGAAAATCGATTTAGTCTGTCAGTTAAATATTGAAAAATTATGAACACGTATTTTTTGTTCATTTTTTTAATCAATGAAATTGAATATTGACAAACATAAAACGCTTCCAAATTCGGGAGTGGTTGCTTGTAACGTCATAACACTTCTAAAATTTTACCGATAGAGTGTCGTTTAATGATTTTTAGAAGAGTTTTATATTCGTTAATTTTGATTAACGTAACAAAAGAAAAAATAAGTGTCAGTTTTTTTTTATTATCTATATTTCGTACTAATATTTTTTTAGTTATAAGTATTGTTAATAAGCTCACCTGTAATGTGACATAAAAAGTACGCAATTTGATGCTCTATGGTCTTCGAATGTTTGAATCTGTAACGTTACATTACAGGTGAATGCTCAAGGTGAGGGAGCGCCCTAATATATGTAGGTACACTTCTGTATTACTTGTCACCAATGACCTACAAATTCCTATAAATTATTTCCCAAAAAAAATCCTCCACGTCCATTTTTATTTACGTACACGAACTCGTTTTAACCCTAAGAGGTAACAAGAGCTCTCAACCTGTCAAACGCTGGGGCTATTTCCTACCTCACTCGAGTTAACGCCGGGCTATTTGTTGCCTAACCCTTCATGTTCTATCAATCGGTTTCGGTTGAGATAACATTGTAGTGGGGTCAGTTAGATCCGAGTTAATTTATATTCAAGAGCTCTGTTTGGTGGAGGGTTAGATTAGATCGAGATTTTCGAAGATATTGGAGAGATCATTTCTTTTCTTATTAACTAAAAATAATTATAGAAATCGGACGTTAATTTCCGGAAATACATGACATTAATTATCAGTTGTCTGTAAAGTCGGTTTACTGACGATAGTTGAACGTGACAACGTCATAACAAAATACTGCACTTACGTTGCTATAAACAAACAATTGACACGCCGTTGCTATGGAACGCTACAGAGCGAGGTAACGCCGCATGACGTCATCTTTTTTTCGTGCGTGCAGCCGTCCATCTAATTATGATAAGACGTTAGCACATCAAAAATGTAAGATGCATGAGCATGCATGAAGACGGGAAGGTTACTGCATCGTCCATCCAAACCTTATTGGATGGATATTTTGTCTCGCAGAATCAAAAATAAATATATTTTTCATAACATAATTAATATAATATGCTCTACTTTTTTATGTTTCTATCCTCTCGGTAGTTGAAAATATCCTTGAACTAAAAACATTTAATTCTAGTCTCAATTTGTAGTTTTGACATCTCAAATATTTGACAGCTGTCAAAATTTCAGCGAATAAATAAAAAACAAACAAAATAAACCAACCAAAATCATTACAAAGAAATATCCGATATCAGACAGATTGAATACCTAGCAGTCAACATAAAATATCAGTGTATGAACACGAAACCCCATTTTTTTGCTGTCTCTACAGATGACCCGATTTTTATCGTCGATATACCGTAAGTGTTACTTGAGGCTTTGTGAAATGATGGCGAATATGAACAGACTAGCTGTTGCCAGCGGCTTCACCCGCTACAACTCGAAAATTATCCCACGGGAACTTAAAGTCGGGATAAAAGCTATCCTATGTGTTAATCCAGGATTTAAACTATCTGTGTACCAAATTTTAGCCAAATACGTTTAGTGGTTTTTGCGTGAAAGGGTAACAAACATACCTACATACACATACACATACATATATCCTCACCAACTTTCGCACCCGGTCATCATTTGTTTGGCCTTTTCTGAAGTATACAGTCGGACTTTATTTACATTACCATTATTTTTTTACTGTAACATCTTTACTTGTACCCATATTTGGGAATTACAAATCTTATCTTATCCATTGTAATTAAATGCGGATTAATACCAATGTTTTAAATAATTATAGTGGCAGCAACAACTTGACTAGTGTTTTGGCCATTCAATGGCTCTCGCGAGTTTATCCTATGATATAATACATATTATTTATTGAACTACAGCTCCACAAAAAAAAAGGATGATTCCAAATTGAAAGTGATTGACTGACTGACAGTTTATCCTAGTTAAATAATTCCAAATTGAAAGTGACGTAATTGACAGTTTTTTTGCCTACCCTACCTAAGTGTCAACGGAAGGTAGATAAAAATCAATCGTTACTTTTTCCTTAAGTGACGTGTTATGGATTCAGGTGATGACATTTACTTACATAAAAAAATAGTTAGGGTTCTCAGACGACTTTTCTTTGTCTATAATAATTCAACCCTTTTGATATTAGGTAACTAGGTACTATACTAAGATCAGAAGTGTTTTATTTTCAGAATACTGATTATAATCAGAGTGATCAATTCAAGATTAACATTACCACATCGGTTGGAATCTGTTTTTTTATATTTCAGGATTTGAAAGCAAAATGATTGTAATTTTATTTCGGAGATAGAAGACAACCTTAAAAAAAACTACTTACAAGAGTGAAACGTTGACTACACAAATATCTGTCTCGCTCTCTTAGTCGATTCAACCCGAGTTTACCCGAACGAGCATAACATAGCCGAGCGTAACGGCTAAGTGTCATTCAATGCCCAAAAGTAAAGTGATCAGCACTTAAAAGATACACCCCTAAAAACTAACCTTCCAAATGCTGACAACCCTAGATTTCCACCCGAGGGCGAATATTTTCTCCCGCTACCCTTATAATATAATACGTGACGTTGAGAACTGCTGCAGATTGACTCACGATATATTCGAACAGCATCTTGCATGCAGCTTGTTTCTACTGCCTTGAGAGATGGCATGAGGTGTTACGTGACTGAGTTAAGCTGTAGGTTAGAGTGAATTTGTTGTGTTAAAAAAAAAAATCATAAATAATAATCATCGAATAGCCCAATACTGGAATCCCTTAGTAAGACTAATAGGCAATTTTACTCAAAAAAAAAATAGTCCATAAGTTAGATAATTTGTGATTATCTAACTTATGGACTATTTTTTAGTGTTGATAACGTCTTATAATTCGATGGCCGGTTGCACACACGAAAAAAGAAGACGTCATGCGGCGTTACCTCGCTCTGTAGCTTTCCATAGCAACGGCGTATCAATTGTTTGCATAAGTGCAGTATTTTCTTATGACGTTGTCACGTTCAACTATCGTCAGTAAATCGACTTTACAGACAACCGATTTTTTATCAATTTATTTGCGCAGTAGACTATTTATTGTTGGACTTTCTGGCCACCTGCAGAGGCTGTCGAAGCTCTATAAATGACAGCTGAGAACAACGGTTTAAAGTTCTTTCCGAGACATGGAGGAAACACTGTATGTGATGGATGGTCACCCATCAAAAGACCGTCACAAGTAAACGTGACTTTACCTAGAAGATCCACTAGCTGGTGAATTCCTCGGTGTAAAGAATGGATACGAATTTAACATTAAATTACCACATAAATGACAAAAAACCTTCCCAGAAAAACCCCAAGACACACAAAACCCCGAATGGTCCTAAGAAAACAATAATTCTCTACATTTAACCCTTAAAAAGTGACGAGGGGTCGACTTACAACATTGTCGCATGGGGTTGACCTCAAATAAATAATACCATTAGGAAATGAGGTAACGCACCCTCGGGGGTCGCCTGTAATGAATATAAATTGAGTGTCTTATCGGACTTGCTTTGAAGTGGGGAAAGATACGCGATTAAAAAATACTGGGGACTTTTACAACATTGTTGAATATCATGTTGGCGCTTCAAATGCTTCATGGATAGACGTTCCTACTCCTCCACTATTCTTTTCTGATTAATTTCGTTGCAGGATCCAAGACAGGTAAATTCATAATCCGGGACACGTCGAGCTTCATTGTATCGGCGCTTTTCTGGTGGTTGCCACTGTTGATTCTGGCTTTCAGGAGTTGCAGTGGTTTGGGAATAGTGAGGTGGATTTGTCTCAAAAAAAAAATGCTCACGGACGTCCGCGGGTGGGAGGGGGCGTGCTCTCAAGGTAGTCAAGTATCAATCAAGTTTTTCTTTAAATACGGCTCGAGGGACCACTAATTACGAAGAGCCTTGTCTCCGTATTCAGGCGTTAGACTGTTTTATGTTGTGATCGGAATACTTTTGGACTTAGTCTCAGCATGTTAGTTATCACGGTGATATTTTGACGTAGATAGATAACGATGTGCTTCGCCAATTGCATTTCTTCATATGACAACGTCCTATGCATGATTTAGGTTTAGGAAGTTGACAGTACCTCGACATCTTGACTAGAATAGCCGTACACATTTACTTTTGCTCCAAATGACCCCTATACGTATTCAATGCGCTGCAAGGATTGGAGGCAGTACAATCGGCCAGGATTCGATTCCTGTCCGTGGGGAAATCAGGATTCTGCAGCGTTGTGTTAGGTTTACAATTGAATGTCGAAGTGTTTGGTTGGTTCCCCTCTTTAGAAATTATTAGAAATTTCAAAGGGAGGGGAGGGGCTGATTGAGAGGAAGGGAAATTAACAGCCTTACTTCAAAAACTTAAACAACTGTTGAACACTTGTCTAAACTGTTTGTCTTGTGTGACTGCAAAACGGACCTTATTTCAACGTCATTATCTGACATTTTTATAGACAAGTGTTCAACAGACGTTTAAAAATTTTTGTGGTACCACGGTATTCGTCTATTTAATCTTTTGTGCACGATGTTTTAAAAGAGCAGGCGTTTTGAAACTTAAAAAAAAATTCTTTATTATTAACATTGACAGAAACCTATGACTCCGTTCAGCGAACCCTCGCTAGTTTTATTTTTATCTGACGAAAATTTCGCCAGCTTACTTAACTTAAACGCACCCCTGAATAGGCTACTATTAAAAACTTCCGATCGATGCAATAAACATGCGTAATTTGACTAAAACAAATCTTCTGCATACGCTACGCAGTAAAATACCCTCAAATTATTATACCTCCATTTAAAAGCAGGAAAAACAGTGTTGATTTATTTTTTTAACTTTCATTCAAAGTTTTCTTGCAAAAAACGCGTAGATTCAAGGCGTTGTTTCATTATAAGTTTTAATAAGGCTGCCTAGCTTCATTATTGAAGAGTTGATTTTTTTAAAGATGGCCGCCGATGGTGCTGATGGGCCCTATTTAAATAAAAACAACAGCTGTTTTTACGAAACTTCAACTTTATTCTAAAGACGTAAAAGAGGTTAATTGGAAAAACACTAAATCATGTTCGTGGCTTCGCCCGAGTGAGTAATTCTATAATAAAGCGTAAAATATGTGTTACTCTAGGTAATTCCGAGCTTAATTTTATCCCGTGTCAATTTTTTACATATGTCTTAACAGATTTGGATAAACAAAGAAACTTGTTGATAACCTCTTAAAGAGTAATTTAAAAAAGGGGATAATTTATTTATTTAGATAAAAATATAGGTATACATAACATAACAGAGAAGTCTAAAAATTGTATATTGTATAAAAAGGAAATTATCATTAGATACAGCCAGAAAACATCGAGAGAAAAAAAAAATAGTAATAATAACAACTGCCATTTTGCATTCATCTTTTCACAAAAGCTCAAACATCCACGACATACTTCCAAAATGCTGAGAAACCTTTTCTCCAACGTTTACAATTAACGACATTTATTCAGACTTACAATAATTTTACAAACGAGAGGTCCCAGGCTGGGCGCCAATAACGCTTCGCCAATTTCCTTCTAGCTATATTTGCACATTTATATTTAATTTTAATTAAAAGGGAACGCTTCACCACCCCTTTTCTGTTGCTTCTCATATGTGTTAATTACTGTGCTTCTGAGCAAACAACTACAGAGCATTTTATTCTTACTGTTCGTTCATTTGTAATGTGACGGTAGTTCGGTATTTTATTTTTAAGTGGCAATTATTACTTTCTTTTTTTAAATTTTGTTCTTAACCGTACCGAACGAAAAGTTATCTTGTGTTAACCAGAAATACAAGACAAAATTAATCAATCGGATCAAACCCGATTGATTCATTTCGATTGATTGATTGATACGATGTAATACGTTGAAATGTTTAAAATTGAAGAAAAAAATATGAAGAATATTTTTCTTTATTTGGGTTTACCGTTCAAAAAATACTCATTAGATCTTGCATAACGAAAGACTATCAATATATGAATTATTCCAAACTGTAGGTAACATAAGTGACCAATCTAATCATGGAAAAGCAACACGCAAAATGTGGGTATAGTACTAGCACACCATTGAAAGTTACAAAAGTTTTTCTCACAAGAAAACTCCATTGAACAACAAAACTACCCCCAAAATCCAATATTCTCCAACTATACCTTCATTTCACATTACACCTTCTATTTTAGAGTTCCCCATCTCCAAGACTATTAATTAATTAAGGTTTATTTACGGAACAAATCTCGAGTGTTGCTAGAAAACAACAGAGAAGGGTTCCCGCTATATAATTGAATAAAATATTGAGGGTAGTGAAGTCAATATCGACCTCCTCGGTTACGTTGTGAATACTAACAAAGTGGACATACGGGCGGGAAGAATGGATAAAGAACTGAGCCAACTATTCAACATAATATTGGAACAACACGAGTTATCGTCTGCCTCATCTTTTCCCAACTATGTTGGGATAGGGTGCAAATCTGTCGAAAACCTCAACAAGAGTTTCTTAACTTTGGTGACCCATCCAAAGAATCTACCACTAATTTTCGTCAATGGATGAGAGCAAGGCAAAATACTTCTTCTTAATCTATTAAATTAATCTTCGTTCTAACTTCCTCTTCTTCTTTCTCTTAACTGCGATAGGCTGAGTTAATCGATTGATTGACAATCTAAAACGAAAATGGTGGTATTTACGAGAGATTTGAGAAACGGTCATAAATACAAATCAAACAATACTTACCCCTTTTTGGGCTTTGCCACACTCAGTTACAGTATTTGCTTTAGAGGCCAGTATTTGTGTAATTTACACCTTTGTGAATTTAGCATCAAATTGAGAAAGTATTTTATCCATTGCTAATTAAAGAAAATGCATGAAATGAATCGAGGAAGTCTTGGCACAAACATCCATTGATTTATCAAGTTATTGTTCAAAACTAGAAGGTAATGCTGGCATTTTTCCAGTTTCTTTTAAGACAATTTTCGTTAAGATTCGAATTTCTTCTGGTGTTTTAGGAATACTTACCTAAAAAATAACATGGTTTTCAAAAAATTTGGATGATTGATTTAAAAGATAAACTTCACACCAATTAAATAAAAAGTATGATGTAATGAATGAAATGTATTTTTTTGTAAAATAAAGTTTAGATTAGGAAAGAACAAAGCATTCATCTAAAAATTCAATATGTTTCTAAGGGGGCAGTACCGCCCCATATCCAGCACTGGAGATTTTCGTGGGGCAATAGTTTAATCTAAAGGCAAATAGGGGGCATTATTCCTGATAGAGTCTTCTGTAGTTGGTCTTCCTACACAGCAGTGTGTATCGCAATATCAGCGTGTATTTCGTATATGGAAGGGAATGTTCCACATCCATTTAGCCCTTACTACATGCATTCTCAGAGAGAAATTGTGTAATGGGATATACATGCTTGCAAATGGTAGCACTACAAAGGATTATTAGTATCTATAAATTACAAGCTCGTGTCTGCGGTTTGTAATGTTTTTTAATTTAAAAACCTTCCGTTTATTAAATTTATTGTACACCACGTACTGCTAAAAGACATCATATATGTATAATTATGTGAAAAGGTAACAAACATGCTTTCGCATAACATTAAATTAGGATTAGGAAATCCATCACCAGGCTTAATGCAGGATGCAATCCCACCCTCTATGCAATTGTGCATATGCATGTGGGCATATGCATGTGGGCGGGAGGATGTTTCCTTTGCTGCACGTGCATATGCATGAGGGTGGGATTGCATCCTGCATCAAGCCCGGATTTTAATCACGAAAATAAAACTAAATATTTTTACGCTTCTAAAATTTAAACATTTTTTAATTGTACACCAGCAAAAATTCCTCGTAATCCCAGCCCTTCTCTCTAAGTTAAGGCCCTTACTTCCCTAACCAGATGTTCCGAAGAGTCACTATCTTACCAAAACGGTGCGTATTGCCTACGAATTACTTGTTTTTAGAAGAAAGTTGGTACATGGTAAAAGATTTAGGGTACTACACCCATTTTAGCTTATTTGGTTTTGCTAAAATTTGCTTTCTGATATAGAGCAGGTTATTTACTCGATGTTAGCGCGGGAATGGTATTAAATATCACCGTTATCATCATCAGCCTATAATGTTCCCACTGCTGGGACACAGGCCTCCTCTCTGTGAGAGGGAGTGGACCATAATGCATCACGCGGGCCCAGAGTGGGTTGGTAGATGTCACATGTCCTCGAATTTTTGGTTCTAGGACATGCCGGTTTCCTCACGATGTTTTCCTTCACTGTTTTGAGAGCAGTGGTGATGAATATAATTACTCAAAGTAATGCGCCTGGCGCCTGGGGTTCGAACCCACGACCTAGAACGCCCAGTACAATTTGAAACAACAGGGTGGGTTTTAGTCAGTAGGAGATTAATAGTCAATTCTACTCAATTTCAAATTCAATTCGCCGAAGAAATACTTGGATGATCTACAAGTATTTGTACGGAATACGGGTATTTCCGTATGTGAGTTAAAATGTTTTTAAAAGGACCCACGATAAAGGAGTATTTTTTAGTGTGGGGATGGTAACTCTGAAAAAAATTAGCACTAAAAGCTAAGATAAGATTGCAATAAATAACAAGAAATAGACTTCTTGTGACACAGTATTATTTAAAAAAAGGGCTGTAAAAAAAGTTCCAGAAAATTTTAAACCATCTAGCACGTAATCTATCTATATATATAAAATTCAAAACTGACTGACTGATCTGACAACGCACAGCCCAAACCGCTGGGCCTAGAAACTTGAAATTTGGCATAAGTCCTCCTTATACCACGTAGGTGAGCACTAAGAACGGATTTTGCGCAATTCGGCCCCTAAGGGGTTGTTTTTGGGGTTGATAGTTTGTATGAAACTTCGTTATTACAGGTGCTAGGAATTTCAAGGTTTGCATGAGGTTTCCTTTTAGGACGTTGATGGTCACCATGACGGGATTTTGCGAAATTCGACCCCTAAGGGGTTTGTTTTTGGGGTTGATAGTTTGTATGAAACTTTTTTAGTACAAGTGCTAGGCGTCTCAAATCTTTCATGGTGGTACTTTTTAAGATGTAAATGCTCACCGAGGTAGAAATTTTAAGAAATTTGACCCCTAAGGGGTTGTTTTTGGGGTTGATAGTTTTGATATTCAAATTTTTACATAGGGTTTCTTTTTTGGAAGTAGATGGTCACCATGACGGGATTTTGCAAAATTCGACCCCTAAAGGGTCTGTTTTCGGGGTTGATAGGTTGTATGAAACTTTTTTAGTACAAGTGCTAGGCGTCTCAAATCTTGCATGGTGGTAATTTTTAAGATGTTAATGCTCACCAAGGAGGAAATTTTGCGAAATTCGATCCTTAAGAGGTTGTTTTTGGGGTTGACAGTTTGTTTGAAACTCTGTTACTACAAGTGCGAGGAGTCTCAAATTATGCACCGGGTTTCTTTATAGGACTTAGGTGCACACCGTGGCGGGATTTTGCGAAATTCAACCCCAAAGAGGTTTTATTTTGCGTCTGATAATTTGTACGAAACTTTTGACTACAAGTGCTAGGCGTCTCGAATATTGCAAGGGGTTCTTTTAAGACGGAAATTCTCACTAAGACGGTTTTGCGAAATTCGACCCCTGACCCCCCTTTTTCGGGGTTGATAGTTTGGAGAGTCAAATTTTGCATAGAGATTCTTTTTTGGGTGTAGTTTTCGGGTGTTTTGTGGAAATGGACCCTAGGGGTTGATATTTTGTATGACTTCGTTTCTACAAAATTAAATGCTAGGAGTATTAAATTTTGCAAGGTTGTTATTTTATGACGTAAATGCACACCAAGGCACTATTTTCTGAAATTCAACACCTAAGTGGTTGTTTATGCCCATAAACAACTCCTTACAGTGACAGTTTTTTTGAAACTTTGTTGCTACAAATGCTAGGAATTTCAGGATGGAGGTTGTTTTAGGACCTAAGTTCTCACTAAGACGGAATTTTACAAAATCCGACCCCTTAGGGGTTGTCTTTGGTGTTTGTAATCAGAGAACTCAGCTTGCAGAGGGGTTCTATTTAGGATACAGGTTCTCACTAAGAGAGGATGATACGAAATTCGACCCCTAAAAGTTTGTATTGGTGTTGATAGTTAGGAGTCTTTGCAATGGGATTATTTTTAAGACCTAGGTGTTACGACGGAATATTGCGGGTCGATAGAATTTTTGTTGAATATTGATTTAGTTTTTCCAACAGTATCCTGTATAGAAGGTGGCCGAGACTAGAAATTCACAAAGGCAACGTTCTAAAATCACGCGGACGAAGTCGCGGGCGTAGTGCTAGTACTACATATGACCCAGATACACACTCGCTTCACACAAAACAATAGCCCGCCATTACATAAAAAACAAAATGGCAGTTCCGAGTCGTCCCCTTGTGACGTCACCGGCCGCCATTAAGCCGTTTGGCGGGAAACGCACAAAGGTTGGGGTGTAGTTCCATTGACAGCTATCTATCTATCTAATATCTTCAAACGAGCAATTCTTGTATATTTATATATAATCAGGATCTCCGAAACGGCTCCAAGGATTTTCATGAAAGTTACAGATTAGGGGTTTTTCGGCTCGGAATCGATTTATCAAGGTCCCAGGTTCGAGAAAAGCTCGGTTCCCAAGATATAGACATTTTAAAAACCGAGCGAAGCTCGGTCAACCAGATATTAAACTTAAACCATAGAGACTGGACTTGTAAATGCCTGCATGAAACTGAAAGCTCTCTAAAAAGAGAGAAAGTTATTATGCTGCCAATATTCAAAGACAGTTACTTTGTCTCTTTCACACTTTTCTGCCAAAGATATTTAAAAGAACCTATAGAGCGGGCATTGGGAAAATTGTCATACAAAATTGTTGATGTCGTGCGTCAGTAGCATTATCTAACGATGCATAGCAACGCGACTAGTAGGCTGAGCGACTTATTACCTATTAGTAAAAAGTTTTGGATCACAACTTTCTTCGTGATGTCCAGTCTATTGCTCGTAGATAGTTTAATGTCTTTGTTTTCTGCCAATATTTACTTTACAACTGGATAAACTACGCCCTGTCTATACTTGTGTAGTGGCACCGTTAGAAGCTAAAAGCTATTTTGTTGCTAAGCATCAAATTGATTTTTTATTTTCACTATGATTTCAATAATAACCACCATACTATTCCGAAACCACTTTAACGCCAAAATCAAAAATGGCAACACCAGAAAAAGTCCGGAAAATGTCCCGGAGAATGAATTTACCTGTCTTGGATCCTGCAATGAAATTAATCAGAAAAGAACAGTGGGGCTGTGGGGGGGTAGGAAAAATACGTTTCCACTTAGCACCATGTCAAGCAGGAGATAGAACAAAACAAGGCCAATAGGGAAAAAGGGACATTACAACCGGGAGAAGCCCAGTTGCCTAGCACCACGGGTAAAAATGCCTACTAATATTAATAGGTCCTAAGCTGTGAGCTGCTATGGCAAAAAAGATTGAAGACACGGAAGTTCATTCGAGTTTCCGTAAGGTCCCTATAGAGGATTTATTCTAATCTATTCAGAAACTATGTAGAATAAATACTCTAGATTATTACTTAGTAATCCAACATCTTATTAAACAGCTTTCAATAAGACCACACCCTCAGGATGGTCAAGTAATTTCCTTGTTCACGAACCCACCTTCCCTCTACGATCTCCGTGGTAGTAACATGCATGAGATCTCATTGAACTGGAACCTATTCATTAAGTTTCAAAAAAAAAAGTTTCTGGAGTTGCCATGTACTGATCGAATGAATGAATGATTAGCTTGTGAAGTTTTGAATAGCTGTTCATTCATTGGTTAACGTTGGTGGTTTGGTGGGAATATGGCGCCAATTGTATTAAGAATAGTAAGACATTATTGATTTAAAATTGACTAGAATAAATCTATGGCCCGCAGCTTTTGCTCTCCTTCTAAAAATCATAATTGTGTCTTATCCTTTGGTTTCTTAAAAAAAAGAAAATTTGCCCTATATTATGCACTAGTGTTTGCCCGCGGCTTCGCTTGCGTTATTTTAGAATTTGAGAAACAATACGGATCGTGTGGCGTCATCTGGAGGCTCAGGCGCAAAACGTCTCTTTCGCAAAATGCCACCTGGTCGTAAAACGTCTCTTTCGCAGAATGGCTCTTTCGTAAAATGTCTCTTTCGCAGAATGTCTTTTTCGCAGAATGTCTCTTTCGCAAAATGTCGCACTTAGGACTTAAGAATAATTTTTTTTGATTCTTTTGATCTAAATTTTGAATGCGTGTAAAATGTTTGATACCTATTGATATTGTTTTTTTGGAATACATAATTAAGTTTTTAACATCATAATTGCACTATAATTTTAATAAATGATTTTTGTTTTGAAAATAAAAATTTTATTCTTAAGTCCCAGGTGCGACATTCTGCGAAAGAGACATTTTACGAAAGAGCCATTCTGCGAAAGAGACATTTTACGACCAGGTGGCATTTTGCGAAAGAGACGTTTTGCGCCTGAGCCCATCTGGAATGTGAACGTAATTGTTTTCTCGGCAACAGCTCTCTTCTGTTATTCGGGATGTAAGATACCTTATATCCGTGTCTATACTCCTGACAACGTATATGCTAAATTTTGGGACGATCGATTCAGTAGGTAGTAATGCGTGAAAAGGTAAAAAACAAACATACTTGCATTTTTATTATTAGTTTAGACCAATAATGTTATATCTAGGTACATAGTTTGCATAGGAAACGTCCTTATTTGAGCGACATTAATTTCAAAGAACCGTGTTTATTTTAAACATTAGACTATCATTTTTGGGTTGATTTACAATATCGCTGCAAATTGAACGTACGATAGCATTGCTCTTCTCCCTTGCATTCCGCGTGATACCTAAAAAATAACTAATTATCTGACTCGATGAGTACAACTTGTCGTCGTTTAAAACAGAATCTATGCACTGGTTTGAACACCAATTCAAAACATAAATAAACACAATTTTTTCTAATCTTTAAAATTCCACACCTCGAAACAATTACAATTTAAAAAAATATCCAACTTACTACCTACAATTTAAATCAGTGTAGATTTATATCCTAGAAAACTATTTAAAAAAAAATAGTAATAATTTAAAATCGCGAATAATATTATTGAAATAAAAGTATACACTTTTTTTTTTCTCAGGACAAATATAAGAAAACTCAAAAAGTGAAAAAAAGAAACAGCGAGATTTGACCCAGAGACCCCTTGCACGAAAGTCAAGCAGGATACCAACCAGACTGGCTAGTTCGCTGACAGTGTTTTCAAATAGCGGTTCTTATACAAATGTCAACAATGACTGAAAATCAACATATTATAAAATTGCTAATCCCCCAAAGGGAATAGCGTAATTATACATATCCTATTAATAGAAGAGCAGTTTAAGGAATATTTGGGGAAAAATTGACTAAATAATATCCAGTGGTTTAGCTTCCAACTAAAAACAAACAGATAAAAACAACAAAATTTAAAATTGCTTATCTCCCAGGAAAAATAGCGTAATGATACATAGCCTATCAACAGAAGCATATTATTAGGAATATATGAGGAAAATTTGATCGACAACTTTACAGTAGTTTAAGAGATAGATCAAATCAAAAAAACATAAAAAATTTCGAAAGAAAAAAAAAGTTGATTTGGCATCAGAATCGATCCCTTATCTCGAAAAAAATACAAAAAGAAAAAAATATTCAATGTACAGGAATGACAGCTCTACGATTTTATTATATGTAAAGATAAAGATTTGTCCTATGTCGTGTCGTGTCGTGCGTTTTCAAACATAGAAACTCACATACACAAACACCCAGACCCGGATTGACTACTTAGATCATACCGTTATTATTGTTCAATGCGGGGATCGAACTCTCTCTCTGTTCTGTCAAAATCTCTGCGCCAATATTCATCAAAACCGGTTTACCAGCTTTTCCTTACCAAAAATAAAATACACAAAAAAAAAGAATTAACAAGTGCAAAGAAGCATAACCAAAATGAAGAAACTCAAATCTTTAAGTCGTTGGAATAATTCCAAAATGGCGTCGGAAATACGCTCGGTTTATCTCGCCATGTTTTAGGGTGCCTTTCCACCAGAGAGTGCTATGCAGGTATGCTGCGAGAATAATAATCCTGTCCTGGGTGGGAATCGAACGAGAATGTTAAAGCTGAGGTATGAAACTATGTAACCGTTTTCACTGGTGTTAAGCTATGTAGCGGTGCGAGTAAGATGTGCTATGAAGATTGCCGCTGCAAAGTAACTATGCAAGGAAGATGCGCAGCTAGTTTTTTAATATAGTATTGAATTATCAATACCAGATCAGTGTTGGCCCAGTAGTATCGGTCCCGAATTACGAGTCGTGGGTTCAAACCCCGCCAGGCGCATTACTTAGTGTAATTTATTTCATAACCACTGCTCTCAAAACGGTGAAGGAAAACATCATGAGGAAACCGGCATGTCCTAGAACCAAAAATTCGAAGACATGTGACATCTACCAACGACTGCACGCACTGGACCCGCGTGGTGGATTATGGCCCAAACCCTCTCACAGAGAAGAGGCCTGTGACCCAGCAATGGGAACATTATAGGCATAGGATGATGATGATTGAGTTATCAGTAGGTCGTAAAATTATCCAATATATCTCAGATCAAACAAATAGGCAGATTGAACGCTCAGAACACGCGAGTGGGTCCACCAGAGTTAATACAAAATCAAATCGAATTACATTCCATAATGTTTTCTTTGTTTTTGAGACCAACTTTTACAATGGTTAAAGACACGTGACGGCATATTTTGGCAAACAACAACAACGACGCGCAGCTTGGTACGACGCGTAGCTTGGTACTGTCGCGACTTTGTATTCGATTTTGATTTTGTATTAACTATGGTGGAACCACTCGCGTGTTCTGAGCGCTCTATCTGCCTATTTCTTTGATCTGAGCAATATAATATGGTAAGTGTTATAAAACAATTTAAATATTCAACGCAGCGCATAAATTCCGTTAACTACCCTCTTGTAATTAATCATTTCGGGGTATAGTATTACTTCCTTCTTTAAGAAGAAGAGAGGGAATTCTAATTAAGTTTAATTAATGAACGCATGGCTCTTATCTTTAGAGTAACTTTCCTGCGAAGTAGGGATATAAGAGTCATCATAGAATTGTAAATGAAAAGGTGTCTTTCAACAAAAGTGGACGCGGAATTATGAAGCCTACATTTCGCTTTTGTTTGAATTTTTTTTTTTCTAGTTTCCGTTTCGAAATAGTATAATTAAAAACATGAGTTGGGTGACGATTTGTGAGTCATTGGGCCTCAGAAACCATGCTGTTGATTTTGAACCTTTTTTTTTTTTTTAGCGTGGTAAAATCATAGATAGACTGTCAGACTTCTACTGACTAAAATCCACGGTGTCCTTCAATAGCCTGTTACGTTCCGGGGTCACGGTAAGGAAATAATTTCGCGGGATTATCCCCGGCAGGCTTTGGCCCTCTGAGAGGGGGCCCCGTCATTATGATTTTGACCCTGGGACGTAAATGGCTATTGAAGGACACCGTATTTTAGTCAGTACGAGTCTGAGAGTATGGGTGGAAGGAGTCATTTAATGATTTTACAACGATATTAATAAAAGTAACATTAGATTAACAACTTCCCAGACAATTTTAATCCCAACCGTTATGTCAACATTGCTCATCTAAGACAGAAACATAATCCAGTTATGATATCATCAGCCTGAACATATTTCCTAGGTCAGAACATAGGTAGACTCATATCTAGAACACTTGGCAAGCGGTCTTGTTTACCGAAGATCGTACAATGGGATGATCAAAATATTTGTTCTGCACTCCGAACGGCCTGAATTTATTGTACTATTAATATTTGTAGGTTGGGTAGTTTGAGAATTTTAAAGTAATGTAATGAAGGTAGTTATGTTTTTTTTTGACGTGATAACGTCGTATAATTCGATGGCCGGCTGAACGCACGAAAAAAGATGTCGTCATGCGGCGTTACCTCGCTCTGTAGCGTTCCTTAACAACGGCGTGTCAATTGTTTGTGTATAGCAACGTAAGTGCAGTATTTTCTTATGATGTTGTCACGTTCAACTATCGTCAGTAAACCGACTTTACAGACAACCGATATTTTTAATGCGGGTAGGCAGAAATTATAGAACCCAACCCAATCCTTATACAATTGAAATTTTAGACAAAATGTCGTCAATTGAAAATAAAAAAGAAACATTTTTAACTCTAAAAAACGCTTGTTATAATTTACCATAAAGAGATATTCTCTTTGAATTCAGTAAAATTTCTTTCGCGCAGAAATAATGAAAGAAAGCTGCAAGTTATAATTCAAGTGGAATTTGAATTAATATCGCAGCTTTTTAAACGTTGAAGCATTCCAGTTATTTTATCTTACTTGGGAACTTACCTCGAGCTATTAAAGTCACTTTAGTCTGGCGGGTAGTTTGAGATTTTTACGGTTTAAAAATTCGAACCTCAGTTAAACTTCCAGGAAATAACTATCAGATACGTTCGCGTCTGTTTCACGTTTCGGATAAGAAATGATAAGTACTTTTATAAAAGGACGATATAGCAAATTAGCGTAAAAGCTTTGCTTTATCTTATCTTATTAAGACTCTTATCTGCTTTATCTTATTAAGACTCTAATTAATATCTTTCATTTGACCTTTCGGGATACATTCTGATAAATTGTTGCTTATGAGAATTACGAGTATAAGAACAATTATAATAGGTTTAAGAGCACTGGTGGCCCAGTGGTATCAGCCTCGACTAAAGAGTTTGTAGGTCATGGGTAAGCGCAGGTCATTGTGGAAATTATTTCATCACAACTGTTCACAAAACGGTGAAGGAAAACATTGTTAGTAAACCGGCATGTCCTAGAACCAAAAATTCGATGACATGTTACATCCACTAACTGGGCCCGCGTGGTGGATTATGGCCCACTCCCTCTCACTGAGAGGAGGCCTGTCAAAGCAGTGTGAAATTTAAAGGATGATGATGAAGAAGTGTTTCTTAACAAACAACTAATATGCATTTGAATTATTCATCCACACTATGGAGTCCCACGATGGGCGCCAAATAAACATTTATTTAAACAAAATGACCGAAACTCAGCAGACTTGTATAAGAAACTACCATTGTGAGGCAATAATACACCTAATGATATAAATGCTGTAAGGACCCGTGAAGAAAATGACGAATCAGAATCTTTGGTAGAGGTTTAAAAAGACATTGCAAGAGTAGACAAAACAGCATATATCTAGTCTCTAAAACTATACTAATAAGTAAAACAAATTGAAAGCCGGCTTTAAGAGCATATTTCGGCTTTTATTGTTATGCAAATAGTACTATAATAATTTGAAAATTCAGACCCAGTCGGGCGCCAAGATTCTAGATCTATAAAATTCCTCATACGAGGGTAGTTTCTGTAAACTAACGGTGCATACAACATTACCACAAAATAACAGAAGGTAGATTTATTTTTTACTGAAAAATTACACACGCATGCAGAGCTGTCATTCTGTTTGGGTTTGGCGTATTAGTCAGTACTAGTCATCATCTCAGTTAGTCTCCTCTTTTAAACCCTTTTTGTCTTCTGAATTTTCTGTCATGACATAAACTGATGGACGCTTCCGCAGGCAACTCTTTTTTTTAAACTGGTAAAATCATCTAATGAGTCTTCTTATCCCACCCCTACTATAAGACTCGTACTGACTAAAATCTTCGACGTCTTTCAATAACCCTTTACGTTTGGGGTCACGGTTACTTGTAAAGACAGACCCAATTATATTGCCATCGTCTGGCTATGAAGGGCCATAGCATCTTTCATCTCTCTCATCCATTATTTTCATCATCCCCAGCTAGGGCTGCCATCCGTCCGGGTTTCCACGGATTTGTTCTAGTTTAGAGAGCATCCGAAGAGCGTCCATCAAGCGTCTTGTCTTTGTTTCCAAATTTTAGTGATGCCAACCCCTATCCCCAGCCCATACTACGTATTTTTAGACTATCTTACTTTTATAGCCGTTTCCACATTAGCGCTCAAAGTTCTCAGTCGGATTTCTGTATCTATGTATTTATTTTGTTAGTATTACTGAAATGACTGGTCTAACGACCCACAAGGGGCTTCCTACATTCGCCGTGAGTCGAGCCAAGCCCGACTTAGGAGATGTGCACACTGAGATTAAGTATTGCGGTTTTATTTTACTTACCTCGTGTGTCTAATGTGAAGGTGCATTAGGGGATTGAGATTTAAAAGTCACTGTTACATCGCACCATTCCTGGAAAAGACGCGTAACTCGAGTTGCGTCATTTTTTTTTTATTAATGCAAAAAATCGGCCGTAATCTAATACACTTCTCACAAATTTTCATGAAGCTAGCCCCAAAAATAAGGTTACTGTCACAAAAAATGTGTATTTTTGCGATAAAAAGTAAAATAATTTTCCATTCTTATAAAGATGTATACATACATACATTTCTTTATTTTAAAACTTTCCCTAGGTATAAAGCCGTAAACACACATACCCATATCTAACACGAAGATTTAAAATAACTTTATAAACGTAAATAAACATAGGTATTTGTTCTTGGATAATATTACGAAGGCGAGTCTTGCAAGTTCACTTACTTACTTAATTCTTCGTGTAAAAACTACATATGTGGTACTTACACTTTCGGACTGGCCTAAAATTGGAGCATGAATAATGGAATAACTACACTTAACGCAGCCAATGCGGTACACCAAAGATGGCAACAAAGCAGTATCCATTTTTACACCGGCTTCTTTTGTAACAGTTTCGGGGATTATTTAAGTAACCGTATAATTCAACCATATTTCCCAGTGTACATAGCAAAATGAAAAATCGGAAACTCTATCATTTCGCCGCTGCAAAATGCCATCTTTTGCTATTTACAAGGTTTTCGTGGGATTTTTTTTTTTTACAATGTTGAACACGTTTTTTTTACCTCCTGTAAAGTTGTCCGAATTCACTTACCGCTTTCTTACAGGAAGGGTGCGACATTAGTTTTGTGAAGTTTAAAAGTGGGTAGTTCGGAATTCATATTATTCTCTTTCAAATGGTGATAAGATAAAAACGCTAAATAAGGATATTTTTTACAATAAAAGACAATTATTTGTGGACAAATAGAAGATTGCTGTAAAACAATAGGTGGACTGTGTAAAATATGAGAGGAAGAGAGGAATTAGAAATGAAATGAAAATGAGATTATGACTAAAAAAGAAGAAATGTGGAAAGAAGAAAACGTTAATGAAGCTAGATTATTTAATTATATGACCGTTTAAACACAAAATGTCGGCCTGTATGCTACTTTAGTGTCATCATCATCATCAGCCGGAGGACGTCCACTACTGAACATAGGCCTCCCCCCGAAACCGCCACGCCGAACGACAATTCGCCACTTGCATCCATCGGTTGCCCGCGACCCTCACGATGTCTTCGGTCACGATGGCGTCTTTCGGTCTGTGGTCGCCACTCCAGAACGTTTCTTCCCCATCGGTTGTCAGTTCTACGAGCGATGTGGCTGCCCATTGCCACTTCAACTTGCAAATTTTATGGGTTAAGTCGGTGACTCTGGTTCTTCGCTGAATATCCATGTTCCGGATTTTATCACGCAAAGAAACTTTAGTGTGTATAAAAGAAAATTTTAATAAAGATGGATTTCTTAATGATATGACCGTTTAAACAATAAAACGGCCTATACTTTACTTTGAGAGCACACTAAGTAATCCTAATTTAAATTACATTCGTCAGTCCGTGTGTCTATCTATACCACGGTAAACCAAAAGTTTCCACAAAGTTGTACCTTCAAAACGAAGCCCAGTATATTGCCTTCAAGTGGATTTTATTGCATCGAAAATAACTTTTCATTTCGAACATAAAGTCTTCCTCAGCAAAGTCGAATTTCTTTTGATAAACTTTCCGTTTGATTCCAAAATTGCTAAAGTATCGATTTATTAGGAGTGCATTAAAACTTGGTGATTTTTCAAAAGCTATTGATGAATTTACTTTCGATAGTCTTATTTGAGTGGCTAATGATTTATTGGCAAAATTCATGTTTTATGAAAAATCTAGAAAGAAGAGAAATAAGTACCTAGTCAGGCGATACTGCTAGGCATGAGGCCAACGACCCGGGCATGATCCATGATCAGAAAGCGAGTCGCCCATACTCGCTACCCGCATGCCCGCGCCTACTGTGGCCAGAGATCGTCTTGCAACGTCCGTCCGTCACCGTGGGCGTCTACCACTGCAGCTGGGGTGGAGGGAGCACGCTGTCCGCTCCCTCACGCGGCGCGCCTTCTCCTTCGCGAGCATTACTGCTTCACAGAAAGAGGCGAGCGCTTTCCACTCCGCCTCGCCCCGCAGCTTGGCCTCGACCAATGCCGGGCGCAAGTGGTCTCCACCTATGGTTGTCGTGATGGCACGGCGGTGCTCTGCCCAAGCGGGGCAGTCCTGCACCAGCGTATAATGAAAATGGGGCACCCCGCACCAAACAGTGCCGATAAATTGCTTCTTTAAAAAATCTCTCTTCTTCCTGATATACAATTAAATCACTACCATATTAGTCGCTATAGTTGGATACTGGTAATAAAATCAGTGCGAGCGGAGCTCCTAACACAATTCACTTCAACTAACGAAATTCCTTTTGTGCAAAATGAACTCGTGTGGAATTAGATGTAGTAGCTACATGTGTGAGGACTTGGGGATGTCTTCATGCAGTTCTGTTCTTGATTCAGTTAGTGTGAAACGTTTGTGGGAGCGGAAAACGCAGCGTAGGCAGGCCTCCCACTAGGTGGACCGACGATATCTTGAGGGTCGCGGGCAACCGATGTATGCAAGTGGCGAATTATCGTTCGGCGTGGCGGTCTAAGGGGGAGGCCTATGTTCAGCAGTGGACGTCTTCCGGCTAATGATGATGTTTGTGGGAGCTAAGAAAGTGAATTTGGTAGAGTTCAATTTGCTAGTATTTTAATGAAAAACTCTAATTAATCATCATCTTCCTGCCCTTATACCTTTTTACTTGGGGTCGGTGCAAAACGGTTTTTTCTTCCATTCTCCCTTATCGTCATAGTATCATTTACTCCTTTTTTCATTTCATTTCTTAGACAATCCATTCATCTTTTGTTTGGCCTTCCTCTTCCTCTCCATGTATCAATATTCATACTCATCACTCTCTTAGTCACATAAGTCTCATCCCTCCTCATCACATGTCCATACCAAGACAGACGATTCCCTTTAATTTTTTACGTTACAGGCGCCACTTTCACACTTTCCCTTATAAACTCATTCCATTATTTTTGTAAATATGCATAAATTCTACAAAAGATAAATAGGTTTCTATTTCTTTTTTAATTCTTGTTGACGGACCAGTTTTTGTTATTTATTCATGCTATCAACATGCCTACTATGTTACATGATTTTATTAATATCTTATACGTCTAAATATCTACTAAAGAATTCAGTAAATGATATTATGTGGTTTAGGAGAACACATACCTACAGATAGTTATACTATTGTTATTTTATGATCATTTATGACTAAATTACTCTGCAAAATAAACTTTAAGTATTTACTATTCCAAAAGACCGAATTACTGGCAGAAACACACACAATACGTTCCACATTTTATCGGTTCAAAAATTTCATTCATCAATGTTGAAAAAAATACGATTACCATAGTCCACATGGAACCGGCAGCCCAATAAGTGGTTTAAAATTCACGTAGACTGGAAATTTATGCAAAATGCATCAACATTTGGCACTCCCCACTGAGATTTTTAGGGTTCCGCATACTAGAGTTAAAAGCCTCCTGTTTTATGTATTAGGATGAAAGTTTTCAACGATTTTATTGAAAAAGTTGGCATTTTGATTTGGTGGTTTGATTGGAAAAAGGTCTCCATTTTTAGTTTGAAGGACTATTCAAATCTGTCTTTTTCATTTGAAATCATTCCATTAGTCCTTTAAGAAATTATACTTTTTAATGGTCCATTTTGGTAGGGCATTATGTCGCGGAGTAGATCGCTAAACTAAAATCCTAATCCTAACTAATATTACAAATGCTTGTTTATTTGTTTGTTACGTTTTCACGTCTAAAAGGACTAAATCGATTTTGTTGTATTCTAAAACAGAGCCAGTAGATAGTTTATACTTACATGCTTCTACTTTCCACATAAAACTTGGAAGAGTAAAAATGGGGTCGAGGTGGCAAACGAAGTCGCGGGCAATGATTAGACTTTACTATTATAAATGCGAAAGTTAGGATGAATCATCATAATCATCAAAATAAAAAAAAAAACGAAATCAAAGCATTTATTTCAAGTAGGCCAGTTACAGGCACTTTTGAATTGTCATAGACAATCAAAGGAATATTATTAAACACAAAGCTATGGTGCTACAGTCCCAGTCACAAGACATAAAAACTGTGAAAGTACCGTAGATGCCCGTTCCAAGAAGTAGATCTCTATGGAGAAGACCATGCAAGAAACTCCATCATCACACACAGGCCTCCTCTCTGTGAGAGAGAGTGGGCCATAACCCACCACGCGGGCCCAGTAATTGTTGGATGTATTGGCCAAGCAATTAATCGACACCCAACTCTTTCCAATGGGGGTGGCAACTGGGGAACTAATGGCGCTAGTATAGCTTGTTCCAAGCATCGTCATTGGTTTGGTCGAATTAGGACTAAGCTATGGTGGCGCCATCTACAATTAGCTTTGACTTGCCTTCCCCATTCCACAGTCTTACCTACGGAACTCTTTTCTTAATTACATTTTCTTAATACCATTTTGCACTAAAAGCATTTTAGTCATTACCGTCCAAGCTATTAAGTTTCGAGTCCATCCAAATGATTAATAGCAAAAACTGCGAGTATTTGTGAACGATTTTCTGCATTGAACAAAGGGTATGATTAATTATCATGTTTTTCAAGAGTTCTGAAGAAAAATTCTTGCTTCTGTGAAACAGTTATTATAGGTTTTTGAAGATATTGGTAATTAAGTGATAATGTAGTATGGTATTTATTAGGTATATTAATCACTTGGATTTTTACACGCTTTTGTTTAGTTTCAACTGTCCCGTTGCTTCTTGGTTTCCGATTGAACTGAAATTGAGCACGTATAAGTATATCGCGTGACTGACCTGGGTGGGAGGACTCATTTGATGATTTTACCGCGCTACAAAAAAGAGTGAGATTATAGGACCCTCTTTTTGCCAAAAACTTGAAGGGATAAAAAGGTAGTCAGTAAAGAGCGAAGTAAATATAATGTTAGTGTACTATTTAATTACATTTCTGTCAAAACCTTGAGGCCCGACCTAGGAATCAAACCTTTCGCTACGTCTTGCTTGCGAACACTGTAGCAACGTTGCAGTTTTAAAATATTTACCCACATTGCTAATCTGAATAATAATCAGCTGACTGCCTCTCTCTACTTAGCATCCGACTCTAAGCAGCCAAGCCTCACGTTTCTAAAGATTAATATATGCATATTATAAGATATTGCAGAAGACCAACTCATTGAAAATTAACATCCGGCCTCTGCTAAGTGATAATAAAAGTGTGATAATTAAAGCGGTTTGTATTTAATAGCATTTTTTTTCACTAAAAAAACCTTTGCCACAAAATTACTAAGGTGGCCAACAAGGTTTAGTTGATGGAGCCCCGCTGCGGAGGACTCCTTTTTATTTTGAGCCATTGTCATTTATCTCACACTGGCTCACTCATTTTGAGGAATGCTTTTTTGAGAAGTGCACATTTTGCGATATTTTGCGTGAGTAGTGAGCATAATGTGAAGTAGAAGTAGAGTCATAAGAGTTAAGTGCACTTTTTGCGAAGTGCACATTCTGCATCAAACCGTGATACCCATTGCTCGCGCAAACGCGCGCCTACTAAAATGTCCGACGTCCTAGACGTCTCCCGCGAATTCAGATGCATCAAATCCTCACATAAGTAAGTAGTTCAGAAAAGGATAAGCAGATGAAACAGTGGACCTTCTACCAAAATATTTATTGCAACCATTGTCGTGAGCTAGAGGTCGCTGCGGGCAACTTTCTCTAAACGATGAGGCGATCGCAATTTCCTTAGCCATGTTACTCCTCGTTAGAAAACGAAATTCATTGTTGTATACCTTATTGCTCATTTATTTTAGGTCGTAAATTAAACGGTTCAGAATAGCAATTTAAAAATGCTTTTGGTTTAGTTTTTGCACGCGGGTTCGCTGTCAGCAGGTTTACAGTAGGATCACGATTTTGGTCTAACAGGTGACTCGTCGTCTGATCATGTACCATACCAGGGTTGACACCGTGTCGTGTTCCACGCACGCCTCAAAAAACTGCCAGCAACCTGCCAGGGCTGCGAGACAGTCTTTTAGGCTGTTCAAGGAATACTGTGGAGTCACCGTATTAGTCAGTACGAGTCTGACAGTCCCATCTGCTCAACCCTGGGATTTTGCCATGTAAAAAAACAGATTTGTCATCAAGTAACTCGATATTCCAACTGCATAATATCTTCTTTAGACAGCATATAAATGAATCATTAGCAATAACATTGATCAATGCTCCGCCAATGTCGATTTGAACAGCATTCGATATCCGATAGTTCATGCATTAATGATCTATCCTAGTGCTAACGAGGTACGCAATATGGTCATAACTCAGCAGATGTGTGACAATTTGATTAGATGACCTATTTCCAAGAGACTAGAACTTAATTTTCAATGCTCTGTTTTTTTTTTTGTATTTTAAAGAGGCAGTTTGGTTGGCGAATTAGCTGAGCAATCGACTGCTGCATTACGTGTCGCGGGTTCGATTCCCACACACGCACAAATATTTTTATGCACTATAGACAGTTGGTCCGTGTCTGGCTCTTTGTGTATATGATTTTAAATGACTGTTAATGCAATCATGATACAGGATTTGTTCCAATTGTGAAAAATAATAATATAAAAGTGAGTTTGTTTGCTTTGAGGCCTAAACCATTTCGACCGTTTCCAATGCATTTTGGTACTGAGATAAACGGCATGGTAAATAATACCTAAAGAAAACGTTCCCCTGAATTTAAAACCTCCACAAGCTGTCGACAAACCCCTTTTCCCCCAACATTTCCAAAACTGCCAAATCATCATAAGAAATTAAAAAAGAAAAATCCAGAAACGTCAAATTTAAATTAAGAACGCAACAACGAACCAAGCTGCCGCCTTTTGTAATAAAAAAATAAACTTTAGAATTTAAAAATGGCGTCGCCATTCGAGACGGTTACTTGTTGTTACTCAGAACTGGCTGAAACCGGATAAATCCGGTTCTTTTGCATATGAAAAGGCGCCTTTTAGACGTTCTAACCGCCTTTTGTGAGAGTTTTAAGTTGGTTTCCTTTAATATTTAAATGAAACAGACTTATTTTAATGGAGAAATTGATTTTACGGTTGGGTAATTATTTTGGTCTTGAATTGAAATTAATGGGTCCTTAGAATTTGGTTTAAAGTGGTTCATGCTCCAGTGGCTTAAAACAGAGGACTGTCAGGATACAATATTTTTAAGACCTTATTTTCAAATCATGCCTTAATTAACTTACATAAACTAAAGTATTAATTTTTGGAATTATATTAAAGTATTCGAATTATAGAAAGTATGTCTGTAGATTTTTTAAAGCAATTAATACATATAATTAATATTTGTTGAATATAATTATATACAGTTTCAAAAAACGAGAGAGTGTAACGTTTGAATTTAAAACATTGGCATCGATTTTCATGCAAAAAAAGCTCACATGCTTAAGTCTTATAATAATTATACTATCCGAAAAGCATACCAATTATTATAATATTAAAAAATAAGAAAACAAACCTACACCTAGGCTTATCATACCAAAAAATAAAAAGCCGAAAATTTCAAAAAACAAAAAAAAGTTTGGACGTTTTTCAATCTTTAATTATTATTTATTCCCTCAAGGCATCAGTGAATTTATTAGGATATTTTGTATTTACAATTATTATATTTTAGTAATTCAAGACCGTGGATAGGACTCAAATTGATTAAACCATTTTTTTAATGTCTCTCACATAATTTCCTTTTTATTTTAAGTCCCCTTAGGGCTCATTTTTCAATAGTCAGATAACTTTTATCTCAGGTATTAAAATAACGGTTTGACATATTTTCCATAGATAAGCTGTCATACCGCCATTTTTATTTCTCAGATAAAAGTTATCTGACTATTGAAAAATCAGCCCTTTTGCAGGTATCAAACAAAGAACAATGGCAAAAACCGCTAAACAGTAATCTACGCACAACACAAGAATGCGTTACCCTGCAGTGCGGCACCAATGTAGAATACCATACATCATTCTTAGCTCACCCAGACTAATGTTCGATTTTTGGCAAAAGACCTACTTAGAGTACGTGAAATGTGGATTTAATGGCATGTTAAAGATGTGATAGCGTATGTTCATTGTAGTAGTTTTGGCTGGCGAAACAGTGTCGGGAGTAAAGACACGCCTATTTAAAAAAATATAGATACTTAGGTTAAAAATACGACACAGAGATATTGAAAAAATACATTAATTCACACAACTACGGAACCGAATCGCTCTTCTATTTAATTTTCTGAATTAGCTTGTCGTTAAATGTTTAATGTGGCGACTCCAAAAATTATGTAAAATGTCAAAAAAAATTGCCTTAAATAGAAGAAGCAATATCAGTCCAATATCAATACAAAACTAATAGTACAGTCAATTGCCAGCATTACTTGAACCAGCTTCATTTATTTCTGCGGTGTAAGACAAGTCATGTAATAATGGACATTGACTGTACACGTACCGTCAATAAATATTACACATAGACCTTTACAAAGATATAATCGGCTAGTTTTGGGTTTCGTAGAGCGCTCTGTCGTTGTATAAAGAACGACGTGGCAAACGTCAAATAGTAGTGTGCGATAGAGACAACGAAGCCAAAACTAGCCACTAATAGCCAGTTACCTTTATCCAAAGATCTATGTGCATAATTACTGCCGGTACCTTTAAAAACAACAATGAAAAAGTTACTTACGTGTGTAATCCCAGCTGTCCTGGTCATTTTTGAACACGTTCAATCTTTCGGGCTGCAAAAAGAGAAAAGGTATATTTAATTATCAACTTCTAGGTAAAAACAACAATAGGGTAGTTTCCAGGGTCAAAATAATTACATTCTATTTAGTCCGTATTTTAGATTATAAAAAAATATTGGACCGGTATTTTTTTCTTTTTTCGATTAAACAAAAATAACAAACCCTGCGTGAAAAATGCCACGCATCGTGACGTCACACGTAACTTTAATAGGCTATATCTTTGTCATTTTTGGTCTAATTTACAAATAAAAAAATACGTGTCCCTTATTTTTGATTAATCTAAAGGACGGACTAATTACATTTTTTAGAGCAACTAGCCTATTATTAATGTTGAAGGAAGACAAGGTGTCCTTATGTCGAGTAGTGGACTATGAAATGTTCAGCCGATTGTTGATTTACATAGGTACCTATTGAAATCAAAAGCGACTATGATTTTGACAGATACTTTGACATTTATCTTTTTGGGATGTCAAAATCATCAAATGAGTGCAGCACTGAGTGGCGCGAAAAGAATTTTCAGACTTTTACTGATTAAAATTCCAATATGATCCTCTTGCGTGCCAGCCGGGGTCGCGGAACTTTCTCATCGGGTAACTGTAACCCTGGAACGTAAAGTGCTATCGAAGGATCACCGTGGATTTAGTCACTACAAGAGTAACAGTAGGGTAGGAGGACTCATTTCAAAATGTTCCGTTTCCGTGCAAAATCGTGTAAAATCCAATCCACTTCCGAAAGACGTGAAATAAGAGTTCAAAATATTAAACAATCACAAAAGATATCCCATAAAGGTCAAATTATAAGTTTATTTGCTTTAATCTTTTTTTTAAACGGTATCGTAATATTCCACAACTATCACACAACGCCATCTAGTCCCAAGCTAAGCAGAGCTTGTGTTATGGGTACTAGACAACTGATAAACATATTTAAATATTTCTAAATACATACATATTATAGATAAATCGTAAACCCATAGCTTTCATACAAAGGCAAAACTAGGGTAGTTTTGTATCGCGATGCAAGCTATTTCAATATATCGCGTCTTGTGTCGTTTACTGGCACCAACCCTTTTTGTTTGGGGCCGCAGAGTCAGCGGGAGTAGTGGCGGAGGCGGATTTTAATGAAATTATGAAAAGCTTGATTGTTTTGCAATAGAGTTCAAAAGTTTTCAACACGTAAGATAACTAACGATATAGTGGGACTGTTAGCTCTTTTTTATGAACTCTTTCAGATTGTATCAACTGTTTTATATAGTCCCCGATTTTCATGCCGATATCGGCGGCCGACAAAAAGATCGGGCAAGATTTACATTGACCGATATCGTCTCGTCATTGTTAGAGGAATATCATTTTCGTTCCAGCTAAAAAAACACAACCGTCGTAATCATTATAACCATGGAGTTTCTTGCCGGTTCTTCCCCATGAAAACTAACAACTCGAACCGAACACCTCTACGTTTTTAAAGTGACCTCACTTTGTACTATTAAGTTTAAGTATGTCCTATTTTATTTTGTGTGAATATAAATGATTAAACAAATAAAAAAAAATGATTTTGATTATTTTCTAATGCGAAAACGGCCAATCAGTAATTGGCCAGATCGTGTCTCGAGTTTGTTGGAACAAAGGAATGGAAGAAAAAGATTTGTTGTGTAATTATAATAGTTGTAGTTGGCCAATTTTGGCTATTCAGTAATTGGCTGGATCGTGTCTCGAGTCCGATTAGCCAATCATCACATACTGAATACCATAAAAGGGCGTAAAAGCTCTTAAAAACAACATCCTTTGAGAAATGATCGTGGCATGATCCAATGGCGTTGCCCAGGATTGGGTCAAAAAGTTAAGCACAATCCAGAAAACAGAAACGCGAACTCTATGGCCTAAGACTGATAACTTGCCAGAAAGTATAGGAACGGTTGGCTGGTTACGCATGGGATTATTCGGAACAACTTTTATTGTTTTATGTTTCAGATTGCGTAAGCCAGTAGCAAGGGAGGCAATGGGAATTGAAGTTTACCTTTGAACATTGCCAGTAAGTCTCGAATAAATTGAAAATTTGAAGTTTAAATATAATAGTATCGATGGTGAAGTGGTCGTAAACAGTCCTGACTGACGTCTTAGCTAAGATTCACACCACCGCACCGGCCGGATCCGGCGGCATTTTACAAAGCGGTAAAGAACATTTAAATCTATCAACAGTAAATACAGTTTATATTTGCTTGCAAAGTTATCTCCGTCGGCATTCCGCGACACGTAGCGACGTGTCCCGTAAGTTGCATGCATAAAGCGCGAGTGATTCCAGTTTGGGAAAGAGACATAGCTATACAAGTCGACTAACGCCAACTCGTTCCCACACTGGCACTAGTCTTGCTTTAAGACGTCATGGCCCCCTGAGTTCAATTCCCAGGTCAGATTCTTCAGTCCGAACTCAGGATCTGTACTGTGTTACTGGTATAAGAACAAACACTGAATGATGACCGTCTAAGGTTGTTATTTCCACAGTAGAACCCTCACAGTCAAAGTCAAATCATTTATTCCAATTAGGCCATCAAAGAGGCAATTTTGAACGTCGATTATTAAAAAAGGAAATAGGAAGGGATGGGATTGATTCTACACCCTTTCGCAAAGAAATGGAGAAGAATGGGCAAGAAACTTTATCATGATTTGAGCAACATAGCGCCAAGATATAGCAACAAACACACCCTTGCTTTACCCATTAAAAAAAAACAAAAAAAAAAACGAGCTCAGTTCCATATTCTACATTCCATGTCTGACGCATCCCCCGCGTGCATCCGATTGCCCTGACAAAGGCTGAGACAATCCAGAGCGCTTACCACGAGAGGTACTTTGCACTCCAGCGCTTGAGAGGTAAATGGCTTGCTCTGTACTGTATATGGTTGTATGGGAGAAATAGAAGCTTTGTTGTGATGTTTTCGCTTTATGGTATAAACGACTATGTGGTTTTCTTGTGCTTATATATAGGGTGAATTATTCAGCTGGGCGTGGATGGTTATATCCGAAACTATGAGGAATAATGAAAAACGTTAAAAGGAGTCTCGAAGCCGATTTTTACGAAAAGTAGAACTGCATGCTAGATAAAAAAGACAAGACTTATTTAATTTACGAATGTTAAGAAAAGAGTTCCAATTATTATTTCGATTTTAGCAAATATCCTTTAATTTAACAATGACATATACCTCAAACGTGGGTATTTTATTATTTAGAAAATGGGACATTTCAACCGGTTTTCATGGATAAATAATACACTAACACAAAGAAAAAAAAACATCTTATTTTCCATTAAAAGTATCTAATTCTACTATTTTTTAGTCGCGATTATAATTTCGTCATTACCACACACACAGCAATTAAAACAGTGCAAATCTTTTAACTCTTTCAGTCACAAAGTTACAGGCCACTGAAAAACGAGTGAAAGCTGAAAATAAGTTATTCGTATGCAGAGGTCAGCAACATTTTTCGAGTTCATTTAGAATTTTAACGTTTAACTCCTGCCCCATTTGTATGTAGAAAGAAATGACGGAAATTTTTTTAGAAGGTTCCGTACGACAATAAATTGATAATATAATATTTTTAGATTTTTTTTTAATCGCCTTAAGCGTTTAAAAAATATCCTACTAATATTATAAATGCGTTACTCTTTCACGCAAAAACCACTGAAAGGATTTGGCTAAAATTTGGTACACAGATAGTTTATAACCTGGATTAATACATAGGATAGTTTTTCGCCCAATTTTATGTCTACGTGGGATAATTTTCGAGTTGTAGCGGATGAAGCCGCTCGCAACAGTCGATGATAAATTACAAATATTTTTTTAGATTCGAAAATCAAATGACACGAGCCTTTTTGGGTGGAGAAGAAAAGACTGTCAGGTTTGACAGACTAAAAATCAAACATGTTCCTTCAGTTGCACTTTGCATTCCAGGGCCGTGGAGCCCTTTTTAGACAGTCTTGCAACCCTAAAATGATATTTTAATAAGCATGTATACGTTATTATAAACTTAAGGTTATTTAAAAATACCGAAGAAATACAAAAAAATACAGTCATTGGTGACCCTTATTTAACTTGAAAGTTAATTATAATTATAACCTTGTTTGTTACTTTTATGAATTCTTAATAAACAGGTGAGGCCCGTTTAGATTAACTTATTATGAAAAGAGACTGAGATCTGAGGGAATTTCAAATATTTGTTATTAAATTTTAATTCTGAAAACACAAGACACACTTTTAGATAGGTCTTTCAATTACAGGTAGTGTTTTATTTCAAAACGAAATGTATTAGTTTTTAGCAATTAATTTTATTTTGCTATATATTTAAATAAATAATATTAGTACATTTTTATCATAAATCTTTCAAAATCCTTATTTTTCAAAACCCTCTGAGCTTTTTCTGATAGAACAAAGGAGATCAACTTTATTTAAAAAAAAAATGCCAAATTCGTCCTTGATTGGTTACAGAAAAAGATCTGGATACAGGATCAAGAATTAGATGGAGATACATTATTTATTTCTGGCAGTATATTTGCCTCTCAAGTTTTTTTTTTTACAAAAATAATGAACACGTACCATTTCGAGCTACGGAACCCTACAAAGCCACCCCGACAAGCTTACGTGTCCGCGGACCGAGGCGAACTGACTCTTTTTTTTTTTAACTTTGCGGATGTTAAATAGTCGAGTTTTTCGTACTACCCGCTTTTCATGTTTTAAATGTCGTTCGTTTATCGCTTTTTACTTTATATGCTAGCTGAATTTTAAGTTGTATTAAATATACGTGCAGTAAATTAAAGTTGTTTGGAGCTTTTATTTATGTGTCTTTCAAAACTTTAGCTTTTCTTAAAAAAAAAAGCACTCAAGTGGTCATTATGTGTATATATCATTTTTTGTTTATGCGAAACCCGATACAACTGTCCAATATTTTTGTGAAAAGAATCTATGTAGAAAATTTTAAAACCGTATCATAAGAAATCACCAAGTTATAAGCTTGTACATTACCATATCAATGATATTATCTGGTTTTCCGTTCAAAAACATGCTCATTTCACGGTACACCCGCGTAAACCGCGTCTCCTGTGTTAAACACTCGTGATAATAGTTTGGCAATAGGTACTTAACCGTACGGTGATAGTATTGTATTTAACTGGTAATAAAATTCAATCCAAATATTTTTGAAAAAAATTAAAAAACCTATCTTATTTCGCAGCCGGCCATCGAATTATAAGACGACGAAGATCACGTCAAAAAGCGATTTTATATAAGTAAAACGGTTTCTTTATAAGTCGCCATTATGAACAGAATAACACAACATATTTTTGATCCCCACCTGATTTACATTGTAAATCTGTATAGGTTATTATTACACCCCTAAAAACATCCCATTAAGTGTCCCATAGACGAGGGGTGTCGCAATAATAGAACGTTTAGCGTCCATTGTGAACCCTATTATGTTGTGTACGGAACCAGAGATCGATTGTAAGGGCTGTCACGTGCTAAAAAGTTTTATGTTTTTTTTTTGTTATATTTTAAAAGGTGTTGAGTAGCCATTGTAAAGATCTTTTATCAAAGTAGTTACAAGTCACGGTTTTTTGGGTAAAGCTATTTATTATTTTGTAAAGGTATTTCAGTAGCGTCACGATAGTCGACGATGTTTTGTACATGTTTTTATTCAGTTGAAATGTTTCATATCTCTGGTTTCATTTTATAGATTTTTTGACAACGTTTTAAGATATATTGCGGCACCAAAAATGAGAATGGGGAAGCATGCCCCATTGGGGCCGCCCCAATGGCCAATAGCGTTATAGTATTCCGATTGATAGAGATGGGGCAGAGTCAGCCATACATTGATGCACATTCTGCTTTGTAATTTTAAGTTATTTAATTAAATGCACAGCTTAAGAAAGAACGTCAAATTTTTTAAGTTTCTATTTGGTAACCCTGTACATACGGCAGTTGGCAACCCTATCACCATAGGAGCGGACTTCTTACTACTTGAAAATAGGAGTGCTTTTATCAACTCGTTACAACAGGTTAGACGACATGAAAGCCACAGACTTGGCCAATACAATGTTTTATTCATAAAAAAAAAATATTAAGACTGAAACAAACACGAACAACCCATTCATTACAAATTAAAAAAGGAAAAAACTCATTCAACCGAAACTTTACTCTGTAACGAATACAAATGCAATTTTAAATGAAAATACGAAATTAAACGGAAAATTTCGATCCCGAATATCGCGACACACGTCCAAACAGTGCGACGGTTGTCAAGCAAATAGCTCGCATTCGAAATTCGAATTTCGAACGGCGTTTTTTTATTGGATCGCCGGCGTGTGTCTGTAAACTGCGGCGATCTTCATTTTTCTGAATGGCTAAATAGGACCGTTGTGTGGTCCAATGCGATACTGTTTCGAATTTCGGATTTAACCGGTTTTTATAAAAGTATTGAATAGAGCAGGAATAGAGTTCATGAGTGGAATTGGACAAGCCACCGCACGGGGCAGCATAAAGGAAAAGAGCTTTTTGTAGTCTAATACAAAAAGGTCATCTCCTTCTCCAAAGTTTATGAAAAGAGAGAGATATACTCGTAGATAGAAGAAACATCAAAAAAGTAGGACTATTTCATTCAAAGTTGTGATCAATGCATTTTAAGCAAATACTATCTAAATTTGAGACTACAATCGGATCAAAAACTGCAATATTCATTTGTATCACATATTTAAAACGACGTCAAAATCGTCATCTATCAAAAAACAATCACCCCGACAACTTCACCCCCTAATTTCAGCCCTAACCCAACAAAATTATACACCGAATCAACTGAAAGTCACCCCTAACATAATTACCGTTAGCGACATTGTTAAAAACCAAACAGGAATGACAATGAATGTAAAAACTTCATCAGATCCTTCCTATCCTATGGAGAAATGAAAGTAAATAAAAAGATGGGAAGCCTATTTCGAACAATACTGTCAAATGAAGCAACTTGCCTAACGGTTGAGTAGGTTGACCATGAGGATGACGATTATGGGGATATTTCTGACGGTTTTGAACGCGATTAGCTCAAGATAATTTGAAAAATTAATGTAGAGAAAAGTAACAAAAAACGCTCGCTCAGTCGCGAGTTGACGACAACAGAAATAGGTAAAAGTCGAAATGTACCAAACCGTGCGAGCGAGCGAGTTGACGAATAATCGAAGAAAAGCATAGCCCCTGAATCAAAATTGTTGAAAATTATCAACCTTTGCCAAGCAGTGGGATGAGACAGGCTGACAGTAACAGTAAGTAAAACAGATTATTCAATATTTTTCTGAATGTAGGCAACACTTCAATGAGTTCAGATTGCCGACCAATTTATACAAAACAGCGGGTTCCTAAACTTGAAATACCTAAATACCTTGAACGGACCTTTCCCGATTAGACGGGAGTTTTGAAGAGCGCTTCTGGCCACAGTTCCAATTTAACCCCGACACATGCTTTTCGTACAGTTTTAGAGGGGCTTATTATTGCACCCCTTCTACAAAACCAGGACAGTCTCGTTAATAGCCTGGTCACTTCAACAAACCTATCATACTCGTCGCACTGCTACATGGACACGAGGCGTTGCAACGGCCATGCTTTTTTATTTTGAGCGCGAAATTCCCGCTCACTCACCAAGAAAAGGAGCGAATAAGCGAAATTTGCAGGAACACCGTTACTTTTGTGTGTTCTTCCTGCTTCGGACAGTTAGTTCTGATTGGTTTTGATTGTGTTAAAAGGAATGTGGTTAACTGTATTTTTATTTTTTACGGTACTTTTTGAATCCATAGTAAAAAACAATTAGTCATTTATATTTAACGAGGGAACGTTTTTACGATTATGCCAGATTAAATTTTCCAATATTTAAGCTGTAAAATATCCCAAGTTTGTTCAAAAATGTTTATATTTAATTAAAGCGCCAAATAATTAAATTAAAATGTAATTATAACGTTCCAAAGAGAATTCCTAATTCAAATATAACTATTATAACATTAAGTAACCCCACTACAACAAAGAGGGGTGAAAGAACAACCCTCAACTTCACCCCTTTTCAACCACAAAAGTAATCCAACCACAATCATTGTCACTTCACAACATCTTTGGGGTGGGCGCTCCAAAAACTTGTCATACCTATAAGTGGTGGTAACTTTACACTGGGGTAAACGTTTTGTTCTTGAGAGCTCACTTAGCGCCCCCTGGCGGATTGAGTTACTGACCGATGGACGGGAATCGTGTAGCTACCTCTACTGTGACCAGACATGTGTGCGATTGAAGGTGACTTCGAGATTCTTATGAAAAAAATTGCTTCGAGACCAAAGACAAATAACAAATAAAACAATATTATGTTAAAGAAAAACAACAAAAAGATAAACCAAAAAATAAACAAAATTAGTTCAATGCGAGGACACTATACTTATACGAGCAATAGACGGGACATCAAAAAGAAAGTTGTGATCCAAATTTTTTTACCACTAGGTAAAAAGTCGCTCAGTCTAGTAGTCGCGTTGATATGCAACGCTAGGTGCTACTGACGCACGGCATCAACAATTTTGTATGACAATTTTCCCAATGCCCGCTCTATAGGTTCTTTTAAATCTCTTTGTTCCAGACGATTTTGATTTTTTGATATATATTTTTTAGGGTTCCGTAGTCAACAAGGAACCCTTATAGTTTCGCCATGTCCGTCCGTCCGTCCGTCTGTCCGCAGTTTAGCTCAGAGACGCACAGTACTAGAGAGCTGTAATTTGGTGTAAATATACGGATTCGTTGTGCCGAAAAAGTGGTGAAATAAAATCTCGTAAAATATTTTTTTTTAGGGTACCTCCAGTACTTACACGTAAAGTCAGGATTTTTTTTTTCTCGCGTACCCCTTAGTGTGGGGTATCATTAAATAGGCCTTTAAAAAATAATGATAGTTTCCATTAACAATTTTTTGATAAAAAAATTCGTTTGTGAAATATTAAGCTTTAAAGTGCTAAATTTTGCTCGATTCGAGTGTCTCCCCCCTCTACCAGCTAAACGGTTATGTTTGGGGGTGTGAAAAATTTCACAATAGTAGTACATATAACGAAGTTTAAAGGAAAATTATCATGACTAAGTAGGCTTTACAACTTTACGAGTAATAGTCGACCAACTTATAAAATGTACTTGATATCATATTTTCTTAAACAAAATGTAAATGTATCGGTGTGTAAGCGGTAGAAAGCACGTAAAGCCGTTGGTCCCGGCTGTCATTTGTAGATCTTTGACAGTCGTAACTGTTAGTCAGAAGCTCTAAAAGTCTGACAACCAGTCTTACCAAGGGGTATCGTATTACCCAATTACTGGGTTGTGGAGGTCCGACAGGCAGTCGCTCCATGTAAAATACTGATATCCAGCTGAATCTGGTTTGACTGGAAGCCGACCCCAATATAGTTGGGAAAAAGGCTAGGCAGATGATGATTATAGGTATGTTTTTTGGGGATAGGTAGGTTTTTATCGTCAACTATTTTTAACTAAATTCAAAAAAAGGAGGAGGTTCTAAATTCCTTGTAATCATTTTTCTTATGTTTTTTTACCGATTTCTCAAAGACTCCTGGACCGATTTTGAAAATTCTTCTTTTTAAAATTAAATTCAGGGAATCAGTTTAGTTAGTTCGCATAAGTATTTTGATGGGCAACTACGGAACCCTACACTGTGCGTGGCCCGACACGCACTTGGCCGGTTTTTTATTATAGAATCAGCATGTGCCCAGAGTACCCATTACGTGCTTAATATTTTTCTTATTTATATTTCTTTCAAAATCAAATGTTTTTATTTCTCATAGGCCCCTGAGGGCACTTATAAAACGTCGACAGCAGGTGCTCGGTTCGGGTTGGTCGATTCCATGGAGAAGAACCGGCAAGAAACTCCATGGTTCCATGGCTCCGTGGTCTTGGATTGTATACGTAATTTTGTTGACTTTTTATCAAATCACATAAATTAATCAGGGAAACGGCCCTGGGGTCTAAAACGCCATTTTTGAGGTTAGTTTCAACAATAACTTTTTTTTTATCTAGTCTAAGGTCAAAAGGAAACCAATCTAACATAATTACTACGTGTAACGTTAATAGCGCAAAACCTCTCGTGGGGTAACTCAGCCCATGTTACTGATCGAGAAATTGATCGAGCCCATCAGTATGAAAAATCTTTTTTTTTTAATTTTTTTCTAAAAGTTTTAGAACAAACGTTGTTCAGTAACATGGGCTGAGTTACCCCATGGAGGTTTTGCGCTATTAACGTTACACGTTGTATATTTAAAAAAAAATTAAGCTAAATTTTTTTTTTTTTTATGATATAGGTACTTAAGTATGTAGGTAACTTCTAAGTATGGAAAATGAATAAAATCACAATATAATAGAATATCGCTTATTCGACTTTTATCGCAGTTCAAATTGAGAATTGGAAGAGTGTGCGATGAAACTGCACAACTTGATTCCACCTAGCCCTTTCCATCATCGGACTACAAGACGTACGGCAATGCGCCATTGATATACGGTGGACATCCCTCCGGTGCGTACAAAGCGTTTTGCCTATACCTTTATTGCGCGCACATCTAGGAGTGGAATTCCCTTCAAGTCAAGAGTGAACAGGTTACTTCTAAGCAAGCGTGCTTCACCGTCGACCACATCTTCGCTTATCATCAGGCGAGTTAGTGGTCAATCGCGAACCCATCCATTAATAAAAAAAATAAAAATATTTCTATAAGTGCGGTGTGTTTTTGTTTTATTTGAAGACATGTGACATCTGCCAATCCGCACTGGGTCCGCGTGGTGAATTATGGCCCACTCCCTCTCACAGAGAGGAGGCCTGAGTCCCAGCAGTGGGAACATTATAGGCTGATGATGATGATGATGATGAAGTGCTCTTTAGACCCTGCATTCTTACATCTAAATAAAATATAAATAAGTATAAAACATAAATAAGTTAGACTCACCTTTGCGAACTCTATTTTGAGTGTGCAGCATCCGGAGTATATGTCGCAGCCGTGTAGCGCCTCTTTAGCTCTCGTCGCAGATTCTACACTTTCAAATTTGTGACCAGGAGTTAAGGAAATAGTTTGTATAATAACATGGAAATAATTGACAAAACAAATACACAAAAAGTACAAGAATTACAAAAGAAAAACAAGAAATATTGATGAAAGGGGCATTCCCCTTTTCAGCGCATGTTTCTTTTTTGGGGTAGGAAAACAACAAAATGAGTCCTCTCGGACGCGACGCTCTATTTGGAAAGAAAAGGATTTTTAAACTCATGCTGACTAAAGGTAAGCGTCCACAGGTCCGCATCGCACGTATCGGACGCATCGCATCAAACGTATTTATGTGTATTAGACTGCGTCGACTGTCGGATCGGATTGCCGACGTGAGTATCAGCAATCGGATTGCCGATGCCACCTTCATTCGGTTTTTTGTAGTGCTAAAAGTGTTTGTGAGAGAACGCGATAAAGAAGTCATAGTCTCGTCCACTGATCAGCATTCCATATGACGTCATCGGTACGCATCGTATGTTGGCATTGCCGATGAGCCGTCCGTACGATGCGGATCAGTGGACGCTGTTGTATGAGTTTTACACAAGGCAAACTAAAATCTGTTACGTGTGATGCGTCCGATACGTGCGATGCGGGCCCTGTGGACGCTTACCTTAAAACCCAAGCCAGTCATTAGGCTCATTTCATCATTTTTAAACCAGCAACAATCATTAAACATTAATAAACATAATTATTAAAATTAAAACTGCTAAAATAATGCTAGCAATCGAGTGCGAGCACATGTAGAAAAAAGTTCTGTTATAGACAAAACTATATTTTCTATATCTTTTGTTAAAAAGTTAAAAAAGCTATATTTTTATCGGTAGTTATTGTTCTAAAAAGTTCTATTTATGTCTATCCTCTTAAAAGAAAAAAAGTCGGACGATACTAAAATCGGATTACGTTTCTCATAATGTTATTGGACGATGAAGTAGAAGAGACATCGGTATTATTCAAATATCTTCTGAGCTGAAGCCATTTTATGTAATAAAGGTAAGGGTGGGAACGTTGTGATAAGCGGAAGCGATTTTATAATTCTTCAAAAATGTGCAGACGGTAACCGCGACTATCTGATGCAAGCAGTGGCAAGTTTTCTTGGAAATTCCCAGTAGAAGTACAAAACAGCCGATAAGCTCGAGTTCTATCGTAATTTAATACTAGAATTACACCTGTATTCACACTGTACTTATGCCAAATGAAAAGCCACAAGAACGTTAAAGCCGAAGAAAAATATGGCATTTATCTTTTGCTCCAGACTTATTATATCTTTCATCGACGTTCAAGCCTTTTAACATACTTACTCGTAATTGACTAAAAAGCATTCATCCAAAATTTCGCTTTTATAATGTGTGTAAAGATTAATCTGCTTTTTATTCAATTCTCCTACAGCCCATAGATTTGGAAAAAATATTCAAACCACATTTTTATACAATTAAGGGCGACTTTTACCAACGCGCAACGGTTAAACATGTTTAAAATTTTATTTAAGTAGAAAATTCAATAGAATTTTGTGCTTGTTTAAAATTTTAAACATGTTTAACAGTTAAATTTTATTTAAGTAGAAAATTCAATAGAATTTTGTGCTTAAATAAAATTTTAAACATGTTTAACCGTTGGTAAAATTCACCCTAAGCTATTAAAATTACTCTTATTAAAACTCCAAATTAAAACCGTATTAACTATGCTTCAAATCCGTTTAAACTTAAGCTATTACCACTAAATGCTAACCAAAGCAAACTAAACCGATAGATCAATTTATGTGATAGCCACAACGTTGCCTGATTAACCTTGTTTGTGGGGAAACCCCAATTAATGGAAGTTAGTTAAACCTAAATAATATGTTAAGTGGAGGTAACCGTACAGCTGACATAATATGATAACAACTAGCTGTTGCCAGCGGCTTCACACGCTACAACTCGAAAATGATCCCACGGGAACATAAAATCGCGATAAAAACTATCCTATATGTTAATCCAGGTTGTAAACTATCTGTGTACCAAATTTTAGCCATATCCGTACGGTGGTTTTTGCGTGAAAGAGTAACAAACATCCATACATCCATACTTACAAACTTTCGCCTTTATAATAGTAGTAGGATGTGGGCTACTGATTTCGCTTCGGTTAATCATGTTATTTATAATTATTTGTGGATCTCCCGAGGGTAGATTCAATAAATAAATTATAACAAAATGAACAAGGTCACTTTAGTATTTTTCAAGTATGAATTACAATAAGATTATTCTAAACCTATTTACGAATTTTGCGACGATTCATATAATAATTCTGCTAAAAAGGCATTTTTGAACTTTCTAGCTCAACAAGATACGGAAAAGAAAATGGTCATGATTACTGTGACATTAACTTATTGGTCTTGTTTATTAAATCGCCCTCGCTCATGACACAGACCGCTCCCGCTCATGACGCAGTCCGCACCCCGGAATCACAGACGTCCCTACTTATATTCCAATTTGTGTGAAAACTTCGAACTAATTTGAATAACAGTCTCTTCGGAAAAATATTCAGAAACTGTAATTAAACAAAGATTTCATTACTAATACTACTTTACGGAACCGTTGTTCGAATTCAAGATTAGGGAGAATCATATTATTTATAAATTCTACAAAGATATTTTATCTAATTTGTGAATCTGTTGTACTATTATGAGTTATTTTTTATGCAGTTTTAACGAAAAGAAAACTTTTAACAAAAATATTGATTTTAGAAATATTTTATTATTAAAAACAAATCTTACAGTAAAAGTGTCCACACTCTGAAAAAAGTATTATATTATTTAATGAGAGCTTTTAAATATACAATTTTATCATGATTTACAGCCGCGTAGGTGTCAACTAATGAAATTCCTTGTATAACACTAATACGTTACATGGCTCTCAAATGTTACACAACTATTTTCTGTATTCATATTTGTAAATAAAATTCGGTGATCAACAACACGTTAAGAAAACACGTTAGTATTTATAATTTTTCAGTTCTAACAATTAACTTCTTTTAATCAGCTGATTAAATTTCAAAAAAAAGAAAAAAAATATTATTTTTGTTTTGTAATTATGATATGTACATAGGTAACTAAAGCTAGATATAAAATAAATAAAACTATAATTATATTTACAACTAAACTAAAACCAAATACCTAATAAAAAAAAAAAGACTGAAAGGCAGAGATACTTAGGCGTCAAAGTACTCCTCCGCATCGCTGTCATCCGGAAATCTTTTTGTTTTTGGGTAGGTAGTAGCTTAGTAGTAAACCATGAATTTTTATCTTAAATTATGCCTCATGCGTACGGCGACTATTGGATGACTCGCGGTCCGATCACGGACACGGACAATGCTTGGATCGTTTTCTTCACGCGACTCAAAGAGATGTCAGCAATGTATGCAAACGAGGTCGGCCTTGGGACCAAAGCCGAGGTCGCGGAACTCCTGGAACGTAAAGGGTTATCACCGTGGATTTTAGTCAGTACAAGTCTGCCAGTCCTCATTTGATGTTTTTACCACGATAAAAAAAAACACTTGAGGAAAATCCTTTTCCGATTCCGTACTTAAAACTATCTACTGAATATAAATAATAATTATTTTTTGATAATAATTGTGTGTTTATAAAAATAAGCTTCTAAAAACATTACTTCGTCAACGTTCCGCGGCCTTGTGTCAACTAATAACATTCCTTGTTACACTAATGCGTAACATGGCTTTACAAATGTTACAACATGTTATTAGTGTAACATGTGTCATTAATCAAACGCTAACGAACTTGTGTTTCATAAATCAGTTGTGGGTTACAACCTCACAGGTTATTGTAATGGAAAATACATGTTTTCTAATGTTGTTGTTTTGCAGCAGATAAATTAATTGTTTAATGTTGTTGCTTGTAAAAATAATGTGCAGATACATTAATTGTTGGGGAAAAATAAGCAGTTTAATTTTATTGCGGACATTAAGGTTTTGATTTGTTTTTTGGATGATTTTAAGTTGATAAATTATTTTGTCGTTTGTATAAGTTACTTTATAATTATGTTCGTGACAAGGAATATTTGTGAAACGCATCCACGATACCTACATGAGAAATTCCTAGTGTAAAACGTATTTTTTTAAACTTTAATATTTATTTTCGTTAGAAATATTTAGCCGGTTTCAACAAAATATCTATAACTGGACAAAGTTATGTAAAAAAGTGACTCAAACTCAACAAAAATAATTAACAGAAAATGACGTTTAAAGTTCCTAAAGACTTGATAAGTAATATGACTCTGGACGAAGTGTCTGGATATTTTTTTTTTTAAATGCCAAACCATATACCTACAGGCTTAAGTGGTCAACATCTGATTTCAATCGCAATAATATAAAATATTATTTCGTTTTTTTTTTAATTTTGTCGTTACACCATGGTGTGATAAGCGCCCTGTCAAAACGCCCACGTGTTTCCAATAACTCATGCAAATATTTTTTCTAAATCGTAACAATTTCGACCATAAATCATACAGATTTCAGTCTTCCGTTTATTTATTTTATTAAAAAAAGTTTTAAAACTGTCGGATGTAATTTAAAAAGATTACTAAAGAGAAAGAATATTTTGTGTGACAATATCGAGATTTTTTAGTGATTTTCAAACGATAGTTTTTGGTTTTTCAGTTTTTTTGCCGATGCTGAGCAGTGGTGGCCCAGTAGTATTGGCCGTAAGTTGGCTTACGAGTGGTCGTGGGTTCGAAGTTTCGAACCCAGTGTAGCGCATTACTTTGTTTAATTTATTTCATTGATGCTTTCAAAAGGGTGTAGGGAAACATCGTGAGGAAACCGGCATGTCCTAGAACCAAGAAATGTGACATCTACCCACCCGCACTGGGCCCTCGTGGTTGATCATACCATGGCCATAATCAACCATAGAGAGGACGATCAAAAATTGCGAATTTTATTAGTTAGTCAGTAAGTATTTAAAAAAATAATAGATACGTATTTTTTTTTTGTTTAATTAATGCATATTTTTATAAAACGCGTCAATATTCGAGAGGGCTAGTGACGTCAAAAGTATGTAAAACTGTACTTGTTTGTGACGTATTAGCAGTATATGAAGCGTCGTATCTTCGCTCATGTTGGTTTATATACCAAAATAAAAAATAAAAAAACATGTGTGATATTTTTTGATAAACCGATGGACAAATTATTTTTTTTCGTCAATTACGTAAAACCCGTACTAATAATCACACTAGCTCACAACGTGTAAAGATACTGATTACGTCGCGAGAAGTGAAGCATAAAATAACTGTCAAATAAATGAAATCGGCCATTTTGCCAAACTGACAGCGCTTTGAAATTCGAACTCGACCGTTGCGTTAGCAAAGGCACTCGGGCGCATCACATAGAAATATTTTTCATATTGAAATAGTTCTGAAACCAGACATTAGTCACGGTTATAATGAACATCTTGAAAACGATGATATTTTTATTATAGTACTTGTAGTCATCGACTGCTTTATTAGCATAGTATTTTTCCATCTGTTTCAGGATGAGTATTTTATCGTTTTCATAACTTTATTTTATTGATCTGTTTCTATTTTTCTACTTTAAAATAAAGGTGTTTCTACTTAATCATCAGACCAGAAAAAATGAATCATTCTGCCTCTTGTGAACTTCCGAGTATCGATCACCGCGCTTTTTCAGCGGATTCAAACCAATACTGCTTGCACAGACTGACCACTGTAAACCAGCCCTTTTTATAATAATAAGATAAATCGGTTGTCTGTAAAGTCGGTTTACTGACGATAGTTGAACGTGACAACGTCATGAGACAATACTGCACTTACGTTGCTATAAACAAACACTTGACACGCCGTTGTTATGGAACGCTACAGAGCGAGGTAACGCCGCATGACGCCATCATTTTTCGTGCGTTCAGCCGGCCATCATTATAAGACGTTATCACGTCAAAAACAACAAAAATAAAAACAAAACGTGTCAGATTTATTTGCATCGTACGTTATTTTTAAAAAAAAGTCTGTTAAGTCAGACCATTGATAATTAGAACAACTCATTTACTTATCCTAAGAAGTTAAACACTAATTAAAACACCATATTTTTAACCGCGGAATGCGCCATAAACTGTCATGTCGGAACATAAAATAACGTAATTACAGAATGTCGTAAATGTATAATATTTATTACTGAAATTTTATTTATAGAGATGAGAAGACTGCTTCTTTGGCAAACTAACTCTAAGTCCCTTCGTACATTAGGCGACCATGTCTCCGATACCTTACGACTTTAGTATCCAGGTGACTATCGCCATACAAATCCATAAGCCCCCCCTTCGTACACTAGGCGACTCAAGTCTCCGATACCTTACGACTTTGACATCAATTTATTGACGCGTGACTGGGTACGAACCTCTATGGATTTGTATTGCGATAGTCGCCTGGATACTAAATTGTAAGGAATCGGAGATTTGCGTCGCCTAGTGTATATACGATGGGATGAAATAATTTTCTAAGTACGAATGTTACTTCTTCGATCGGCGATCGAATCAAGAAATTCAGTAACGAAAATAAACCTAACATCCGACTCCGACCGGCACAGCCAGCGGTGCGGCGTTGAAAACCGTGCATCGTCTAACGTCGTTTCAGTTCGGCATGTTGTCAGTCCCCGAGTGCCACACGTATTTTTTTCCACTTTTTTGTCCTAAATCATTTAAAATTTCCTATTTGACAGCTCAATCTCACTCGAAGAGCTTCATCGTAAACAGTTCAACAGTTTCTGACATTACAGTTGAAAGCAAAACAAACATTGAAAGATGTTTAACTAATAAAAATCTTTATGTGTGTTTCGTTCAGTAAGTTTTACTACCGAAGAAAATGTTACTAACGTATTTTATATTTGTGGTCTTTTTATGTGGTTTACAAAGATAGGAAAAAAAAAAACGGTTGTCTGTAAAGTCCGTTTACTAATTATAGTTGAACGTGACAACGTCATAAGAAAATACTGCACTTACTTTGCTAAACAAACAATTGACACGCCGTTGCTATGGAACGCTACAGAGCGAGGTAACGCCGCATGAAGTCATCTTTTTTCGTGCGTGCAGCCGGCCATCGAATTATAAGACGTTATCACGTCAATCAACTATCTTTGGCTCAGTAGCTAAACGATCGGTTGCTGTGCAGCGTGTCGCAGGTTCAATTCCCACACCGAACACGTATTTGTATGATCTACAACTAGTTGCTCCCGATCTGGGTGTTTCTATAAGCAAGTTTTTATGTTTGTAAAAGCACCCATGGTCATCATCATCTCCCTGCCTTTTCCCAACTATATTGAGGTCGGCTTCCAGTCGAACCAGATGCAGCTGAATATCAGTATTTTACGTGGAGCGACTGCCTATCGGACCTCCACAACCCAGTAACTGGGTAATACGATACTCCATGGTAAGCCTGGTTGTCAGACTTTAGAGCTTTTGCCTAACAGTAACGAATGTCAAAGATCTACAAATGACAGCCGGGACCAACGGTAAAAGCACCCATTATACAGGAAGAAATTCCAAGGCTGGGACAACAATAAAAAAATATATATATATTCGCATAAGAAGTTGCAACTTACTTCGTTGCACTCTTCACTTGCATTCAAATAATCATAAAATCCAAAAGTATTGCTCTACTAAACGAGTACTAAAATGGAATATATCCCAACTATGTGTTTATTTATGTGAAGTTTTACGGTTGCCAGAATGGTGAGCGCCGCGCGTTGTGGCGCTTTTCAAGATTGAAGACGAGGTGCCTGTGGCAGCGGGGAGCGGAGCGGGCGCGTTTGTTTTAGGAAAACGGTTGTAAGCTAATATTTTTGTCTATCATAAAGGTGACACGTTCGCTTGAAAGGAAGCGGTCACCGTAACTTATGGACGTCTGAGTTAGACCAGAAGTTGAGAAGTATCACCTGTGTGTTATCGTGGGTGTAAATAAAATGGCAGGTAACATTTCAAACTTAATAAGGACCCCTGGACCCTGAAGGTGAAGGATAACTGGCTAGACAATTTTAGACCCACAGTACATTATTATTGAGGAGCTCTGGGCTAAATAATAACAGCCACACTACGTTGGTCTTCAAGGTTAAGGTTGTCGAGGCTGGTCTGTGGATCGGAAATCACGTAAAGCTGGTTCTGGCTATAATTTGTAGATCATTTCACAGTCGTACTATTAGTTAGAAGCTCGAAAATCTGACAACCAGTCACGAATGGATATCGTATTATGCAGTTTCTGAGTTGTGGAAATCAGAGAGGCAGTCATTCTAAATTAAATATTGATAATTAGCTGGACCCAGTTAGACTGAAAGTTGCCCCAACAAAGTTGGTAAACGAAAGGCAGGTGACAAACACATACTTACGTTCCAAGAAATGTAAGAGCAAAATATTTTTTTAAGGCAAAAAATGTAAACCGCTCCGCTTATACAATTCCGCTAGCATTGAAACCGGGAGCAAGGTAAAGAAAAATAAACGATTCTTATTTTAATGTTGTATTCGTTCCGTTCAACGGAAGAGATTGAATATAAACACACTTCCTATATTGTATGTAATTGGTACGAATCCGCAAGCAAGTTACGTTTGTATTAATTTGAATTGGACGCTTTTTCATACTTTTTCGGAAGTTACGAGCTTTACTACTTTTTATTTTTTTTATGTGGTGACTTATGTCATACGCGACACAAAACGACAAATCGAAATATTGTTAAGTAATTTTATTTTATTCTAATAATTTAGTTACTGTTAATGTTTATGTTGAGCTTCTGGTAGAAAACCTATTGGGTGCTGTTATAATGATTGATGCTGATTTCAGTCTTCTTTTTCAAACTTGACATTTGGATACGTGCAAAAGCAGCAAATCGTGTTCGGATACACGTAAATTGACACTTGTTACATTTTTATACCAAATTAAGATACTTCGGTCAAGAACGCTGCAATTTTGAAACAATTCTCTCTTAACTCTCGTTGAACTTAAAACTACAACCGCCTTAACACAAAAAAATAAACATCTGTTGAACACTTATCCAAAAAAAGTGTAACTGCAAAACGACCTTTATATCATCGTGAATTGTCGTTTGACGTTGTCTGTTTTTTTAGACAGATGTTTTTTTGTTTATGTAAGACTTGAGGCCTTATTAGGGACCACCCAATTTTTAGGGACCCTAACCCTAACTAAGAGTGGTGTAATAAGACTTAGGGAGTTAGTGTCCCGAATAAGGTAAGGTAATAAGCACTGCACTAACTAGGGTACACGCCCACCCTGGATGCAGGGCCCTTCATATCGGGTTGTGTAATAAGCGCTTAATGGTTTAAATACTATTGAAAAGGATATTCAACCATGGCTTGTACTCCGTTTTTCTTAAATACGACGATTCTCTGTACTTGTCCGTGCGGTGTGCTGATTGTGTGTATTACGTCCTGTAACAAACAGAAAACATTCGTTAGAAAACAAACATTTAACAAACAATACAATACTGGGCTAAAATATCCTGGAAGAAGAGAATTTTTTTTTGAGTAGTATGTGTTTAAAATATGGGGATAGTTTCAAAATATTTTAACTAGCTTTAAAAAACTACAGCAACAGTACATAAATACATTTTACCAAAAAAAAATAGTAAATAATAGTTTAAGTTGTGTGTTCATCTTGGCTAGAAGAAGTAATTAACAATTTTTGTACAATAACATTTATCGCCATACCACAAAGAGCTAAACATCTCTTGAGCAGTTGTCTAAAAGAGTGCAACTGCAATACGACCCTTAACAGTATTGACAGTTTTTTAGACAAGTGTTCAACAGCTGTTTAACATGTTTGTAGTAAAACGGTCGAAGAAATAGCACGACGTATTAATTGGAACGAAGTTCCTTATCGCGCGTTGTGAAAGGGGTCTAGACGGAAAAAATTCTTACGAAAAGTTGTCACGACACTTTTTGGAACGAAGTTCCTTGTCGCGCGTTGCGAAAGGGTGCTACTACCTACCTGATTTTTCTGTAATTCCGTTGTAATATGGGCGAGCCTATTTCCATCAACTGTTAACAAAATATGTAGACACGGATTTTTGATAGAAAACCCCAAAAAGATTTTTCCTGCTCTGGCAATAACATTTAGGAAAGATATCACTGTTGAGCAAGGTATGTAACCCGTTGTGATATCTATCATTAATTAGCAGTAAACTAACTAAAATCGAGGCCAATAATAAACCTTAAAACATTAGCATTACAGTCGTAAATATCAGTCACTATCAAAGAGTAATAAAATTAATAATATTGATTTAGTGTTTAGACAAGTGAGTAATGAAATTAATTTACAACTTCTTGATTGCTGCGTCTAATGAAAGTCGTAAAATGAAATGTCAATCTATTCTAACGTTCGCGAAGGATATTGAGCGAGACTATTGTTTAGGCTCAGTTCACACTAAGACGCGACGCTGCGCGTATTTCAATAGAACACTCAAAATATATTTTTTTTACCACACGAAAAGATAAATATTTCACCTAAACGCAACGATGCGCACACATGTCAATAGAGGCGTTCAGGGGCAGCGTTGCCCAAATGTCCAAGTAACAAATCAAAATATCCAAAACTCAAAATTTCAAAGTCCCGAAATGTCCAATTCCTAAATTGTCTAAGCTTCGACAAAGGGTCTGAAACTCTATTTACTACACGAAAAAATACACCTTTTACCGATGACGCATCGCTTTACGGCCTCACGCGGGCATTTTAATAGCCACTCAAAACCTAACTTTATTTACTACACCAAAGGATACACTTTTCTAGTATCGCAGAGTCGATGAGTTTAGTAAATAGTTTTTCTTACTTCCTTCTTTCTATCATCGCGTCGCGTCGCATCGCGTCTCGGTACGAACGGACCCTTACTACCTACGCCTGTATATGTCAGGCATGAGAATTAGTTTATAATGCCAACAATAGCGTGAGATGTGTTGCATCACGATGTAGCGAGGTGCACACATCAAACGGGTTCGAAGAGATAATTATAATTATAATTTATCATCTTACTTAAATATTACTAGTAATAAGTTTACGCTATGTTTGGGACGAAATCGGGGGGAGCGAGGGGCCATAAGTTCTGCCGATTCTTGAAATTTACTAGATATTTTGATTAATTTCTTCATTCTTTGTATTGTTTTTCATTGAAAATTAAATAAGGTAACCTAAATACTTACCGTGGTACCACAAAAACTTTTAAAAGTTCTGTTGAACACAACATACAAAACTTAACAAAACAATAATTATTTTCAAACAAAAATCAAGGAGAAAAAAAAAAGTTAAAATATCCAACCGAACCAATATAAAACCTATCACTACTTTATAATGCACGGCAGTGTACATACAGTGGGGGCGCAATATCGCTACCCACTTGTTGGAATTGAAATCGTCGTACACTGGCGGCCGTAATAACATTTTGCATTTGACATTAGACGGCGGTAGTTTTAATAAAAAAAAGAATTCGATGCCGGTTTTTTTATATTGTTGGGGTTTCTTTTTACCCGACTGCGCGACGCAAAGGAGGGTAATGTGTTTATCAGTCTATGTATGTATGTATGTAAGTATGTATGTATGTATGTATGTATGTATGTTTGTTTCTATGTGGCGTTCTAGAGACCAAATGCGTAGGCCGATTTTGATAATTTTTACGTCAATCGATTCGTCTTAACCTTGCGAGTGTCACTAAAGACATGACAGTAATCAAAATTCACCACAGCGACGACCAGACGCCATATTGGCAAAATGAAAAAAAAAATGTCGATCAACTATGTCATGTGGGGTATCGTTGAATAGGTATTTTAAAATCATCATTAGGTTCCCTTTATCATTTTTCATTTTAAATAATAGTTTAGGATATACAACGATTTAAAGTTATTTAGCAAAACAATAATTCTCTGAATAGTAACTAAAAAGTATGAAATAAAAAAAATGTTTTACGAAAAACAAAAAACCCGACTGCGTTAAAAACTAAAAAGAAAGAAACAAGCCCAGTAGTTAAGAATTCACTCATTCACACTCACAGTCGGGGCCCATTCAAATTATACCAATCAGTTCTTTCCAACGGGCCCCGACTGTGAGTGTGAATGAGTGAATTCTCAACTACTGGGCTTGTTTCTTTCTTTTTTTTTTAAACTTTTTTGCAGCGACTATATCAAGGAGAAGCACGTGGCTCAATAATTACAGCTGCTGCACAGGACAATCTCCCAGGTTAAACCGCGCTTGCCGAGGTTGGTCTGTGAATGGGTGACCATCTTTCATAGCGAGTTTCCTCCGTGCCATGTCTCGGAAAGCATGTAAAGCCGTTGGTCCCGGCGGCGGCGGTCATTTGTAGATCTTTGACAGTCGTTTCTATTAGAAGAAGCTCTAAAGTCTACTTGACAACCAGAGGTATTTTTATTACCCAGTTACTGGGTTGTGGAGGTCTGATAGACAATCGCTTCATGTAAAATACTGATAAATGCTGCATCCGGTTTGACTGGAAGCCTACCCCAATATAGTTGAGAAAAGGCTAGGCAGATGATGTAAAAATATTTTCACGGGTGTGTCAATAATTTTGGCCGAACCAACAACGGTAATTTCTCTAAGCTATTGACTCGGTAAAATTCAATCATTCTTGTTGATTTGGGAGAAAAAAAAATGGAGAGCTTCTAAAATATTTGCTGATACAGAATAAATTATGTTATCAATCCTCATTGATAACATAAATTATTCTACTCGGGAGAGGTTGAGATGAGAAGATTCAATTTTATTGAGGAGTAGTTGAGTCTATTCTGTGTATACAAATAGACTGATGTGATGCAAATCGACTGTGAACTTCAAAAACCCACCTTACTACTACGAATTAAAGGCGCAGCAAAACAAAGACAAAATATGTCAACACTAGTGACGAGTAGTACTTACTACAATCGAATTTCGAACAGAGAATCATGTGCATTGTCATAAGTACATACATGCAATTCGATATCGAGGAGATCTGTGAGCGATATCGTCAATACGTGTGACTCCATACAGAAGCGATTGTCTATACATTTTCTTCGCTTCGCTTGTGTGATATCTGACCGATATCATCAATTGATGCAATGCGATATCGCATTGTGGCATGAGTAAAGTCCCTAATTCACACGTTGAGCCCAGGAAACATAGTTCAGTTGCCTTTGGCGAATGCATTTCATGTAATGCACGAACGTCACAGCTAAACCAAAAATGCATTACATGTTATGCATTTACAGTCAACGTGTTACGAAACCATATTATAAAATCACAAAATCTTCGCTTTGTTCATTGAATAGGACCCTATAAAATCATAGCCCTAGCTCACACGTCAAGCCCAGAAAACACAGTTCAGTTGTCTTTGGCGAATGCATTACATGTTATGCACGGACAGTGCATAAGATGTAATGCATTTTTGAAGAGACGTGTTATGAAACCATATTATGAAATAACAAAATCTTCGCTCCAACAAAACACATCCAACTTTAAAACACAATTCATTCCTGAAAAGCAAAGAAGTTTTAAAACTTCAAGTGTCCGAAACAATTTCGTACGAATTCTGAGTGCAACGGAACGAGATTGCTCCTGCATATAAAATTGTCTGCATATGGATGCACATTGTTGAGTAAATAAGACATGTTTTTGCTTTTGTTATGAAGTTAAGTTTTGAGGACGGAGTAAGACAAAGAATTTGATGGATGGATAGATTACTGTAAAAATGATACGATAGGTTTTGATAGATATGTTTTTTTTTTTATGGCAGACATCTAAGAAAGAAAGATTGAATATTTATTTGGCACAAAACTACTAGAAGCACACAATAAAATAAAATAAATAGAAAAATGGAAACTTAAGCTAAAAATAAAAGGAAGGAAGTTTGACTGGCCTGTTGGTCTAGTGGTTAGTGACCCTGACTGCTATGCCGTAGGTCGTGGGTTCGATTCCTACCAGGACAAATGTTTGTGTGATGAGCACGATCATTTGTTCTGTGTCTCGTGTAATTTATCTATGATATGTATGTATTAAGAAATATACACATATAAGTATGTTTATCAGTTGTCTAGTACCCATAACACAAGCTCTGCTTAGCTTGGGACTAGATGGCGTTGTGTGATAGTTGTGAAAAACAAAAATTTGATGTGTGTTCCATGGCCGCGCCAAATAATCATCTGATGAATCCTCGCATCCGAGGCATGACGGGAGGGACTGTCAGACTCGTACTGACTAAAATCCACGGTGCCCTTTACGTTCCAGGGTTACGGTTATCTGATAAGACAGTCCCGCGGCCCCGGCAGGCCTTGGCCCTCTAAGGGGGGCCCCGTCAGATTGCTGACACTCTTTGGGGCTCGCGTCGACCCGGGCATGGGCTATGATTAGACGCCGAGTCACCCGTTACCCACCGTCCGCATGCCCGTGCGAACTCCTACCCACCGAAGCACTTTAAAGTTTTGCACTAAAAGTGCTTCCTACCCTCAAAAACTTCACAATATTACGCAAAAATACCCTCGAAAAATAACATGTAACACAAAGCTTATTGTAATAATTAATTTTCACCCCTCGACTCGGGGGTTGCAATAATTAAAACCCCCAACGGGATGCCCCTAACGTATTTTTTAGACTAGCAAGCATTAATTTTTAATTCGCTATCTTACACACAGAAATATTTATGGGAATTCCGAAGAATTAAAATGGTTTTCGGGTATTCGGGATTTTTTGCACGTTTTTACAAAGTAGGTGTGAGTTGAAAAGTTTTTTAGTAGGAGCTACGGATTCAATTTAATTAGACTGTAGCGAATAATTTATTTTATTAGGTAATATTTTTTCTTTCACTCAGGTTTTCTTTGGGAAAAGTAATCCTATGTATATCCTACTTCTTTCTACCTATTCATCCAGACCTAATCCTATATCCTACTAATAATATAAACGTGAAAGTTAGTTTGGATGTAAGTATGTTTGTTACTCTTTCAATTTGGTACATAGATAGTTTATAACCCGGAATAAACACAGGAGTTTTTCCCAAAATTCTGTTCCCATGGGATAATTTTCAAGTAAATATACCCTTCCTTCTTCATTCTCCAAAACTACTAACAACTAAGCAGTTCTAACTACACGCAAGCCAGTCTTAATTAACTACAGGTTAACTACACGTTAGTAAACTGCCTGTCAATTAGACAATGCATTGGCAATGAACCCACACCTTCGAGGATAGCTACCTAACTATGAACTTGACAATTTGTTAATAGTGTGTCTAACTGACATCCGCCCGGGAGTCAAACGCTAGACTTGTCAAATTCATAATTCATCATCATCATCATCATCAGCCTATTAATGTTCCCACTGCTGGGACACAGGCCTCCTCTCTGTGAGAGGGGGTGGGCCATAATCCACCACGCGGGCCCAGTGCGGATTGGTGGATGTCACATGTCTTCGAATTTTTGGTTCTAGGACATGCCGGTTTCCTCACGATGTTTTCCTTCACCGTTTTGAGAGCAGTGGTGATGAAATAAATTACACAAAGTAATGCGCCTGCCGGGATTCGAACTCACGACCTACAACTCGTAAGTCGGGGCCGATAAATTCATCATCATCAGCCTATAATGTTCCCACTGCTGGGACACAGGCCTCCTCTCTGTGAGAAGGAGTGGGCCATAATCCACCACGCGGGCCCAGTGCGGATTGGTGGATGTCACATGTCTTCGAATTTTTGGTTCTAGGACATGTCGGTTTCCTCACGATGTTTTCCTTCACCGTTTTGAGAGCAGTGGTGATGAAAGAAATTACACAAAGTAATGCGCCTGGCGGGGTTCGAACCCACGACCTACAAGTCGTAAGTCGGGACCAATACCACTGGGCCACCACTGACTGCTGTCATGCATTCTCATGCACTGCATTCATGATTGGATGGACTATTATTACATTACATGATGCCTGCAATCCCATAAAGGTAAGGCAGAAGCAAAGTTGTGGAATCATCAGTAAAGGTTTTCGTGACCGTGGAAAGAAAAGAGCAAAGAAAGGAACAGCATTAAGAGGATCGTCTACCGAGCGCTCGTCCATACTGAAAGAGAAAACGTTTTCCTGCCCCTAAATGTTGTCCTATCTCAATGATTTTCTAGAAAGCTTCTGACACAGTAAAAAACTAGATATATAGGTTTTTCTTTTTTTTTTTAATTATAACAGTTTGGAAGTTACAGGCGCCTAAGAGTTACTATTTTTACGCGAGAGGGACAGCACGAGTTTTTCTAAATACCTATTTTTTGAAATGGCTACCGCTATACTATCCTCTTGATTTTTAGTCACTAACAGTCTGACATTTCCTTCAGCGTTTTCCGTGTCTTTTCGGACAAGCACCATTTGATGATTTTATCAACCAAAATCAAATTATTTACCTATTTCAAATAGGCCGGTTACTTTTGATTTGTCAAAAGAAAATAATAATATAATAGTACCTACAACATTTTGGTGCTACAATCGCCGAAACACGTGATGTTCGGGACCGGGATGTCCCGGTTCAGAATCAATCCTCTAATTCAACAGTCGCGCTTGCGATCCCCAGATCAATAAAAGGACAAATAAATATGTCTTACGATCTCTCAAAATATATCCATATACAACGTGTAACGTTAATAGCTCAGCCCATATTCTTGAACAATGTTTGTTCTAAGATTTTTTGAAAAAAAAAAAAATGATTTTTCATACAAAATGAGAAATTGATCGGGCCCATCAGTATGAAAAAGCATTTAATTTTTTATGTTTTTTCAAAAAATCTTAAAACAGACATTGTTCAAGAATATGGGCTGAGGTACCCCACGAGAGGTTTTGCGCATTTAACGTTACACGTTGTATTACTATCTTTCAAAATCACCGCCAAAATCCATCAGTAATCAACTTTCCACCGCGTATTCACACGAGAGTTAACAAAATCGATATATTTAATGCATATTTGCTTTCGCGCTCAAGTGGGCCCATGAAAAACGAGCCGACGTCTGGAAGAGGAGCCGCCATTTTTTTTTTTCACAGGTGGCTTGCTTACTAGGATGACCATGGCGATGGAAAAATGATGGAAGATTCCATATGTGGTACCGAATTTTAGAGAATGCGTAGAACACTGTAGAAATGGGTTTAGTTGATGTACATAAGAATAATCAAAATGACAGAAAGTAGAAAGATTCCTATCATCACTAAGCATGGTGAATATGGTAATGTTTAAAATGTAGACAATAAAAATGTTTCAATTCTTTTTTCGTCTCCGGTCTATACTACTATACGGTCTATACTTACTCGGAAAAAAAATATGGATTGTTAAGATGTTTTTCTTTCCTTACCATATAAATAATAAGTACGAGTATTTTTATCTTCAGGTGTGATTCGTTGTTCGTTAAGGTTGGTTAGTAGTGCTTCGTGCAATAACAAAATTAAGAAAAAAATGTAGGACGGATACATTTTGTTTATCACGACAAAAATTATGTCGATACCTTGCAGTCAGGTTAAGAAAAAAAACTTTTCCAAGAGAGAGAAGGGCGGCTATTTTTCCTACTCATGGTCACCCTACACATCTCAAGTAATATTGACGTAGTGTTGGGGTGGGGAGATGATACCTTTTCACTAAGGGGGATGAAACTGCAGACTCTGCACTACCGTATAGATGGAGCTGATTGACACGGTCTTTTTTTTACCTGGTAAAATCATCAAATGAGTCCTCGAACCCAGGGCAGGGCAGTAGGGACTGTCAGACTTGTAGTGACTTAAGTTCACGGTGTCCTTCATTCAATAGCCCTTCACGTTCCGGGGCCACGGTTACAGGTTAGTCCCGCGAACCCGGCAGGCTGTGGCCCTCTAAGTGGGCCCCGTCAAGACTTTACCGGTATGTAACCGGTAAAGTCTTGACATGGTCTAAGATCGAAAAAAAAATGAATTCCACCATCTGTTTAATGAATGAAAAGAAAAGCAAGAGTTAATCTCCAATTAGCTGTTGCTCGCGGGTCTGCTCAAAGAGACGGTTATAGGCTAGGGAAGGCCTGTGTCCCAGCAGTGGGAACATTGTAGGTTATTAATGCGATAATGCTATGTTTATAGCTCGACTTGCAAGTCAATCCAATTACAGTCGAAGCCTGGTAACATTATCAAGCTACTTCAAAATACTTCAAAAGCGTAAAAAATGTACTACTGAAAGAAAATAGCGGTTGGAGAGCCCGCACTTGACGGAGTTTGAAAATAACAAATATTGAGATCAAAGAAATATACAGCGAGGCTTTACGTACGAATTGTACCGTTTGCAAAAAAAAAAGAAAATTCGCAACATTTTCTTTTTTCCGTTATGTCAAAACGTAACGTAAGAAATGGGTGGTTGACATGTGTGAGTAAATTCAGGATATGAATATTATTTGATACTTTTCTGTTCACGATAAATGATGAAAATCCTGGGGTAGGTATTTTTCATTTACAACATGTAAATTTTTTACAAACATTATTTAAATGCGAGCAAAGCCGTAGGTAGGACGGTTTCGTAGCGTTATGCCTACTTCGCACTATGACTACTTTCTGTAGTAGGTAAATGCTACTCATTCACATTTAAAACCACAAAATATTGTATTCGTAGTGAAAAAAAAGAAACATGTATCATATTTTTCAACAACTGTAAGCAAAACGGAACAGATTATAATCCAGTTATCACATTCAAAACAATTGTTTCAGTTTCACAATTTGAAACAATACGTTTGTTAAAACCACTGAAATCCGTTAAACAAAGGCAAACAAAAAAAAACACATGATATAAATGGCTCACAGCTTTCACAAAAAAAGATAAAGCTATAGAATTAGGGTACCTACTTTTTGTGTTTTAAATACCTAAACTTTTTAGAAACGCGACTGAAAAACCACACTAGTGCCTTTATTTCCGTAGCAATAAAGTCGAATTTTCCAAATGAAATATGTTGCTAGTAAAATCAGCAAATAAAATTCAATTGGTTCGTAGCACTTAAGTTAATTTGCTGTCGGTACACAGACTCTACAGGTTAGCTGCGACTGTGCCAAATTGATTCACTTGTATGAAACTTAGTTTTCTTTTTGTTTTTTTTTTTTATTATTTTATTTTTTACTAGCACTACGCCCGCGACTTCGTCCGCGTGATTTTCGAACGTTGCCTTTGTGAAATTCTAGTCCCGGTCACCCTCTATACGGGATACTGTTGAAAAAACTAAATCAACATTCAACAAAACCGAAAAAGCCCCTTAGGGGTCGAATTCCGCAAAACCGTCTTAGTGAGTATTTACATCTTAAAAAGAAACCCTCGCAAAATTCGAGACGCCTAGCACTTGTAGTAAAAAGTTTCGCACAAACTATCAAACCTCTTTGGGGTCGAATTTCGCAAAATCCCGCCATGGTGTGCATCTAAGTCCTATAGGAACCCGGTGCAAAATATGAGACTCCTCGTACTTGTAGTAACAGAGTTTCATACAAACTATCAACCCCTAAAACAAACCACTTAGGGGTCGAATTTTGCAAAATTCTGTCATAAGTAACTCTTACGTCCTCAAAAGAACCCGTATTCAAAATTTAAATTTCCTAGCACTTGTAGTTACGAAGTTTCATACAAACTATCAACCCCAAAAACAACCCCTTAGGGGCCGAATTTCGCAAAATCCGTTCTTAGTGCTCACCTACGTGGTATAAGGAGGGCTTATGCCAAATTTCAAGTTTCTAGGCCCAGCGGTTTGGGCTGTGCGTTGTCAGATCAGTCAGTCAGTTTTGAATTTTATATATATAGATATGGCACCGCAATATGTTTTAGGGGTTATTTTATTGGAGTTTCTCTAATTCCAGTTTGTTTATTTTTATTTTCGCTCAATGAAAAAAGGTTTTACGTTAGAGGCAGTTGTTCTTAGTTCCTCTCGAAAGATTTTGTAAAATGATGAAGAAAGAGATATTAGAATCGAATCTATACATATAAATAAAATTGGGAGTGTCTGTTTGTAATATGGAAATAACTGTTTTTTACTACATGCATACAAATATATATACGGTACATACACCAAAATATTTTTTTTTTAATTTTTGTCTGTCTCTCCTCTGTTTGTAATGGGTAATCTCTGAAATAGCTGAGTCGATTTTGACGGGATTTCTATTGGTAAGTAGCTGATGTAATAAAGGAGTAACTTAGGCTACTTTCATTGTTGAAAAAATCCTTAATTTCTATGTATAAAAAAATGCATTGTTGAGTCCCGTCATCCACGCGAACGCAGTCGCGAGTACAGCTAGTATTAAATAAGAAAGTCACTAACCTGATACATACCAGAAAAAAAAGTACCCACAGCCTTTGCTGTATATGGCTGTCCATATTGACAGAAAAAATACATCCCAATTACATACAGAACCCATTACCGTATCAATTAATTACATTTAAAAAAGTCCATTACTACCCCTAAGCTAACAAGGGTATTTACGAGGGGGTTGTTACTAATTGATGTGTTGATCATCACGGAAACTGGCATGGCTTCAAAAACACTGAAAACGTACAAGTTTGCGAGATTTTGAACGTTTTTGAGCATTGTGGGCTAAGTTGGAAACTTTGAATGCAAAAAATGTTTTGCACGCAGTCTTACACTTTTCTTTTCTCATTCTATGGCCGGCTGCACGCACGAAAAAAGATGACGTCATGCGGCGTTACTTTGCTCTGTAGCGTTCCATAGCAACGGCGTGTCAATTGTTTGTTTATAGCAACGTAAGTGCAGTATTTTCTTATGACGTTTTCACGTACAACTATCGTTCAAATATCGTCAGTAAACCGACTTTACAGAAAACCGATTTTTTATTACATAATTGATTTATTGCATAGTTTCTCTTGAAAAGATGTGGCATATATGATAACTGTCTAAAAAGTTTTCAACGTTACGTGTAGATTCATTTATAAAAAAAAACAGTAAAAACAGTATATTTTGACAGTTGCAATTTTCTGTTCCTATGTTATAATTTAGCTGTAACACTTTTTTCATTTAATGATGTAGGTACCTAATGTTGGCAATTCACAAAACAAACAAATCCAGCCCTTTGCAATTTCAGTTTCGGCGAAATGAATAAAAAATAGGGCGCAAATTAGCTCATTACCTACCCCCACCTGCTTCTACATTCGCGGTAAAGGTTGTACGAAACTTGATTACTTCAAATTACTGCGAATTACCACTCCTAATGTTTGGGTCATCCTTAGCATTGAAGGGCTTATTCACGTCCTCGGGAGATGAGACTTGCGTCAAGCGATATGCCCGCGTATGCTTTGGCTTCTACGCCACGTGGCGCCGTTGTATCTACTTGCGGAGACGGCGAGTAATGAGTACCGATTCTTACCGTCCGTATTTTACGTGCGCTTTATGGAACTTTGAGAGAACTTTGAGATGATATCTTAATGGGTTTACCACCTTGGAACGCAAAGGGCAACTGAGGGAATAAGAATCATTTATTTGCATTAAATACAGGTACTACCACTTGTTATAATGATGGAACTGAACTTCTATCAGACTACAACCAGAGCCAACTCTGATAGTACTTTCCGTGCCATCCAGAGCGGGGCAGGAACTTTGGCTTAGTGTTTCATTGGCAGAGGCTAGCAAGAAAGAGGCTAAAGCATATCAAACAAGGTATGCTCTAAGTATCTTCTTTAATTTTGCCTTCTCAGCAGCCACTGTTGCGACTCGCGAGTCGCTTGATCGAAGAGGTCGTGGCCGAGGGGTAAGCGAAGTCCTAATTTATGTTTTAATTATTAACGTGTTCAGTTTAGTTACTCTTTCGTGTTTTCGTCGGGTGTGAAAAATATATGAGGATTTTTCTTTGCCTCCTTTTTCGGTTGTACGTGTTTAGTTCGTAATTAATTAATTGCATCGTGTTAATAATATAGTAAGTCTTACTGAAATTATATTTTATTGATTATGTCAATCAATAGGTAGTAGTGTTTTCTGAATATTTTTTCGTTGTTTCAAAGGACGTTGACCATGTCTATCAAGAATAACTACATGATGTCATACTGCGAACAGTTGCAAGTCAATAAATTAACCTAGTAAAAACTCTTTCTAAGCTCGTAGCTAAATAATTACAGCTGCACAGGCCGATCTTCCATGTTACGCCGCGCATGCCAAGGTTGGTTTGTGGATGGGTGACCATCTGTCATAACGAGTTTCCTCTGTGCTTTCCGAAAGCACGTAAAGTTGGTCCCGGCTGTCATTTGTAGATCTTTGACAGTCGTTAATCACAGTCAGAAGTTCGAAAGTTTGACAACCAGTCTTACCTACCATGGGGTATCGAATTACCCAGTTACTGGGTTGTGGAGGTCCGATAGGCAGACGCTCTTTGTAAAATACTGATACTCAGCTGCATCTGGTTCGACTGGAAGCCGACCCCAATATAGTTGGGAAAAGGCTAGGCAGATGATGAAAGTAAAAACTCTTTAATTTAATAAGAAAAAAAATACATTTAAATCAAAATATAGTAGGTACAGTCAGCAAGAAAACTGCTAAATAATATTCTTACAAACCTCTCTTACGACATGAATACCTTCTTTAACTAATCTTTGGAAAGGTAACGTTTCCCTCAGATATCTTTAAGGCAACTCTTAAATTAACCAAGAAATATTTGCAGTAATCTGTGATGTTAGTCAGGATAATGTCGCCATTTTATACCTTTGAAGTGGGTTTTATGTTTTATGTCATCTTTTAACCTTACAGCTATCTATGGTGGCATTAAAGAAATATACCAGGATTTAGTAAGGTAAAAGATATCTTTTCCACTTCTCAGAGTAGCAATATGAGGCCTCTTTTTATCGTGGTACATCATCAAATGAGTTCTCCCTTCCAAGCGGGAAAAAAGGAACTGTCAGACGAGTGCTGATTAAAATCCATATAGCCCTTTACGTTTCAGGGCCACGGTTGTCTGATGAGACAATCCCGCGGGAATAAAGTTACGCCAAGGTTAATCCTTAATAATATAAATATGACAACCCGTACATTTTGACGTGATACACGCACGAATGAAAAAATATGACGTCATGCGGCGTTACCTCGCTCTGTAGCGTTCCATAGCAACGACGCGGGCGTGTTAATTGTTTGTTTATAGCAACGTAAGTGCAGTATTCAGACGTTGTCACGTTCAACTATCGTCAGTAAACCGACTTTACAGACAACCGATTTTTTATTTTCTTTACTCCACGTTTATTAATAAGGGGGCCAGATATTACTGGCTTATGTAAATCTAAGAAACAGAAAACTAGCTTGTTTCTTAGCAAGAGATACTAAATTTTGACCCTAGAAGAAAAGTACAGTCGAAAACAAAACATAAAAGGAACACATTATCCCATTCCTTCGCAATCAGGGAACAATTTCAGCATCGGTGGTGGCTTATGAATATTTCAAACATTTTCGTGGGCCCGGCCAGTTTCATTCTCACAGTACCATTGTTTCATTTCGTGCGATTAAAAAATTCACGCACTACGCTCGCCCTGCGCGAAGCCCGGTAAAGTGTGATAAATAAATAAATAAAATGTTGCGTTTAAATATTTTGTTTTTGATTGTACTTTTCGTTAGAATTGGACTGGTTTTGGTATTGGATTACTTTTTCATATTTTTTAGAGGATTAGTAATTTCTTTTTGGTTTAAAAGAGCCTTGCTAAACTTCAGAGTTTGTTAATCTCTAGCTTAAATGAACTGGTTTGTACATGCACATACTGTGCGGTGGTTATATTTAAAACTGATTTTAAAGTAAAATTAAAACGATTCCACGCTACGCTTCAGATCAAAAGGGGAGGCCTATGTTCAGCAGTGGACGTCCTATGGCTGAGATGATGATATACACATATCATTCACATATCTGACATATCATTCATTTATGAATTGTTGTTCCGGGTCTGAGTGTTTGTGTATGTGAGTTTAAATGTTTGTAATCGCACCCATTATACAGGAGAAATTCCTAGTGTGGCGATAATCAGTCCATTTCTAAAAAGCATAAATAAAAGAAAAATATTCCCTGAAATCCTTAATTTTACGGTTTTCACATTATCGTCCACTACTTTCACTCGCTACTCTGATCCTCTTTGAGTACGGATTTCTGCATATTTCTGAACGAACTTCCAAATGTCTAATGTACCGGTAAATTGTGTCTATTCTATGATATGATTCTGAAACTGCTCTACCTACTTACATAGAAACTATTTTTTGTTGAATATGAAAAGAATTATCTTAATAAAAAGCAATTACTAGATGTATTATTATGCATATTTTCTCTTTTAATGTTTGGGATTTAATTATTCTTTGTCCCACATTTTTAATGAAAAAGCATTTTGTAACATGCACATTACGTTTTTCAATTCTTTAAGATATTAATGTCTGTACATTTTAAATAAAGAAATGTACCAATATCTACAGTCACGAAGTTTAGTTTACCTACCGGTAAATCTAGTCTATTTAGACTACTACATTAAGAAAACTACCTACTTGCAATATTTTCAAAAATTATAGATAATTACTTACTTTCTTTGAATATGAAAAACCTGCACTTTTTCAAATAAAAGTACCGCAATTCTTTATTATATTTTCACTGGCTTCGCAAAAAAACAAGTAGAAAACAATCACATTTTTCATGCCAGTGCACCACTTTGATCCCCCGAGGGTAGGATAAGACAGCCACGCTCTGCATATTTCTAAACGAAAACTAATTTACTACTAAATAGATGCTGAAGAATATCTTTACCATTCTTTGTGTTCAGGCTTTTAGTGACTAAAAATCTATCCTGTTATAATTACTGCCTTTGCGTTCCATGACCATGGAATCCAACTTAGCCAGTCCCGCGAAACTCTATCGTCCTTGGAAACAATGTGAGCTGTGTATTGAAAGTTTAAAGATATTAAAGTACATAAAAGTCGCACTTATTTAAAAATACGGTATTTCAAAGAAAACTACTAGTAAATCACATTTTTCATCCTAGTGCACTACTTTGATCTCTCGAGGGTAGAATGAGAAAACCAAGCTCTGCATTTCTAAACGAAACCTAATTTACCGGTAAATTGTGTCTATTTTATGATACGACGCTGAAACTGCTCCACTTACGTCAAAATTAATTTAGGTCGTATATGTAGGGTCGGATGGAGGTAACTGTGAAATGGAAAACAGTTTTCAAGACGAAGATAGAGCATGCTTGTATTAGACTATACGGCTTTTGTTGATACGGTCGGCAAAGAAAGTATGCTACCAGTTTTGACAACATATTTTTTATATAAATGACTATTAAGTGATGAAATTAACAAATCCTTACGTAATATTATAAATACGAAAGTTTGGATGTATTTATGGATGTTTGTTACTTGATCAGGTCAGATCGGCTGAATAGATCTTGATGATTAGCACAAAGGTAGATATTAATCTAAATTAACTGGGACAATTAACGAACTCCATTATATTCCATTCATTTTGCGGATTTGTTCAAAGTATCGCGGCGCTGGGTTGGCTATTTAAGGAACAGGGCATATTTTAATGTTTTTATATGTTATAATTATAAATAAATAAATATTCGTGTCGTGCTAATAGCACAGAACGTTTACGTAGGTAAAAGCAATTATGTACATCATTATTTTAATTATACCATTCTAGTCTAAAAGTTATTCCAGTTACCACCAGAAACGTGACAATTTGCTTATTTTGTCTAATGAAAAAACTCCAAATAAGAAAAAAAAAACATTTCGTTTACAATTTTAATAAAATGTCTGTGCATTGTAACAGTTGGTATGCTACTTCAAAAAAATCTTTTTACACCATATTTCAGAAGGAAAACGCAGATTAAGGAATTTCGGCTTATAACTTCTATTAGGACTTATGAATACTTAACATTTAAGTAAAAGACCCATTCGTCTTCCTTATTACAAAAAATCTTTCAACATTGTAAAAAAAATTACAATTTATTTTACAGCCCTAAAAATTCTAATTTGTACCAACATAAAGCTCAAAATCGTTTAACCTGAAGATATTTGAATTTGTAATCGTAAATCACAATTGGTTGACGCATAGCTAGCTTCGTGAACGTCAAAACATAGGTCACAGATGCGTAAATCAAAAGATTCTTTGAAATGTCACAATTTTAATTGCTAAACTCACCCAAATCTTTTTTAAACCTTATTCCTTTGGTTTTAAGACATAATCTTGAACAATTTTAGATTTTAAAGTGACGTTTTCTAGTTTGTCATTGCAACATCTGTTGACGGGGTAATTATGAAATGCGTTTGCGAAGCAAGTGTTGCGTGGATTAGAGTGACATAATGTTACATGTGTTTTTGTCGCGTGCCGTGTTTGTATGTATGTTTGTGTCCTCATTTTGTAGAGATTAGGGAACGCGGGTGTGGTTTTGACTGTTATGGAATTGGATATTATTTTTGTTTTATTATTATAGGTTACTAGCGACCCAACTCAGCTTCGTACAGGTAGTAGTGCATAGTATACCAACATGTTATATTATCTCTAAAGAATTAGACATCGTTTTGGATAAAATCTCCTTTTTCCGATATTTTCAACTGTATTATCGTCATATTTTAAACAATTTACACAAAAAGGTTAGCAAATAATACACATGAACTTTCCTCTTGAATTTCCCTATCTACTAATGAAAACCACAAAAAAGACGTTTTTTAGTTTGATGTTTGATGGGTGTAGGTAGGTACGCCTTAAACACCAATTTTTCACCCAAATTCAGATGAAAACTTAAAATGAAACCATAGCCCAGTTAAGCAAAATATAACAAAGTCATTAAACTGTCTTCTTACATAACGCCATCCGCAGTTTTACTCCAATTAAGAGTGCATAATTAGTGGAGCGACTTTCTTGGACTAAAATGAATTACTTCAAACTGAATTGTTAAGAAAACTGACAGAATTGTAGTTGACTTTTTGTTTGATTTTATTTTCTTCTTGCTTTTAGGAGCCGACCCCAATATAGTTGGGAAAAGGCTAGGCAGATAATGATGCTATTTTTTTTTAGCGTGGTAAAATCATCAAATGAGTCCTCCCACCCCAGGCAGGGCGGGAGGTACTGTCAGACTCGTACTGACTAAAATCCACGGTGTCCTTCAATAGCTCTTTATGTTCCAGGGTCAGGTAATGGAATAAGTTCTGCGTCCCCGGCAGGCTTTGGCTTTGGCCCTCTAGGGCGGGGGGGGGGCGTCATTATTCTGACGCTCTTTGAGGCGCGCGCGGAACTCAACGCGCCGTCGACCCGCGCCTACAGCGGCCTGAGTGGCGTCTATCACTGCGCCTGGGGCGGAGGGAGGACGCTGTCCTCTCTCTCATGGCCTGCTTCCTCCTTCGCGAGCATATGTACGAAGGGGCTTAGAAATACCTATAATTATCATCAGAACTATAGAGACGGATAGGCTAAACACAGGTAACGAGGTGACTTCCTTGGGGTCTTTAAGTCAAGTGAAAATAAGTTGCTTTCAGGCAATTACTTCACCGTCGTCGACCACATAATCAATTACCTTCAGGCGAGATAATGGTGAAAGTGAATAAATAATGGTAAATACATATAGTAAAGAAATAATGGTCTTCTTTTTAAGATATGGGGGATTGCGGAGGGGGAGGAAGCAACTCCTATTAACTCATAATAGCTCAAACTGGTATTTAGAAAACTTAACTGGCTTTGCTACAATACTATTCAAAAATCAACTGAAACTTAATTTAGGAAGCCTAAAACCACTTAAACTAGATCCTGATTCAGACACTTTCTACCTCTAATATTCAAAAACCAACCCTAACTTTATGATCCTAGGTCTAAACTCCCTTAAATCAACATTAAGGGTCGGTTCCGAAACAATATCAAATTGTAATTCAGACCCTTTAGAGTTCTGTCTCAATGCCGAGTGCTGTTAACGACATCTCTTAAATCGTGGAAGGGCTTAGTTGGAAAGTTACAGATAACTTTTATACCCCTAATTCTTCATTATAACTCCTTGATTTCAAAATAAAAGGGGTATTTTATGGTAATAAGGAAATTATGCAAGTCCGAGTTTTGGCGTTTCTTTGGGGATTGGAATTTGGAATGAGGCGAGAAAAAATTATTAAAGAAAAAAAAAACGACGGATTGCACTCCGGGAATGCCGGCAGAAGTGAAAACTTTTTGATTACTGTCTTATTCATTAAAGATCTACAAATGGCAGCCGGGACCAACGTGTTTAGGGTGCTCCCACATCTATCGGCTTTTTCCGTCGCCCTTTCTCTTTCTGTCGCTTAGAACTGCCATTTGCTAGACCGAGACAGAAAGCATAATGTGATAGCACGCGGCGGAATCCTCGAGGCGGGCGACGGAAAAAGCCGATTCCGCGTCGATAGATGTGGGAGCACCCTTACGCGCTTTCCGTACCATGGAGGAAATTCGCTATGACAGACCCATCCGCAGACCAAACTCGGCAAGCGCGGCTTAATCCGGAAGATCGGCCTGTGCGGCTCTAATTATTTAGCAACAAACTCTTAGAAATAAGCAAATGATCTATTCCACGTTCCGAGTTTCAAAATAGTGACCAAATACATAAATAAATCACAAGTAGTCCTACATTGAACGTCAAAATACGTCTTAAAAACGTACCTACGATAGAATCGAAATCGTCAATTCCCGAGCGGTTTCTCCACATATTGAATCCTCAGACGTCCAGAGACGTCCGAAATCACCCGACTATAAACGATAAAACCCGAACTGTAATAAAAATCCTGTGGCTCCTGAATTCGGCCAGCCATTTAGCATTTGATGGTTGGTTGGTTAGATATAAAAATGTGTATGAAATTTTAAAATTCGAATTTCGACTTTATTCTGGAATTATTTGAAAAGAAAAATGGATAGTAAAAGATGATGTCGACGTCTGATAGGGGAGAATGGAAGAAGAAAGCGTTTAACTCCAAGTAGAATGAGATAGGGGAAGATGGTGATGATTACTCAATTTTGGATACAGACAATCTTTTGGGTACCTACTATCGAATCCTCTACTCTACTATTAAAAAAAACAATAACTCGTATATTTTATATTTAACTTATCCCTTTTTGTTGGTAGAAAGCGCAACACGTTTTATCCATAATATTTAGGCAGGGCGCAAACGTAAAACACTTTTGTGTCTTGTGTCAGATACAAGTTACCGAAGAATATTTTATTTCTATAGAACCAGTATAAAATCATCCACTCCCTGCACGTAATCACATTTACCGCCTTACCACTAAAAGATAAACACCCGTTGAACGCTTGTCTAAAAAAAAGTGTAACTGCAAAACGATCCTTAAATCAAGGAGAACTGTCGTTTTGACGTTGTCAATTTTTTTAGACAAGTGTTCAACGGGTCTTTTATTTTTTTTGTGGTAAGATGGTTTGTCCAGTTGCTTCCACTTAACACAAGCGTATGGAACTACGGTTTCCTGTGATGATCTGCCTTATCGGCAACAAAGAGTCTACGTTTTCACAGACCCTTAAAAAAAAAGGATTAGTGCTCAAACAATATTATTAAAAGCAGCCATTAAAAAAACAATATTTTATGTGTTGCCAGTAAAAAAATACACTTTGTAGCTAGTGATTTTAATACCTGAAACGGATGACTGATGAAAAATACTTAAATAACGAGCTCAAAGCTAATAGCCCCAAAATCCAGGATTTTTGAAAATATTTTTCATACTTTCAGTTTAAGCTTAAAAGCGTCGCATATCATCTCATAATATTCAGTCTCTATTTCGTATATAAAAAAATTGTTCTATATTTCAGATTGCAATAAAAATCAAATCGTCTATAAAGTTTAATATGCATTTTTACGATGCAAATAATCCCATTTTTTTGCTGCGAACCTTGTCTAGAGAAACAATGCTGTAATCCCTAGCTAATTGTAATTAATGGCTGTATACTAATGAATAGGTTCCATATTTCTTATGTATTTTACATGCATTTACTTTCATCTGTTCCTTTGCCTGTGATCAAATCTTGCAAGTCAAATTTGATCCACTTCCCGGTTTCCGATTGAGCTGAAATTTTGCACGTATATGTATATCGCGTGACAATGTAATATTATGATGACATGGAGCTGATCTGATGATGGAACTGGAAGGTGGCCATAGGAACTCTGTTATGAAACGCTGCAAACCCATCGAGTTTGGACTCGTTTGATTCGTCTTGACGAGTACTTTGTCAATCGTATTTTTTTATCAACATTTGTTTTAAAAAAATCGGTTGTCTGTAAAGTCGGCTTACTGACGAAAGTTGAACGTAACAAAGTCATGAAAATACTGAACTTACGTTGCTATAAACAAACAATTGACACGCCGTTGCTATGGAAAGGCCTGGAAAGCTACAGAGCGAGGTAACGCCGCATGACGTCATCTGTTTTCGGGCGTGCAGCCGGCCATCGAATTATAAGATGACGACGAAGACGTTATCACGTCAAAAGTACGTAGTTGTTTAAATGACTCACTTATTTTCAGTTTAATCTATAGTATACAACACATACTCTCGTTATACAATAGCTTCAGTGCCGTGACCACGAGCAGAAACTGTAATTTTCCAATGTGTAAGTTTGAGAAGTGCGGCCGGACGGCGCCCCGGCTTCCGATATACTAGACATGTCAACACCACAGTTTATTGTACACTTGCTTTTGCACGAGTTCCCTTATTTTGCTTCACTTAATATAGATTTAGGCAGCGTTGGCAGGCCTCCCACTAGGTGGACCGACGACATCGTGAGATTCGCGGACAACCGATGGATGCAAGTGGCGAATTGTCGTTCGGCGTGGCGGTCTAAGGGGGAGGCCTATGTTCAGCAGAGGACGTCTTCCGGCTGATGATGATGATTAATATAGATTTTGATAATGATTTTCATTTTGAAGCAAATTGGACGACATTGAGAGCAGTGCTGCACCAGTGGTACGTATCTCAAAACGGTGAAAGAAAACATCGTGAAACTGGCATGTCCTAGTACCAAAAATTGAAAAGAACGTACGAAGACATGGATGTGATATCATGACAATATGCTCTGAGCCCGCGTGGTGTTTTATGGCCCGCGCAATGTGACAGAGAGGAGACCTGCGTCCCAGCAGTGGGAACATTTATAGGCTGATGTGTGTGATAATGATGATAGTGAACGATATTATATTAATGCCTGGGTAAAGGTATTTTTGTTGAGGTGAAAGTCATCAAATGAAGCCCATGTTACTGAACGTGAACAATGTTTGTTCTAAGACTTATCGAAAAAAAAAAAAGATTTTTCATACTGATGGGCCCGATCAATTTATCATTATGTATGAAAAACCATTCCTAAAGTCTTAGAACAAACATTGTTCAGTAACATGAGCTGAGTTACCCCACGAGAGATTTTGCGCATTTAACGTTACACGTTGTATATATTTCGGCACTTACAAGCGCCATTTTTTACGGTTTTCATCGACCAACAAAAGCTATATATGCATAAATACTTTCCCATCAGCGTGGCAAGCCAATACAGCGCCATAACCTCACAAACTACAATTTTCCACTAAGCAAGTTTGTCGGGAAACGATTGCGGACTCCGGCCTCCGGACTCCGGACTACGGATGTGGCGTCCGCAACACAAGCCTTAGTTCCCCACTAGTTTATGTTCCATACCATAGACAAAGCACGAAGGTTTTATGTGTACACTAGAAAGTTGTTATGTCAGTTTGTTTGTTCATGGTCGTGTGGACGCGATGGTGTGTTTTATGGTAGACTAGCAGCCCGTCCCGGCTTCGTAAGGTTATTATATTATAATAATATTAGTGTAGATTAAACTACCACCCTAATTTCATACAAGCCTAGTACTTTTACCCGAGTCGACGGCACGTTGTGTTCCACGCGCTCCTCAAAGAGTGTCAGCATGATGACGGGGCCCCTCTCTAGATGGCCAAAGCCTGCCGGGGTCGCGGGACTTATCTAATTACCGTGACCCCGGAACATAAAGGGCTATTGAAGGACACCGTGGATTTTAGTCAGTACGAGTCTGACAGTTCCTCATTTTGATGATTTACCACGTAAAACCCTAGTACAGACGCCAGCACCACCACTCAAAAATTTACCTTCTACTGTTGTGATAAAGTTGAAATTCTATTAAAGAAATCTGACAGATTGTGGTAGCTTGATGTGCTGGCGTCTGTACTTTTGTCATAAATAGATTTTGCTTATATTGATATGAATACTTGTATTGATTTTGCCCAATACTTCAAATCATATACATGTTTGTTCCGTGTGGCGATCAAAACCGGGACACCCTGAGCAGAAGCTGAACGCTCAGCCACTGCGACAACCTTGTCGTCATTGCTGACTGTACCTATAGGTACATGTTAAACTTTCAGTACCCAGCATCCGGTTCTCAATCTTCCAGTTAAATTACTTACGGTTTCTCAAAGTTTCAAGTAAAGTGTCTGAGATGATGTATCGTTGGATTCTGAATAATAATCTGTTGGTAACTTGGCTCGAGGGAAAATGAGATGATTATGTGTGGTACCTAAGTTTAAGTTAGCGAATGAGGTGTTTTACTTGACTTTTAAAGTAAAAGCAGGTAGTTAGAGTCTTAGTTAATAAGACGGGAAAGACTAGTATATTTTTAAAATCATTTTAAGAGCAGAAAACATCATCATCTGCCTGCCTTTTCCCAACAATATTGGGGTCGGTTTCCAGTCAAACAGGATGTAGATGAATATAAGAATTTTACATGGACAGACTGCCTATCGGACCTCCACAACACACTAACTGTGTAATACGATACCCTATGGTAAGACTGGTTGTCAGACTTTACAGCTTCTAACTAACATTAACGACTGTCAAAGATCTATAAATAACAGCCAGGACCAACGGCTTCACGTGCTTTCCGAGGCACGGAGGAAACTCAATATGATAGATGGTCATCCATACACAGACCAACCTTGGCAAGCACGGCTTAACAAGGAAGATCGGTGCCTGTGCGACTGTAATTATTTAGCCACGAGTTCCTTTATATTTTATTTTTATTTTTAAGAAAAAAATCCGATGTTTGTTTTTTATCGGTGCTCTTCTGGGCAAACACCAAGAAATAAATGAACATTTCACCCATGCGTGCAAAGTGTTTGAAAAAACTTTCATTGTGCGAAAGCTAACGAAACTGACTCAAACTTTAGTCAAGAGTGAATAGCTTACTTCTAAGCAGAGAAGATAGTGTTCAAACACGACATACATTGTCTATTTATATGTCTATGTCTGTATATTTTTTTGCTCTCAAGATTGCATTACTTTTATTTTGTCGACTTTATTAAATCTGCTACACATTGTACTATCATGGTATTTAAGTTAAAACAGTAATTATTTCCGAAATGTGTAATTATAATCCCACCTCTGAGCACAGTTCTCCCCCATAGTTTAGTTTTCCCTTTGAAAATTCCAACAATAGAATTTTATATTTTCCCCAAAAGGATACCCATTTTAACAAAGTCCTCCCCAAATAAAGACATAAAACAAACAAAACTAACAGAATGCTAGAGAGAAACGCAAGCACTTACCTTTTATACTCCTACCTTTGTTGTTACTGAACTTAAGAAAACCGCTTTGTCTAAACCCGGCTTTACTTTGTTAGTGCGCTGTCACACAGTCACAGAAAACAGAAATACAGAAGTTTTAGGGCAGTATGAAAGTGACTCCTTAAAAAAAAAACAAAAAAAAAAATGTTTCAAAATATATTTTGTGCCAAACGGCCGATGGAGTCGAAAATCACTAGAGTGAAGACCACGGACTAGCAAGCGCAGCGTAGGACGTCCACCAACAAGATGGACAGACGACCTTATAAAGGTCGCCGGAAGATGCTGGATGCAGGCCGCTCCCAACCGGTATTGTGGAGATCTAAAGGGGAGGCCTATGTTCAGCAGTGGACGTCCTATGGCTGAGATGATGATGATATTTGTTTGCAAAATTGCCCAGGAGTGGGAAAGAGAAGAGCTAAAAAAAAACCGGCCAAGTGCGAGTGGCACACGCCCCCATAAAGGGTTCCGTAGCAGCAATTAACATAATACTAAAGTTCTTGTAGTTGGTTGTAACTTTGCAAGGTAAATTGCGGTTTACGATTTATGACGTAAAAAAAAAAAACAAATTACTCGATCTCGTTCAAACCAATTTTCAATTGAAGTTTGCATGGTAATGTGTATGAAGCACGCTTGCCTAGAAGTAACCTGAGTTTATAACGCCACCAGTTTACAGTAAACCTTCTGTTCTTCTAAAACGCATCTGTGAATACGGACTTAAACAATCTCAAGAGCTGGCTAACGTCTCAAGTTTGGATGGTCTTCCCAAACTTTAGCGCGGATGACCATTCAAATGAGAACGGTGTTCAAAATTTATGATTGACCCACTTTTTAGGGTACCTTACATTTCTGTTGCCGTAGTAATTGTCTTGGAAACTGTTATAGGGAACGCCATCTGGGTCTTTCGGAGGTAGATAAAAGAGAATTTCTTAAAGCTTTTGCATATTAACTTTACTTACCTAATGTAAAATGCAAAATGGTATTGAAGCTGCGTAATGCCTGCACACACTAGGTTGAGCATTCAGAATGGCTCGTGGATAAACGATAGAAGCTGTTGATCTTAAAAGTGAAGCAGTGGTTGGCTAGGTGATTCATGGATGGATGACCATTTTAGGAAAGCACTTTAAGTCGTTGGTTCTAGAACTTTACCTAGATCAAAAATTTCGACAGTGCTTAAGTTTAAAGTGAGCGCAGTGGTTTCGGATTTCCCCTTGTCCAAATTAAAATAATCACAACAATGAGTATTTTATACACTTTATATAATTACTACTTAAGTCAGACTTAGGCCGAGACTCCACCAAAGCTGTGCGAGTCGAGACGTGTTTTGAGCGGCCAATAGAATTGAGTTATTGACACAGCTCCACTCCGGCAACGCAATTCTATTGGTTGTTCGAGGCACATCTCGACTCGCACAGCTTTGGTGGCGTCTCGGCCTAACTGTTTTGCGTCTACGCTACCGTGTGCGGCTAGTCCATGTAAAATGTATGAAAACTACAAGAAATATGCATGCAGGTGTCGGTGTATTGTGGATGTGGCCAGTGGCCCGTGTGTGGGAACCCTAACTAATCCTTTAGCTTTTCGTCAAGATCCGTTCAGGATACTGAAATCATTGAGTGCGTAACAAAAATCCTTCTGAACATCGAAAGTTTCTTGTTTTTATTATTATTTGGATTAGATTCCAAACATCAACTTGGTACTTAAACCTTCATAGACTGGTCTGGACTAGTGGTCGGTCTCACCATAAGGAATTTCTCAGTAAAAGCCACGAAAACCAGATTTGAAATCAACTGATGTAGATATATACTTGTCCCAATAACTATTGTTGAGTAATAAAATCCTACTATACGACTGCGACGTCTAAATATCAGTTTATTCCAAGCCTGTATCCAAACGGCAACTTGATACTTAAAAACTAGAACTTTAAACCTACACCAAAGAGTAACAAAAATAAAATAATAATATATGACCCGCTATACAAAACTTTTAACATTAAAAGCTAACATTTGAACTGCACCAATGACCTACACGGTAAGTGAGCCGTGCAGTCTAGACAGTCACAGTTTTAGCTGCAATCGATACCGGCAGTCTATCCCCGGGCTATATTTGTTTAAAAAGGTACTGAGAGGTCAGCTAAATTTTTCCACAGTAATATTGGCAAGAGGTTAGCTTTATTTATCGTGGTAAAATCATCAAATTAGTCTTCCGTCCCAGGGCTGGGAAGGACTGACAGTTTTGTACTAACTAAAATCCATGGTGGGTCTTCACTAGCCCTTTACGTTCCAGGGTCACAGTTTGAGACGCGTGTGAAACACAAGCGTCGTCGTTGGCCCGGGCCTGGTTCTTAATCTGACGGCAAGCGTTACCATCTTATTACTAATACATTTCAAAAAACTTTTTGAAAAAAAAGGAAACTGACTTCAAAACCAAACACAAAAAAACAGTAAAATAACTTTTCTTTCGGAAGTCGGTGGGTTTGTTTTTTATTTCATTGACTATGGCCACCGACTTCCGAAAGAAAAGTTATTTTACAGTTTTTTTTTGTGTTTTGTTCTGCACGCGAACGAAGTCGGTAGACACTGCTAGTATAAATAAATAAAAGAAGTGCCTCACGTTATAAAAACTATATTTTTACCTCAACCCGTAAGAACAAGAAAAATCTCTGCTCATATACCAAAAACATAAAATACGTGGAGAAATGCCACCCACCATTAAACTGTAGTCATTAAAAACCGTAAAGAAAGAAGCGTAGAAAAATTAAAAATACTCGGAATTAGTAAAATTCCGAGCGAGACTGCGTGTCCAAACGTTTGAAGTTGACATTATAAGAATTTGGGTATGTGTGTGTGAAGTACTGTGTTGCTAGAGTAGAAACTCCCAAAACGTATATTTTTTTTTTACATCCTAAAACAGAAAATAAATGTTTTTCTTCTCGTTCTGTAGTAATTTTTAATTAACACAATTTTACCGATACTTTAATTTCTTGCAAAAAAAGTTTGTTAACCCGCGTCACACTAGAACTAGTTTATTTATTAGGTACATGTTGTTGTTTTTTTGTGGATTTTTAGCCTATCTGGCTGGCAATCCGTATTAACATGAAATAAGTAAGAAGAAAAGGCTAGACAGTTGAGAAGTAAAATCGACATTAAAAATCTGATACTTTATTGTTCCTTACTTTAATTCCAATTTTAGTTATACTAAAAAAAAAATTACTATTATGAACAACATCACGGTTTTGTTCACCACATTAATTTATTCTTTCTATCTTTTATTACAATCGAAGCAAAGGTTGGTGCAGTGGCCAAGCGATTAAGCAGCTGCGTTGTGTCGTGGACTCGATTCCCTCCTGTAACAAAAATGTGTATGACCTACAGAGTGTTTTCTGGGTTTAGCTGATGTTAATGTAGGTTTGATTGAACGCATCCACGATACAGACATAATCCAAAAATTGAGGCAAAAAAATAATTCACATTTGGACTCAGTATTAATTTGCCCCAAAGCAATCGAAATACACAGGAATTATGTTCCCCCTATAATTACTTGCCAGCCCAAACTGTTTGTTATAATCTAAGTTACCTACAAACGGTTGTACTTTCATCTTTATTGCACCACTAAACATTTCAAAGCCATTACCACTACGGTAACAGGAAATCAAACGCAATTTACACGTTTGCTATATAGTATTTTATGGTCAATCGACATTCATATTTGAGAAAACCATTGTTCAATTACAGGAAAGATTCAAGTAAGAAGAGAAAGTATTAGTAGCCATCTTATTAAATATGTATCTCATTTTTAGAGAAGGATGACTGTTTTATTTTAAACAACCAAGAGTACGTTTTTAATGCAGCTGTAATCATTGAGCAACTATTCAGTATAAAGAAAAAAAAATCTAAACAGTATTTACAGGGACACTGACCACATATATTATTTCAGTTTCTGACATTTCAGCATTGTTGCAAGTACCATGTTTACGGATACGAAAAATATCTCGTTCTAAGTTCCAACGATATAGTATCAAATTACTTAAAAGACCTATCTTAAAAAAAACTGTCGAATTATTTTATTGATTTAAAATATTGAGATTTGAGAGTCAGTTATTCATATTTAAAGTGTTTTTCTACCAAAAACAAACAATCTTCTGTGCATAAAATAGTACAATATTCTAAAATCCGTACAAAAACTAACGACCTCATTTTCTGGCAACCCAGATGACTCACAGGCCGCGAGCCCGCCTGACGCGTGCGACAACTCACAACGCCTCGCGACAAATGACACGTGTTCTACTATTTCTGTCGCGTCATCGTTCGTCTATTTTCGTCACTCGTCGGCCGTTGACGGACAGCGATGCGTAGACGCATCCTATTTTAGTACCGTTTCCATTGCAATAAATACTTGCGCTGTGTATTTTGGCAGGTCAGATGGTTGCAATTTGTCATTTAGTGTTTTATTTATATTTTCTGTCGCATATTTGCGAGAGAGATGTTTTTTTTTTTGAAGCAGGATGTTGAAAGGTCGAAAAGTGGTGACAGATGATATTTTTCTAGTCTTTTTAGACTTTCTGTAAATACTCACGATAAATTTAGAACAGGAAATCTTTACTTACGAATGCTCATAGTTTTTGTAACAGGATACATACCTGGAAAAATGAAGACAAATTATTAGTACAAATCTTTATAGCAAGCGCTTCACTAAATGACAAAAGGAAGTGCTTATCGAATAAATTAAACAACCGTTAAAAAACTACTACTCTTTCAAGACCTTTTTCCTCATTTTAAAAAGAGATGCATGCCATCTTCCACTAGATTTCTCTAATCACATTCACGTCGTTTCATTCTAGGCAAAAAACTAGACTGAGAGGCAGCTAAGCTGCGATTTATTCCAGTCTCAGAGAGGATTAACCTGGCGTTTAGCTACGATACGAGAAAAAAAATCGGGAAAAAAGACGGTAGGTAAGGCTATCAAGCTCGTAAGCCGGAGTAGTGGGGGAAATGCATCGCTTTTGTTTTTATTTTTAGGATTGAAGTCGTACGGAGCGGACGTGTGGGAGGTAAAAGATTTACGATGTTAAAATATACAGCGTCACCTGTTACATTGGGTATTACGTTTTGTTTATTTATTTTGTGTTTTAGCGTCGGGTTTAATAAAGATATTTCATGTTTTACAACCGAAATTCGCTTGAGATTGTTTGAATTAATTATGAAATAGACACATGAAAAGTTTATTTCTTTTGCTGCAGCTCCGCGTGTTGTATGTCCAAAATTACTCCACAGTATGTGTGTTGGTCGCGGGATTTATTTCCTTACTGTGACCCCGGAACATAATGGGCTATTGAAGGACACCATGGATTTTAGTCAGTACAAGTCTGACAGTCCCTCTGCCCGGGGTGGGAGGACTCATTTGATGATTTTACCACGCTAAAAAAAACAGTGTATTATTATGTGTTATTCCCAAGTATATCAAATTTCATACAGACCCGTTCAGACATCTATATACAGGGTGGAATTTTGTAATGCCACCTGGAGGGAAAGTACTCTTAATACTGCAGATAGAAAATTTTACTCAAAGAAAATATTCCTTTATTTTTGATTAGAAAGCAAACTGCATTCAAAGATTTTCGAAAATTCTCTTCTCCCACCCGGGAATCGAATCGGCTAAAATCTGAAAAAATTATACCCTGTACTTTTATTGCACCGATCGTTAGGGTCAATTATAACGATGAAATCTCTCTAATAAACATGATAAATCAAATGAAAGGAAAACCAAGAAATCTTAAATTAAAGCTCTCGTAACATGTAATAATTATGGTTTCTTGGTACATATCGGTGGAATTTTGTAATGCCACCTGGAGGGAAAGTACCCTTAATACTGCAGATAGAAAATTTTACTCAAAGGAAACATTCCTTTATTTTTTAATAGAAAGCAAACTGCATTCAAAGATTTTCGAAAATTCTCTTCTCCCACACCCGGGAATTGAACCAAGAAACCATATTTACATGTTACGAGAGCTTTAATTTAAGATTTCCTGGTTTTCCTTTAATTTAATTTATCATGTTTGTTAGAGAGATATCATCGTTATAATTGACCCTAACGATCGGTGCAATAAAAGTATGGGTATAATTTTTTCAGATTTTAGCCGGTTCGATTCCTGGGTGGGAGAAGAGAATTTTCGAAAATCTTTGAATGCAGTTTGCTTTCTATTCAAAAATAAAGGAATGTTTCCTTTGAGTAAAATTTTCTATCTGCAGTACTATGGGTACTTTCCCTCCAGGTGGCATTACAAAATTCCACCCTGTATATAAAAGCTAAAGGTCACTCACTCATAGGACACGAAAGCTCGGAAACTACCAGTGCTAAGTGTTCAAAATTTTGCACAGGGGTTCTTTTTAGGACGTAGGTACCCGCTAAGAACGGATTTTGCGATATTACGCCCCTAAGGGGTTGTTTTTGGGGTTGACAGTTTGTATGAAACTTTTTTTCTACAAGTACTAGGAGTTTCAAATTTTGCATGCGGGTTCTTTTTAGGACGTAGGTGCTACTTTAGAAAAGGGTTATTCGAAATTCGACCCCTAAGGGGTTGTTTTTGGTGTTGAAAGTTTGTTTGAGACTTCGTTATTACACGTGCTAGGAGTCTCAAATTTTTCATGGGGGTTGTTTTTAGGACTTAGATGCTCACTATGACGGGGTGATTCGAAATTCGAACCCTAAAGGGTTGTTATTGATGTTGATAGATACAGGTTTCAAATTTTGCATGAGATTTTTTTAGGGACGTAGGTGCTCACTAATGCGGGATTTTGCGAAATTCCACCCCTAAGGGGTTGTTCTAGGGGTTGATAGTTTGTATTAAACTTCATTACTACAAGTACTAGGATTTTCAAATATTTCACAGGATCCATCTTTTAGGACGACGGGATTTTGACGGGAAAATTTACACCTAAGGGGTAGTGTTTAGCTTCATAGTTTGTATGAAACTTCATTACTACAAGTGCTACGAGTCTCAAATTTTCCTTGGGGTATATTTTTAGGACGTAGATGAGATGTTGCGAAAACCGGCCGGAACCGGTTGTTTTGTGGACGATAGAATTTTAGTTGCATATTGATTTAGATTTTCTAAAATTATTCCATAAAGAGGGTGGCCGGAGAAGAAATTCACAGAACCAAAGTTCGAAATAAGCGCGGACGAATCGCGGGCGAAGTGCTAGTTTTGATATAAATGGGTAACAACTATACACCCATACATCCATGTTTTCGCATGTATAATATTCTTATATCAATAGTCACGATGATAATGTCATTTATAGCCGAATTTTTTCAGAAAATATCCAAGCAACTGGAGCAAAACAAGTATATTTATGGTCTAAAAAACAAAAAATACTTAAAATCTTTACAATTCGCAAATATTTGTCATGAACAACAACCAAGAAGCTCGTTGCGAAACAAGCTACGCAGGTTAAACCGGCCTTGCCGAGTGACCTGCGGATGGATGACCACTGTCTTAACAAAAAAAAAGTACTAAAACTCTTTACCAATGTGAAACAAAACTCCTCAAAAACCCAGACTTTCCATTCCCAAAAAGAGAGACTAAATTCGCAAACACATCCGACCTGCTTGCTGCCCCTACAATTGGGGTTGAATTTTTGATACCACCCTCTAGATAGGGCTATAGGGGGGGGGGGGGATGTAGTAAATACTATTGTACCGTTGTTTAACAAGAGGCCTACAACACAACAAAGAGATTTCGTTAGTTTGGTTAGGCAGCCATACACAAAGTGTGCAACACGGCGGCGGCGGGGCTCCGCAACGCCTTTGTGGACAAGAATACTAGTAGACTCTTACTCTCTTCCATCAAATCTAATATTAACCAATTGATGAAGAAATCAGTTACAATTAGGAAACAGTTTCATACATCCCATTACGTTTTTTCTTCTTTTACGAGTATCCTACTACTATTATAAAGGCGAAAGTTTGTAAGTATGAATGTATGGATGTTTGTTACTCTTTCACGCAAAAACCACTGAACGGATTTGGCTAAAATTTGATACACAGATAGTTTATAACCTGGATTAACACATAGGATAGCTTTTATGCCGATTTTATGTTCCCTTGGGATAATTTTCGAGTTGTAGCGGGTGAAGCCGCTGGCAACAGCTAGTTATAGCATACACTTACTTTGTAATATGCCTATAATAAAGAATGTTCGTAAAAGTTTCTTTTATTTTGAGGTTCCCATAGGCAGATGAATGACAAGACATGAGATTATGTTTAGATATTATTCATATCCTCGCTTGTAAGAGACATGTGTAGTACTCTGAGGCAACTGAATTAACTGTTACACCTAGGCCCTTCGAACACAAGGCGACTCAAGTTTCCGATACCTTACGACTTCGGTATCCAAGCGCCTATCGCAATACAAACCCATAGAGGTTCGAACACGAGCACGCGTAAATGAATGCCAAAATCGTAAGATATCGGAGACTTGCGTCGCCTAGTGTACGAAGGGGCTTAAGGTGACTACATCAAACAAAAAAAAAAAAAAAAAAAACAAACAGAACTACTTACTCCCAAAAAACTCAAACAAATACACCTTTTTAATGGCGGTCTAAAGAAACCACGTAAAGCATCAGTTCTAAAACTCCACATAAATTTGTCATCAAACATGGACACATGTTAGACTAGTAAAAAGTACTATAAACGGACAAACGTGCGTAGTTCCCGACGGTAGTTATTCCGGAGACTCGGGAGCTACATAATATAACGCACACGCAATCTCGTACGGAACCACTCACTTGTGTTAGGAGACGTCCCTAGACGCGTGGGGTGAGGTGCCACTGAAAGCAGGTAGCGATAAGAACATTTTCTTTGTCGCGTATGGATGAGGCAATACTGTCAGAGTCCTACCAGCAACGGCTTCTAACATGACTTTGGACTCTGTGAGCCCCAGGTTTCCTCACGGAAAAACGCTCGTAGTTCCTGTTGGTAGTGACTCGGGAGCTACATAATAAAACGCACACGCAATCTCGTATGGAACCACTCACTTATGTTAGGAGACGTCCCTAGAGGGGTAGGGTGAGGTGCCACTGTACGCAGATAGCGATAAGAATATTTTTCTTTCTTTGTCGCGTATGGATGAGGCAATACTTACCGAGTTACCTCTCAGAACCCCACCGGAGTCGGCGTCTAGGCATCTAGCATGACTTTTGACTTAAATAATTCTATAATCCAGGATTCTTCACGGACACACGCAGCTATTACAGCAGTATTTACATGGAGCGACTGCCTATCAGACTTCCTCAACCCAGCAACTGGGCAATACGATACCCCAGCGTAAGACTGGTTGTCCAGATTTTAAAACTTCTGACTAATAATAACGACTGTCAAATATCTACAAATTACAGCTAGGACCAACAGCTTTACGTGCTTTTCGAGGCACGGAGGAAACTCGCTATGACAGAAGATGGTCACTCATCCACAAACCAACCTCGGCAAGCGCGGCTTAACCCGGAAGATCGGCCTGTGCGGCTGTGATTATTTAGCCACGAGCTCCTCTCTCTTCTATTACCAGACCATCTATTAATAATTCTAAACCTATTCTGTAAGCACACCTGTCAATCAAACCGTCAAACGGGCGCTGCTAAAACAACACCTTCTAATTTATTTACTGGAAGACAAACCCCAGAATTTGTTCACCGTGCATAAAGTATTACCTAGTTGTGGTCTGAAGGTCTTGACGGTAAACAGCGTGATTTTAGTCGATTCGGTTTTCAGTTCATTAAAATTTTAAGGGGTTAAAATGTGTTGTGTACGGTTTAAGTGGTGGTGAAAGTTTACTTAGGAATTTAGAACTTCGTGTTTACTTTCATTGGCTCTAGAAAACTTCCAACATTTTGTTTTAACTTTGCGTCTAGATTATATTCTTTTCTTGCATTTAAAATACTCACATTTTTTAACAGCCAAACCCGAAACAATTGAAGCAATATTTATTTCGTGTGGGAATCGAAATTGGGACAGGCAGCACAACAGCTAATCGTTCAGTCACTGTGTCAACAGTGGCGTAAATTGTTTTACTAGCGAAAATATGTCTAAGTTTATAAAGGTTGATAAAAGTACTCTGCAAGGTGTACCTCCTCTGCCTCCCTCTCCAAGGACTAAATGAGTTTTGTTCCTTAGGCTTATTTACTTGGATCTCTTGAGCGAAAAAAATCATCAGTTAGTTTGTGTTGCCATCTGGCATTATGCTGAGCTGATGTCAGTAAACCAATAATAGCTTTATAATTTTATGGAGGTTTCTTCAGTTTATTCTTTTTTTTTTTGTTAGCCTGTTCTGTCCCACTCCTGGGCAAAGGCCTCCCTCCACTCCTTCCACTTCTCGCGAGCTCGTGCGTCCTCCTTCCAATTTGGACAGAACCTGTCCAGTTCGTCCCGCCATCTCCTTCGCGTTTATTCTAATTGCAATAAATGTACTTTTCATTCTTTAGTTCCTTCACACAAGTTCATACAAAGTCGCCATCGCTAACAGTAGCACCCGACCCTATCCATCAGAACAATCCCATAGGCCCGGCATTAATGTTTGACGAGATCTTTAAGTCAAGTGATTAATTCCAGACTCTAATTATGCAGAAATAAGGGCGTGTTTTGATTAAAGTGTTAACTTTGAGTTTGACAAAATGTATGAAGTGATGTCGGGAATGAAAAGTTTAAGCACAAATCAAATACAAAAGTTTCTTCGACTTTCTATGGAAAGAAAAGTTCGAACCGGGAGCAGGATTTGAAACTGTGACCTCCGGTTTCAGTACATCCGACGCTCTTTCCCACTGAGCCATCGAGGTACAAGCGTCAAATTCTTTAAACCATTAATAACATCTTATTTTAAAGAGTTTTAAATGAGATGTGACATTTTATTTTATTTTTTCAAAAGAAAGGAAGACTTTTTTTTTTCATGAGGATATTATGGCCACCCTTTAGTGTTCGTATGTCCACCTCCTTTTTTTCCCACGTTTTTATAAACTGACTTTTCTTGTTTGTTTGTCGTTCCGGTTGGACGTTTGCAACTCAATTTTGAGGCACTTCCCGATATTAATATTAGGTATCGTGTTAAAATCATCAAATGAGCTCCCACTCAGGGTAGGTTGGATTGATCGTGGATTTTAGTCAGACTTGTACTGACTAAAATCCACGGTGATCCTTCAATATAGCCTTTTACGCTGCATGTCACGGTTACCTGATGAAACAGGCCCGCGTTATTATTAGTCAAAAGCTCCAAAAGTCTGACAACCAGACTTCCCATAGGGTAAATAGTATTACCCAGTTACTGGGTTATCGAGGTCCGACAGGCAGACGCTCAATACTGATATCCAGCTGCATCTGGTTCGACTGGACGTCCGACCCCAAAATAATTGGGAAAAGGCAAATGATGTTCAAGAAAATATTACCTTACAAAAAAGACACATTGGTACATGCTTAGATTTGAACTCGCAACCTCATACATAAGAAGCGAGGTGCTAAACCTTCGAGCCATCACGACCCTAGTCAATCACGCCTAATAAAATAGTGAAACAAAAGCAAAAGTTAGATTCGGATTTATTATCCTACGTAGCACCTCATTGGGCCGGAGTGTACTAAATATTGATACCGTCATAAATACAGAATAGAATAAAATAGATCTACCCTACACTATATTATGTACAACTTGGAGTACAAAAGTTTAGGTTCAGACGGCATTATCAACCTACATCTTCTGTCAAATTTTCCCAATTGAATCTAACACTTAGGTTTTTGTGATAAAATCTTCAAAAAATTACATAATTGAGATTTGTATGTAGGTTGATATTATAAGTGTCTTCTGCACCTTTTGCTTTATTTTTCTTTCAATCATGGATGAGGAGGCATAATTTTACAGAGTCTGAATTTCTCTTAAAACGAATCGTGTCTGGTACATATTTCTCAATTATACAGGGTGTTTGGTCCATCGTGTGCCAAATTGAAATGGTCGATAGAAGGGGTCATCTGCTATCCTTTCAGACCTCTTAACACCCCTCATGCCCTGTGGATTTTTTTTAATCGACTGTTTATTGTTTTACTAAAAAAGGCCCAAATTTTACATTCAAATGCAATTTTCTTTTTAAATATCGGTCGTAGACTCTGGATTTTAATTTTATATAGATGTGTATTGTATAAGAGTACTTTTAAATACAAAATTAGTGACATTAGTCACCTAGTTTTGTTTTAATTCACTCGCAAAGGTAAAACATAAATTAAAGCTGTACATGTTACAGCTCTTTATATGGCTCCAGAAAAAAAACCAGAAGCGACCGGGATCTTCCAACTTCCTCATTAATTCTCCAGTCTATCCCCTTGCTAATGATGTGCCACATGCCATAAAAATCTTTTAACAACTTTGTGAATTCGCTAGAATTTTGAATCGAGTGCTCTAAGGCTGATATGCAAAATTATGATTAAAACATTTTTTTTTGCTTAAATGGTACCTGACAAACCTATAAATCTCATCTCATTCGTATAAGGTAACTTTTGTCTCCTATCTCTACGTTTTTGTGGGGTTTACTTGAAAAAAAAATATTGCATGTTTAACGTTTATTTCATAATTGTTACAAATCCTGCTCGAATTGTTGGCCTTTTTTGCGAATGCAGGCCCTACATCTATTTCGACAGTTGTTGTACGAAGTTGTACTTCCTCCTTAGGTTCCGTTCACATAGACCGGCTCGGAGAGGAGAGCAGATTCTTATCACGTTGAAAACTGAGTTTTTAGTATTTGTAGTAAGGTTTATTATTGCTTGTGCACTGCTTTTGTCAATAAGAATGCTTGAACTTGAAATAATAAGAGGAGCTGATCATGCAGCCGTTTGACTCCAATTACGTGCTCTTTCTCGCCCGCGCATCCGATCGGTTCCGATTGCGTCCGCGCTTGTCCACGCCAACCGCCATTTTGATGGCATAAATAGTGTATCCATCCGGCTCCGAGCGCATCCGCTTTCTGGTCGCTTCCAGTCGGTCTATGTGAAATAGTTGGCAGCTCCGCTCCGACCAACTCCAAGCGCATACGATCCGGTCTCTGTGAAAAGAAAAATGCGCGCCGATGCTCTCCGAGCCGGTCTGTGTGAACGGACCCTTAGTGGTATTGAATGCCAATTCCATGCGTTGGAGTAGTACCTCCCTAGTTGGAACGTCCGTTGCGTACCTATACCAGCCCTTTGGAACGTCCCTAGACAAAGTGTAACAAAGTTAGACCTGGGGAACGTGGCGGCCATGAAATAAGGCCATGGCGTCCAATCCACGCATTGTGGAACACATTGTTAAGATATTTCCTCACAATCAAACGCCAATGTGCAGAACAGCATTTTGAAACACCATGGGCAAACTTTCATTAAATACGGGCACATCACTGGTCACTAATTTGAGCACGATATGAAATCATCATCTTCCTGCCCTTATCCCATTTTACTTGGGGTCGGCGCAACACGTTTTTTTCTTCCATTCTCCCCTATCACACGTTATGCCCATTATGAAATAAATGTTAAAAATGCTTTTTTTTACACGTAAATCCCACTAAAACATAGAGATACGAGACAGATTTTTTTTAAGATAAGATTTATAGGTTTGTCAAGTACGATTCAAGCAAAAAAAAAAATTGAAATCATAATTTTGCATATCAGCCTTAGGGCACTCGATTCACAATTCTAGCGAATTCACAAAGTTGTTAAAAGATTTTTATGGCATGTGGCACATCATTAGCAAGGGGATAGACTGGAGAATTAATGAGGAAGTTGGAAGATCCCGGTCGCTTCTGGTTTTTTTCTGTAGCCATATAAACAGCTGTAACATGTACAGCTTTAATTTATGTTTTACCTTTGCGAGTGAATTAAAACAAAACTAGGTGACTAATGTCACTAATTTTGTATTTAAAAGTACTCTTAAACAATACACATCTAAATAAAATTAAAATCCAGAGTCTACGACCGATATTTAAAAAGAAAATTGCATTTGACTGTAAAATTTGGGCCTTTTTTAGTAAAACAATAAAAAGCCGATTAAAAAAAAATCCACAGGGCATGAGGGGTGTTAAGAGGTCTGAAAGGATAGCAGATGACCCCTTCTATCGACCATTTCAATTTGGCACACGATGGACCAAACACCCTGTATATTGCAATCATATTACACATATTGCACATATTTTGCAATTTATCTCATCACCATGCTCTTAAAAGAGGTAGGCGGAGAAGTAAAACATAATAAGACCACCAGCATGCAACTGTGACCAGAAATGTTTTCATCAAAAATGTTCACAACATGATTGTGCTTAATCTTTCCCATCTATATTGGGGTTAGCTTCCAGTGGAATCGAACTGCATGTAGCTGAATATCAGTGTTTTACATGGGGCAACTACCTATCTCACCTCCACAACTCAGTAACTGGGTAATATTATACCACATGTTAAGACTGGTTGTCAGACTAGAGAGCTTCTGACTAATAGTAATGACTGTCAAAGATCTACAAATGACATCCGGGACCAACGGCTTTCCCACGGAGGAAACTCGCTATGATTGATGGTCACCCATCCACAGATCGACCTCAGAAAGCGCGGCTTAACTACGTGTTTTAGCCACGTTCACAACAAAGGGGTAAGAAAACCTACTAAATATTTGCGAACACATAAATATTGTATACAGGGTGTTCCACATAGCTCTTGCTATGTATTTGCTCTCTAGGCCTTAACCACGGCCGGCTAACGAATCAGAATCAAGCATCCTTTTATATTATTTAGGGTTAATCCGCGGTCTGGAAGAATAGAGCCTTTTAGACGGGACGATACGATTTTGATGCGATGTCGGATACTTTGTGCGTAGGAATCAGTCGTGAGACGACTACCTGCGCACTTTTTTGTCTATCCTGAAAAGGAAACATTATTTTGATTTTGGTTTTTACTTTTCTTCCAGTACCCATAGCACGAGTTTTTAGTATTTGAGACGTAAAGTAAACTGGAACTTTGACAATTTCAAATTGTCAATTTTCAAGGAAAAAATTAGTTCCTTCTTCGTACACCAGAGGCGCTATTCCATTTTTTCATACAAGAAACGCTGTAAATACTGGAAAGATGTTGTAAAGTAAAAGAGTGAAAACTCGTGCGCTAAGGGTACAGCTACAGATGCACTGGAAGCCGACTCCGACAAATTTGACAAGAGATTTTTATTACAAATATTTGACGGCACGGTTGGTGCTGTGACTGAGCGATCAAGATTGTGTCACGGCTAAACGTACACGCACAGAACAAGTATATCTGTATGATCTGCAAGTGTTAGTAGTTATTCCGTAGTTGACCGGGTTTCATGTGTTTGTGTACGTGCGTTTCTATATTCGCAAACTCATACAAAAGTAAATAAAATAAGTTATATAGATTGGATAAGAAGGAGACAAGAAATGGTTCAATTCACGCACACGCATTGAAATAACAGGCTATTCCCGCTTCTCGAAAGGCAATTTTAGAACCGTGACCGCCCCGACTCACGACTAACGACTAATCGTAACCTTTAGTCGTACACTATAAAAGTGCCCACCAAAACCGCACGGTTGAACAAAATTATTATTAAACACACAAAACACACTTTTCTCGGGCGCGGCCGGTTGTTAAATAAATTAACTAGGAGTACTCCCACCCTGTGGGGTCAGAACTGGCACAAAGGTGGGTGCTCATGCATTTTTTAGTGCTAAAACATATTTGAGGAAGGATATGTTGGAGAAATGGACACAATAGAGCATTCACGTGTATAACGGTCTACGACAGAGGCTGATCGGGATGCTCTGGTCGATTCAAAGCTCCAAAGCCTTTAACATCGACGCCGTGCTGCCAGCCTATCGGGTTTTTTTTTTTTATATTTTTTTTTTATATTCCACAACTATCACACAACGCCATCTAGTCCCAAGCTAAGCAGAGCTTGTGTTATGGGTCAAAATAATCAACAAAGTTGCCTACATACTATTTTATAACCACAAAAATATTCCTCCAACCACAATGATTGTCAATCGTTCACTACATTAAGGCTCTCATATTTTGCAAGATCGACGTCCGATGAGCGGGGAAAGTTTGACGATTTCCCCGCCACCAGCGCCACTGTCGCGAAATTATTGAAAACCTAAGTTTTATGTATTTCATTTCTAAAACTTCAATATTTCATACAGTGTTCCCTTCACGCAAAATACATTTATTACTCTAGTAGAAATATTTTATCACAAGGATGTCAATGCATTTACGAATACAAAATGATATAAATACCTGTTGATGCAAACAAATATTTTATAAATATATTCGTCCATTCACAGACCTAAATATATTTTATAACATTTTGACACAGATTTTGATGTCCCCAGATAACAAAAAAAAACCGGCCAAGTGCGTGTCGGGCCACGCACAGTGTAGGGTTCCGTAGTTGTCCATCAAAATACTTATGCGAACTAACTAAACTGATTCGCTGAATTTAATTTAAAAAAGAAGAATTTTCAAAATCGGTCCAGGAGTCTTTGAGAAATCGGGGAAAATACATAAGAAAAAAGATTACAACGAATTTAGAACCTCCTCCTTTTTTTGAATTTAGATAAAAATAGTTGACGATAAAAACCTACCTATCCCCAAAAAACATACCTATAAAAGCTGTAAAAATAAAGTTGACAAACTTACATTTGCAGTTGTCTCCGATACATTTTGTTTAAGAAAATATGATATCAACTACATTTTATAAGTTGGTTGACTATTACTCGTAAAGTTGTAAAGCCTACTTAGTCATGATAATTTTCTTTTAAACTTCGTTATAATGTACTACTATTGTGAATTTTTTCACACCCCCAAACATAACCGTTTAGCTGGTAGAGGGGGGGGACACTCGAATCGAGCAAAATTTAGCACTTTAAAGCTTAATATTTCACAAACGAATTTTTTTAACAAAAAATTGTTAATGGAAACTATCATTATTTTTTAAAAGCCTATTTAATGATACCCCACACTAAGGGGTACGCGAGAAAAAAAAAATCCTCACTTTACGTGTAAGTACTGGAGGTACCCTAAAAAAAAATATTTTAAGAGATTTTATTTTACCACTTTTTCGGCACAACAAATCCGTATATTTACACCAAATTACAGCTCTCTAGTACTGTGCGTCTCTGAGCTAAACTGCGGACAGACGGACGGACGGACGGACGGACGGACGGACATGGCGAAACTATAAGGGTTCCTTGTTGACTACGGAACCCTAAAAAACTACTATTTTTTAGAAAATTTATGAGCATTGGCATACTGTGCCAAAATGACAATACCCAATTATCTATAATGCCCCAAACACACGAGCGGAGCGTTTTATTAACATGCGTTCACATTTTCACAAAGCGGGACGCCCTTCACCATCTGGTGGTGTGTACCAGTTAGATATGAGCGCCGATGGTCAATTAGTCGGCGGCGGCGCGCCGACTTTTTGGAGTCGACGGCGGCGGCGTCGGCGGCGCGGCGTGACCTTCATTTAAATATTTTAATTAATGAATTTAAGAGAAGAAATAGAACAGTGTTTTACGTACTTATAATTAAAGATTTATTATAATTTTGACGAGACAAATTGAACTGGCAAGATATACTAAAAAAGAGCAAACCAAATTAATATTAAAAATTGCTGGTGGCTATTTTTTTCTGTAAGCCATGATGAGTAGCCATGACCCTCTAGCTGTCCGGATGATTCGGGGATACAGCACGATCGCCGGCGAATCGGACAATCTCTGGATCTGCCGGATTGCTGCCCTGGGATCTGGAGGCGACTACCTTCCAGCGCGTCTAGAATAGCGCGTGAAGGCGCAGCGCCGGGGCGTATCCCAGCTGCCTCGAGAAGTTGAGGCGCGGCGGAAGAGGCACGCGAGTACAGGGCAACTCGACCACGGACCATGCCCGGGTCGTCGGCGCGTTGTGATCTACGCGCGTCTCAAAGAGCATCAGTATGATGACGGACGGGGCTCCCTCTAGAAGGCCAATGTCTGCCGTGATATAAAGGGCTATTGAAGGACACCGTGGAAGTCAGTACGAGTCTGACAGTCCCTCTCACCCTGCCCGGGGTGGGAAGACTCATTTGATGATTTTACCACGCTAAAAAAAAGAAGCCTTGATGAGTGCTCATCATCTGTTCCTTTTTTTCCCTATCAAATGACCAAAATAGGTCCTACAAACACTGTGTTTGTTTGCTGATAACTTGGACAACACAGAAATTGTAATGTCAAAGAGTATCTATCTATATATATAAAATTCAAAACTGACTGACTGATCTGACAACGCACAGCCCAAACCGCTGGGCCTAGAAACTTGAAATTTGGCATAAGCCCTCTTTATACCACGTAGGTGAGCACTAAGAACGGATTTTGCGAAATTCGGCCCCTAAGGGGTTGTTTTTGGGGTTGATCGTTTGTATCAAACTTCGCTACTACAGGTGCTAGGAATTCCAAATTTTGCATGGGGTGTCTTTTTAGAACGTAGATGCTCACTATGACGGGATTTTGCGAAATCCGACCCCAGAAGGGTTTGTTTTTGGGGTCGATAGTTTGTATGAAACTTTGTTACTACAAGTGCTAGGCGTCTCGAAGCTTGCACGGTGGTACTTTATAAGATGTACATGCTCACTAAGGCGGAAATTTTGTGATATTCGTCCCCTAAGGGGTTGTTTTTGGGGTTGAAAGTTTTGAGACTAAAATTTTACATAGAGGTCCTTTTTTTGGCGTAAGTGATACTTAAGTTGGCTTTTTGCGAAATTCGACCCCTAAGGGTTTGTTTTTGGGGTTGATAGTTTGTATGAAACTTTGTTACTACATGTCCTAGGAGCCTCAAATTTTGCATCGGGTTCCTTTTTAGGACGTAAATGCTCACTATGACGGGATTTTGAGAAATTCGACCACTAAGGGGTTTGTTTTTGGGGTTGATCTTGATAGTTTGTTCGCAACTCCGTTAGGTACTACAGGTCACTACAAATCTTGCATATTAGTGATAGAATTTTTGTTAAATATTGATTTAGATTTTCCAAAAGTATCTCATAAAAAGTGGGGTGGGCTGGAAGTCAAAATACAAAAAAGGAAAGTTCGAAAATCACGCGGACGAAGTCGCGGGCGGAGTGCTAGTCGTTTTATAAACGTCAACGTCTAGTGCCGCCATTTTGCCAGCATTTATTATCGTGCGTTCGGTTTGATCAGTGTGTTAGATTAAACTGAACGCCGCCCGCTCGCGTTCGGCGCGCTGGCGCCTGTGGACGGCGGCGGCGGCGCGGGGAAAATCACGGCGGCCGCTCATATCTAGTACCAGTACACATTTTACGAATAAAACATTTACTGATTTGAATTTAAAAACATATTTTTTTATCTCTTTTATCATCAATTCATCATCATCATGATCATACGATGTTTTGTGTATATAATTTAAGAACAATTTTTTCACTGATGCATGGAAAAACATTATCAAAATTAGAACTTCGATAAATAAATGTTTATTAAAAAAAACTACAAAGAATATGGAATTTATATTATTCTAATTCTATTATGCATTTAAATTACAACACCAAATTATTCATAAAATGTGTTTAAAATATAAATTTTAAACACATTTTATTTTATTTTGTTGTTTATATACAACAAAATTGCAGGTTTTTTGTCCGATCGCCATAAAAAGACTTAACGTTTCTGGCGGGAAATCAGAACAAGATGGAGAACTTTTGTTACTGCTGCACTTTAGCAGCTGGCTAAATGAAGTAAATGATGGTAGTGTCATCCTCTATTCGTTCTATAAGAGCAACCAAAATTATAAATTTCCCGCGAACGTGCCTTTCCCATTTTTTGTAGGATAAAATATCACACTTCATGTAAAAATAAAATTGCTATTATTTAGAAAAACTATTACTAAATACAATATTAAAAAGAGTAATTTCTATGAAACTAATGCAGTGTCGTTTAGGCGATGCTAATTCCTAGTAAAACAGATTGTGGACGCGCCACAAAACTTGAATCACGATCACTATTTTTTTTAATTTACTAATTATTCTTTAAATTCTAGACAAGTACGTCTAAATTCTTTAAAAAAAAAAAAACAATATTGTACATTTGGTCTTAGATAATTATGATTTTCAACCACGTCGCAAAAAAAAATTAAATAGAGCGACAAACAACTTGTACTGAACACATGGTGAGACTGAGCAACAACCACCGATTTTTCATCGCATTCGCAGTACTTTGTGGCCAATCGCACAAGTGTTTTTTTCTGGGCATGGGAAATAGAAAAAAATGTATTCCCATATTGTATCTGTTCAAACGTCAACGATTATAAAACGCGGCGTTTTTGTTCAAACTCCATTTGATTTTAAATGCTAGGCGGTGACAGTTAAGTTCAAATTTATGTACCTTTTTGTTAAAACTTTGCGTTTTTTTACGTCCAAAAAACAGCGCTAGTGAGAATGGAGCTTTATGCGATATTTAACAGCGTTGTGGGTGTTACTCCTTATTTGTAGGTGACATGGGTGACATGTAATCTTGAAGTATTCAAAATATTGACAATACAGTAATTTTCATTTAATTATTTTAATCCTGTTTCTTCGAAATTGTTATAAATCTTTGACGAAATGAAATAAATAATAATAAAAGTGAAGTGCATCTTATCCTATATTGCAGTTCGATACCATTAGTGGTTGTTTTCAGTTACATAATTATTGTTGACTGAAATTCAGTACTAATAAGAATAGTTCACGTGAAATGATAAATAGATCCAAAAGTATTGGACGATGGAGAATGCAAAATATTGCAGAACGATGAACAAGAACCGTACTACGATATCACGATAACATTGATATAGGTACCTGTGAGTAATTTATTATATTGATAGAAACAATTCGTAATGTATATTATACGTATTCTAAAATTCTCATTCTCTCAAATCCCTTATTTGCTCCGTACATCAAGAATGTCTGTGCGTCAGAAATTTCCTGCAATTAAATTCAGTAAGTTCGGTTTCTTTTCAATATTTATTAATGAAAATAATATTTTATTGAAAATAGAAAGTTTATAGGTCTATTTTACAGCCATGTCCGTTTAATCAGGTCCCATTAAACACAGCGTATATATGCCTAAACATATTTTGAATAATCAATAAGCCTACGCTATCTTTTTCTCAATTTCCAATTTTTCTATTACGAAAATCTGACAGCCCCGATCAGAAAAAAAGTGTCATAGGTCTAGTCTGTAAGAGCCACGCTGGCTGACTGATTCGTCAACGAGCGACAGTGATGACACTACTTTTGAAAGGCAAAAGATGAGAGGACGATAGTGAATGTGTGCTTAGAATAAAACGGCGTATGTGCCCAAACACATTGACGTCTTTTTATAAATTAAAATTGTTATTAAATGAAAAAGTAACCTGATAAAGTTCTGACAAACATCATTACCTATTTATTGATATATTCTTCAGGACCAAAAGTTTGATCTACTTCAAGTACCACTCAAAAAACGTTAAAAAAATCTCTATTTTCGCGATTTTTTTTGATCGAGTCAAGTTATAAATATCGCGTTTTCAACTGGAAAATAACATAGACAGTTTATTGAACTATAACATACATTTTTTTCAGATCGAAAAACGAATATTTGATTGTTTGCCGTTGAATCAAAAATAGGTTGATTCCGAATTACGTGGCCTTAACGCGAGTCAATCGAGCTGATTGATTGACTACTATCAATCACATTTGAGCTGAGCAAGCGATTTTCAACGAACTACCGAGCAATTTTGAAGGGAATAGCGTAAAAAGTCGTGTCACTCATTCGTCTTGAGGCAGATGAGTCGACGTTTTGTGACATGTGGAAGAGATACGTTAAGACGAGCTGACTGGTGACTTATAGGGAGTTTCTCTGGTCTTAAGGCTCCATAGTACTTCAATATAATCTTACTCGCTCGCACTTGCACGTACCACGCACTATTGCTTGCTCTTTCTTTTAGCTGTCTATACGCAAATCTATTTATTTTACGCCGAAAAAAAGGAAACTCAAAATAATAAACAACATAAGACCTGCTTAATAGTTAGTTCAGTTAGTATAAAAAGTTTCACGATCTAATTTTAAGTATTTTATGATTGCCAGCGGTTTATTGTTCAATTTAGAGGTAACTTCGGGATTTTATAGAGAAAATTTTTTGGAATCATGTTTTCGCCAAACTTAAGACCTAACATTAATCCTCAACTTTACCATTTATATTTATTTCAAAATTAATGCTGCAGTATTTTCGACGTATCACAGGAGTCTACTAATCCATTTGAGGTAGTATGGGCTCTTAAGTCGACGGCAGTGGCAGTGCAGTGCAGCGCAGTGTAGTAACTAATATTTGTATGATCTTCAAGTTGTTTTCCCGGATCTGGGTGTTTATGTATTTGAGTTTCTGTGTTCGTTAATGCACCTACATATAGGAGAAATTCCTAGTGAAGGGCAAAGTTTGTAAAAGAAGCTCTGTTCTATGCCCGTGGCTTTACTCGCCCTTAATTACTCCCCTTTTGAGTTCAAAATGTAGACCGTAGTATATTACTTATGTTCAAAAATCATTAAAATTGGTCTGTGAAATCGCTGAACAGGTTTCCATATTTTTTATTTATTGACGATATAGATTAAAGGGATTGAATGGGGGTCGAAACCTCAGACATCAGGCTACTCGTAGTTTTGATTAGTTATTAAGACGGGATCTAAGGCCACGCGATTGGTCAAGATGATACTGAAATCACCAATGAGAAGTCAAAATGGAGATCAATAGTGACGAAAATAGTTACAAAATCTTTGCGTTGAACTGGGTTTCAATTTCCAAAAAACATTCTAAGGAAAGATTAGTGTTTACATTAAACCAAAATCTCCATTATTATTTCAAAAAATATAAAACCATTTTAATTTGGAAATGTTCAAAAATGTTAAAAAAAATCACCTCCAATAAATTGATTGCCAATCAATTCACACTCATTAGAATATCTAATAAGGTTATTTCAGATAAATTATTCCTTAAAGGAAATCTAATAAAAAGGAAAAAGCTAAGGGTCGCGTCACACATACCACAAAAATTCTACTGGGTATTTATTTTTTGTACAATATATGCGTCTGACGTGTATTTTGTTAAGAAAATAAATAGTAGAATTTACACGGACCACATTTACCCATCACTATCAGAGATGTGGCTGATACTGACCACCTCGCAGCCATCTCAAATCAAATCAAATCCTTTATTTGCATTGTGGTCTCGCAACCACAACGCAACAAACAGTGACAGTGCGAACTAGCAATTACCGACATCACAAGCACCGCATCGCCTGTTCTAAGCTTTCTGGTGGAAAGAAAAATCGAATTGAGCAGGATTTGAACATGCTATCGTCCGATTCAGTGTATCGGAAAACCTTTGAAACTGGGCCTGTTTACAAATCAAGTAAATTTTATTTCCATAAAAAGCTTGAGAATCGTTATGCAAACGTTAGGAGTATAAAACATTTTGCCGATACTACAACGAAAATGAAAGAAAAACTACAACCACACCAACGAAATTATTTATACATTACATCTGCTTGACCACGTTTTGTCCCTGCCACGTTGTGTGGTTGTAGACTGTGGTAAGTGTGAAGCAAGCCTTAGAATATTAGAACCAAGCGTTCTGAATCAGAGTGATAAATACGTTTTAATATTCAGAATATATTAGCACCATTGGCGTGGAAATTAGATTGCGAAGGTTTTTAAAGAAAATATAGTAGGTTAAGATTGTGGTTCTCAAAGAGTGGGCCATTAATTAAGGATGTACGTATTGGAAAGACGATTTGTTTGTGATGTAATTAAATAGGCTAAGAAAGTTTTTTTATTAAAGTCAAAGCAGGATTAATTTAAAAGCCTTTAGAGGTCCAGTTTCGATAGAAAATGCATTTTGATTCAATATAGCTAGGATTAGGAAATGCCATAGGATACTTAGATTTAAGTTAGTACAAGACACTTCATGTGTGCGAATGTGTGGGCAGAACCAAAAGTTATTGTAGGATAAAGGTGCTTATTTTAATGATAACTACGTAATGTACCCTTTATATTTAAAAAAAACCGGCCAAGTGCGTGTCGGGCCACGCAGAGTGTAGGGTTCCGTAGTTGCCCATCAAAATACTTATGCGAACTAACTAAGCTGATTCGCTGAATTTAATTTTAAAAAGAAGAATTTTCAAAATCGGTCCAGGAGTCTTTGAGAAATCGGGGAAAATACATAAGAAAAAAGATAACGAAGAATTTAAAACCTCCTCCTTTTTTTGAAATTAGGTAAAAATAGTTGACGATAAAAACCTACCTATCCCCAAAAAACATACCTATAAAAGCTGAAAAAATAAAGTTGACAAACTTACATTTGCAGTTGTCTCCGATACATTTTGTTTAAGAAAAATGTTATCCAAGTACATTTTATAAGTTGGTCGACTATTACTCGTAAAGTTGTAAAGTCTACTTAGTCATGATAATTTTCTTTTAAACTTCGTTATATAGACTACTATTGTGAATTTTTTCACACCCCCAAACATAACCGTTTAGCTGGTAGAGGGGGGGGACACTCGAATCGAGCAAAATTTAGCACTTTAAAGCTTAATATTTCACAAACGAATTTTTTTATCAAAAAATTGTTAATGTAAACTATCATTATTTTTTAAAGGCCTATTTAATGATACCCCAAACTAAGGGGTACGCGAGAAAAAAAAAATCCTTACTTTACGTGTAAGTACTGGAGGTACCCTAAAAAAATATATTTTACGAGATTTTATTTTACCACTTTTTCGGCACAACAAATCCGTATATTTACACCAAATTACAGCTCTCTAGTACTGTGCGTCTATGAGCTAAACTGCGGACAGACGGACGGACGGACGGACGGACATGGCGAAACTATAAGGGTTCCTTGTTGACTACGGAACCCTAAAAATCGATGTTCAAAAGTGCCTCAGATGGCCTAATTGGAATAAATGATTTGACTTTGACTTTATAAATTCATTCAAAATCAAAATGTTTTATTTTACATGGGCCTCAGTGGGCACTTATAAAACGTCGAAAAATTGGCACGGTTCGGGATGGTCGTTTCCATTGAGAAGAACCGACAAGAAACTCCATGGTTACTCTTTTAAAATATTTGCTTTTACAATGTTTTTATTACAGTTTGGTATACATAGGTAAGAGAGAAAATCGTTGGCACGTTATGAAGGATCTTCCTACCAAAGCTAAAAAAGAAAAAAGTTTTTTCTTAAGCTTGAATATAAACTAAAGGACACCAAATATAATTCACCCTAAAGACAAGGTGACGTCAAACCACAGCAAACAATGTAACACCTTCACAACCCATTCCATCTTGGAAACACAAACACAACAGCCCCTTATCTTAGGCACGGCCAATTTAACATCAAATTGGTGACAATAAATATTAAATGGCGGCGGGGGCTGTCGTGACGTCACGGGGGACAAGTGTGACGTTTTCATGGGATCGTGTGTTGCAAAGTTTGACAGCCACTGGGAAATGTTGCGATTAAGGTTGGAGAAACAGGTGTAAAATTAATTAGAAATGTATGCATAATATCTGGCATCTGGCATTTTTATTTATGAACTAGTTGCATCATTTCGCATTACAGCATGCATAGGTAACATTTTGAGAGACTTTTAAGACTCTATCACTGAGTTGCCTGTCTCACCAAATTATATCCCTTTACCTTATGTATACACTACTGAATTTTCATTTTAACAAGAACACACTGAAATAATTTTCGTCTCAGCGTACTTCTACAAAATTTCAGGTAAAAAGAAGACCCCAATTTCTTCAAAAACCTCTTCTCAATTTTTGCCTTTACAAATCGGCACGTCATCGTAAAATGCTTCATACCTTCGCGCAAGTCATGTTAGGGTATTGCTTGACCCTCTACATGTAATATTAGTATCGTAGGATATGATTCTATATTGCTAGGATATGCCTAGTCACTCCTCACCTCTAAGAGGTATGAAAATGTGGCGGGAATACTTATAAGAAATGGTCTTTGTGGTAGCAAAACTGTGCATTAGCATTTATGGTAGACTACAGCTTGACAAAAAACTGTAGACAATCGGAAGTCGCCACTGTCTTCGCTAGCAGCACTTTGAATGATTTTATTTCACTTATTACGTTAGTTTTATGGCACAATAATAAATCTAACAAACCTACGTTCTTTGTTTACATCAAATATCAAAGATTTTAAAACGTTGTCAGAAACAAAAAGATTAGTTCCGTTTCAATCCGTTCTGGCCAAGCTGTAGCTGTTGCCAGCGGCTTCACACGCTACAACTCGAAAAATATCCAACGGGAACATGAAATCGGGATAAAAACTATCCTATGTCTTAATCCAGGTTATAAACTATCTGTGTACCAAATTTGAGCCAAATCCGTTTTGTAGTTTTTGCGTGAAAGAGTAACAAACATATTTACCTACTTACAAACATACATCCTCACAAACTTTCGCGTTTATAAAATTAGTAGGATACCTGGGTCGCGGGACTATCTTATCAGGTAATGGTGACCCGGGAACGTTAAGGGCTATTGAAGGATCACCTTGGATTTTAGTCATTACAAGTCTGACAGTCCCTCCTGCCTCTCCTTGGGTAGGGACTCATTTGATGATGATGGACCGTTAGATAGCGCTTTACAACCGTAAATTAATATAAAAACAAGCTTCCATGGCATATATCATCATCATCAGCCTTTAATATTCCCACTAATGGGACACAGGCTTCCTCTCAGTGAGAGGGAGTGGGCCATAATCCACCACGCGGACCCAGTGCGGATGGGTGGTTGTCACATGTCTTCGAATTTTTGTTTCTAGGACATGCCGGTTTCCTCACGATTTGAGAGCAGTGGTGATGAAATGAATTACACAAAGTAATTCGCCTGTCGGGGTTCAAACCCACCTACAACTCGTAAGTCGCCAGGCGTATATTACCATCATAGAATATTTTCCCTCTATCCGAAGATTCCAGATGAAATAACTTAATCGGATCTATAAATCCGAACATAAAACTAATCGATATTAAAAGAATATGATGCGCTATCTGCCGATAAACGTACGCTATAATGAGCATTATAACTGTCACAATAAAGATGATTTTATTATGACACAGTCGTAAAAAGATTGCCATCTCGAGGAAACTGGATCGTGATCCGGTATTATGGGGGTGATAAAAATTTATGACGTAGGTGTTCGCAGTTCCTAGAGGCTAATGTTTAACTTTTTCTGGAGAAATACGTAACGTAACGTATACGGAAAAAAATTACTGGGTTGTGGAGGTAGATAGGCGGTCGCTCTATGTAAAATACTGATATTCAGCTGCATCTGATTCGACTGGAAGCCGACCACAATATAGTTGGGAAAAGGCAAGCCGATGATGCCACTGGCATTAAGACAATCCAATCGGACGTTTCCAAAACTGAAGTATAACTACACTCAGCATAAACATAAGACATACAGCAGAATGCCACAACGCCATTATTTAACACAGCACCACAATATGGAAGCCAGTTATCATGAAAACTGCGACCAGAATACGACAGAACATTCGACATCACTCGTTGTAAACTATACAATAAACTAGTGGACAGTTCATAGAGCACAGAACCTTTATTTGGTAGATATGGCAGAGAGTGCTGTAAAGCAGGGACCGAAACCGGTATGATCAATACGGGTATTTTTTCGGTAACAACCTTTTTTTCTTTTACAGGTAATTTTAAAGGTTACCTTTATTATTAAAGTGAAGACATAACCAGTATTAATACCGATTACCGAAATAAAAATTACCCCTATCTTACACGTGCCGTCCGCAATAGTCAAAGGGCTCGCATCGCCTGTGTGTGTGACAAAGAGTCGTCATCTTTAGGTAGCCGGTATTAAAACGGTAACCGGAATAGAGGTTACATTTTTCTTCGGTCTGGTTACCCAGATAGCGGTAACCTAACTCTGAAAAATAACCAAAATTCTTCATATCTGTACCGTAATTTATATATTTTCGGTCCCTGCTGTAAAGGTTCTGCTTCGTGTCAAACCTTACCAAAATAGGGGTTGGAGTTTTTATAATACTGGCTTTTATCATCGCTCAGTAGATTTAATTAGAATATCCCAGTGTTTATTTACCTCCAAAGAAACTGTATTATTTTTGCTTTGGTGAAAATTCTCTAAAACCTATATGGTCAACGTTCTCGTGTATCTTTTTCCCGAAAATATCGTGCGAAAATGACTTCCTAGTATACTCTGTAATCGGTTATTCGTTTTTACCGAACGACTGCGTCAAATCTCGTTACCCGCACGGTATTTTGTACCTCTAAGCGTTCCTTGCTCTATGGAACAGTTCCTTTTTCCACTGGCCATATACGGTTATGCCAGATCTTAGTTTAATAATACACATACGTCCAGACTACACTCCCAGTGCAGTTATGGCAGAAATAAAGGAGGTTGTAAAAGATCTTGATATAATATTGTCTTTTAATGGGTTTTAACTGAGAAATACAGATGTGTTAGAGGATTTTACAGTATGCCCAACTAACAGAGACTGCAACCCGTCCAAATTAAGGAGTACCCTACTACTGGAAACCAACAATGAATTACAATGCGGATACACTGTAAGTACATCTCAATTTAGCAGCATTGGAAATTGTGGGCAAATGGCGAGAGCATCTTGGCTCTTAGCTCCGAGTATATTGAACGTTATGGTCTATTTAAGATGGTTCAAACTCAAAAAACAAAGATGTTGTTGTAAAAAAAATTCTTACGATAGGCAAAGTACTGGTCAAGACGAATCAAACGACTCTAAAGATGGGTTTGCGGCGTTTCATAAGAGTTCCTATGAACACCTTTGATCATCTCTGAATTTCTAGCGGGTAACGTTGTGGGCTTCATCATCATGAGCTTATAATGTTCCCACTGCTGAGACACAGACCCCCTTTCTGTGAGAGGGAGCGGGCCAAAATCCACCACGTGGGCCCAGTGCTGGTTGGTAGATGTCACATGTCTTCGAATTTTTGGCTCTAGGATATGCCGGTTTCCTCACGATGTTTTCCTTCACCGTTTGGAGAGCAGTGTTGATGAGATAAATTACACAAATTAATGCGCCTGGCGGGGTTCGAACCCTCGACCTACAATCTGTAAGTCGGGACCGATACCACTGGGTCAACACTGCTCCACTGTTGCGGGCTTACACTAGTTAATTTATAAACAGAAACGCACGTGCATCATTAATTTCCATCTCCGTATCTCTTGTAATGAAGACGCATTTATAAATAACATAACATCACGCTAGTAATCCCCGAAGGGTTAAGCAGAAGTATACGAGTACCTTGGAATAGTAAAGTATACACATACAAACAATGGGCTATTTTACTGAAAAATTCAATTAGTGCGAAAGATACGAACAAACAACGCTTCTGAAAATCACAAAACGTCTCTCGTCAGTTTACCTAATTGTTATGACTACACAAGCACTACTCTCGAATTTAATTTTTTTCATTTACACATTTTTAAAAAAACCGATACAAAAATCTACTTTATAAAAATAAGTCGGGTTTTCCTTCTTGACGCTATAACTCCGGAACGCACGAACCGATTTCCACGGTTTTGCATTCGTTGGAAAGGTCTCGGGCTCCGTGAGGTTTATAACACCATCTGGTGGCGAAAGTGGTCTCATTTCATGATTTTACCAATGAATTCCACTTTCGACCCCCAGGGGTCGAGAAAAAACTATAGTTAGGGGTCGAGTGGACACTTTAATTCTTGGGGGTCGAGGGGACGAGAGTGGACTAAACGATTTTACCACGCTAAAAAAAATGTCTACCTTCAAATAGTTGTCAAATTTACAACTAGACAAATGCACTCATTGAGACTGCAGAAAAGACAACTGCAAACTTGAATCAAGTAAAATAAACTACTTGTAACTAACTTAGATCCGCTCTCTTCTTAGGACGGGTCACAGTACAAGCGGAAGCGAAAAATTATAAATGCTTTTTGAATGTTGATGTCAGTTACTGAATCAGGTACAGGATCAGGAATGGAATTATTCAAAATATTGTATGTTATGAATTGTAAATTATTAAAAAAATAACATTTATAAAAGTCTCAATTTTTTGTTAATGATGTCATGTCTATAATTTTGTAATTTAATTTAATTTATTTTTATTTAATAACATCTTACGCTTCCCAAAAAAACACGTCCAATATGGCCGACTATACTTGAAGGATGGCTCTTCCAAACGGTTAACCGCACGAAAACGCATCGCAGAAATACGTATCGCATGCTCCTGCGATGCGACATCGCATCGCACCGCAGTTTTATGTGAAAGCCCAAAACCAGTTAAATCAAAAACAGGTCTTCCACCAAACCCAACGAAACCCACAACACGTCTAAAGGTCATGGCACACTATACCGGCACGGCAACGGTGCCGCTCTAGCACGGCGTCACCTCGAATTAAGGCTACGGCGCGCCGTCAGCGAGGTGCAAGCTCGTAGTCCGCGCACTGGCCGCGAGGCGCAAGCTTGCTGCCACCGTGAACATAATTGTTATAAAGCTTTCGCTTGCAACAGTTGCAACTCGGAGTCAGCGCGCCATAAGCATGAGGTCGGCGTGCTGCAAGCACGCCGGCTGCGAGGCCAGTTGTAAGCGAGCGGTAAGCGCGCTGACTCCCCGCCGTTGGCTTTTTCATTTTGACATTATGAAATGTATTATACGACACATGATTTAAGGCCCTAATTTGAATGACAAGTTAAGTGCTGAGGTGAAGCCGTTCCGTTGCCGTGCCGGTATAGTGTGCCATGACCTTTAAACCCATTTTACACTACAAATTATATTCTAAAACATTAATAAGTAAATTCGCACCAAAGCGCAATACGACCCCACCCTTATATCACTACCCGACACCAACTAAACGTCGCGAAACAATAGAAAAAGAACTCTATTGTGCTCGAAATAAGAGCTTATACAACTGCATCAGATATGCACCAAGATAGCAGGGTGATGTAAATTTAATTAGAAACTTAAGACAGTACAGATAGAGTGTCTTATCTGTTTTCTCCTGAAACGGGTCTGGTTGTTCGCTACGGGGAAATTGCTTTCATGAAATTTTCATACAAGAGTTCTTGCATTGAGGAGCATCAAGTTGAAATGGGAGTAGATTTTGGAAGACTGTTGTGCATTTTGTTTGAAGATATTGCTTTAGGTTTTGTTAATAAAAGTTACTAACATCTTCCAACAAATGTTTTTTCTGCAATAATGTTTAGCAAAATTTACTGCCTTATTTTCGGCAACCTTCGAGTTTCTCTTTGGATTTTTTTCCATTTAAAATAGTTTATTTTATTATTATAAAAATATTTTGTGTGTGTTTGAAATCACTGTTTAATCAATTCTTTCCTATATTCTACTCACAATCGAAGATGTCCGTAAAACCGCATGAAACATACCTGAAAAGACAAAAATATTTTAATTAGTAACACTAAAATTAAAATCACATCACACAAACAACAAAAACAAACAGGTAAAAAATTCTAATTCGAAGAAAAAAAACAAAGGCTGGTTTTTCAATAGTCAGATAACTTTTATTTGAGGAATAAAAATAGCGGTCTGACATATTTTCTATAGACAAGCTGTCAAACCGCCATTTTTATTCCTCAGATAAAAGTTATCTGACTATTGAAAAATCAGCCTTAAGAAAAATACCTACAAGATAAAGCAAAAATCAATACTATTTACATCTGTTACGAAGATACATTCATTTGTAACATGAGGGTAGTCGTAAAACGAGCCTAATTTGATTTAAGATCGCTCTCATCTTAAATCAAATTAGATGTGAGCTATCGAGCATGTATCATAGTATACTAGGGGCTTTCTTTTTAATTTATTTCTTCATCATCAGCCGGAAGACGTCCACTGCTAAGTCTATCCTAGAGCCTATGCACGTTTTTTAAACGCGCCAGTGCAGCGCGTTTTAGAAACGCGCGTCGGGCGGCGGCGCGTTTTTACAAATAGAGCAGTTTGTTGTCGTTTGTATTATTATATTTATACAGGTGTGCAAAGGTCTACAGGGTGCGTCTGACTTGCATGCGTATGGCGTCTTTAACGCTTCAAAAGCGCGTCAACAGCGCGTTTAAAAAACGTGCCAAGCTCTTAGACTGACACGCCGGCTGCCCGCGACTCTCACGAAGACGTCAGTCCACCTAGTGGGAGGCCTGCCTCCGCTACCTCTTCCGGTCCATAGTCGCTACTCAAAAACTTTTCTTCCCCATCGGTTATCGCTTCTACGAGCGATGTGGCATGCCCATTGCCACTTCAACTTACAATTTTTTTGGGCTATGTCCGTGAGGGTCGCAGGCAACCGATGGATGCAAGTGGCGAATTGTCATTCGGCGTGGCGGTCTAAGGGGGAGGCCTATGTTCAGCAGTGGACGTCTTTCCAGCTGGTGACTTAACACGTGAATCGCAAAATCTTAGCTTATAATATAACCTGATTCCTTATAAACCACTGAGAATTGTAGCCATAAATCACGATAGAAAAATTACCCCTGTCGTTTGGTTTCTACGTAAAACAAAAGAACATCTCCACGGAAAACATTCGAAAGAAACCGAAAATGAAACCCTGTTATTATTAAGACCACAAACTTTTACAAACTACCCTCAAAAACATATAACAAACTAAACAAATAATTTCACTTTCAACGGATCAAAAAGTATAAAAACCCTTCCGTAATCCATCAAAAGGAATAGAAAATAAACAATCAATGGCTCCACCATAGTTCAGAAACAAGAACCTCAGTATGTGGGTAGTCGGTAATCGGATTTAAAGTATCCGGGAACGTCCGTCCACCCTTTCACATGTTTTATGCATGCATGCTAGCCTTGTTTGAGTAGGAAGCACTCTTTTTAGTTTTATTTTCATAGGTATTACATGTGGCCTGGTTTTTATGCTAACGGCTTAAAAAAGTGGCGAAACTTTTTGAGAGTATTAAAAAATTCTAGTGTCTGGCTATATTTCTTGGAAATATCGTGTAAGTCTGGTTGTGGAGGTCAGAAAGATGGTGAAACTCATGTAAATTATGAATCTGCTGTTTCGATTTGACTAGAAAATTACCCAATAGTAAGGACAGTGCTACATACAGCTCTTGCTTTTAATATCAAACTAGCGAATTTTCTGCATTGCATACAAGTGGCATAATTATTATGCAAAGACAATAATTTAGTAAAATTATCTTTTGTAATAGAAAGCAAAATCTATATATAAAATTTCTTTCAAAATAAAGCATTTATTTCAAGTAGGCCAGTTACAGGCATTTTTGAATTGTCAAAGACAAATAACATTATTTCAACATTACAAAATTATGGTGCTACAGTCCCAGTCACAAGACATAATAACTGTGAAAGTACCTTAGATGCCCGTTCCAAGAAGTAGATCTCTATGGAAAAGAATGGGCAAGTAACTTTAAGGACACTCTTTTTACATCGCCAAAGTTATTACAGAATCAGTACACCATACATTCTGAGATGGTACATTAAGTGAGAACGATGTAGCAAGTTAAAAGTGTCCATAGTAAAAATTAAAACAAAGACTTTACATTGACTACCAAGAATACAAGATTGAATGAAATATTTCTAAACACAGCTACATTTCATCAAGAAACACATTCCATTGAAGAAGCAAAAACATTCAGCCACGAATAAAGCAATCACGCACTTGAACTAACTGCTTTCTTAACGCAACTAACTTCAACCAATCCGAAGAATGTTGCCAGAGCAAAAACGATTACAGTTGCTAAGACAGATTCATCCGCAAATTCAACAGGGAGTGCATTCCTAACCTAAATATAAGTGGCACAGAAAGTGGGTAGTCGAACTTACAGTAAATTGAATTTAGATCCCCTCGCTATCCGGCCATGTTTTATGTATATCCGTTTGCGTTGTTTTAACTGAGAATCTCTGGTTTAGTTAAGGATTTTCAGTTGTAATGTGGGAGCTAGTGTTTGTGGATTTGTAGTGTGAGTTTGTTTATTTAAATAAGGAATCTATCCTGTTAAATTGAATTCCACCAAAAACATTTCAATTTCATTGAAACTGTTGTTCGGCGTGGCGGTGCAAGGAAGAGGCTTATGTTCCAGTGAACGTCTTCCGGCTGATGATGGAAAAACATTTCATGTAAAATGTTTGCAAAGACGAACACATAAAGGTTTGTTTTATAAAAAAGATATCAGATCTCATGTAAAGCCAAGCTTTAGCAATCTACACGGCCTAACTCTACCGACCCTTTTTTTTATCGTGGCAAAATCATCAAATGAGTCCTCCAGCCCAGGGCGGGACAGAAGGGACTGTCAGACTTGTACTGACTAAAATCCACGGTGTTCCTTCAATAGCCCTTTATGTACCTTCACGGTGACCGAGCGAGAGAGTCCCGCGACCCCGGCAGGCTCTGGCCCTCTTAGGGGGGTCCCATCATAAAATCTACCGGCCCTAACTTCACAAATTCTACATTTCAGTAAAAATGCATGGCTTCGCCGTTTCGATACCGTCGTGAAAGTGATGCGAATATTTAGTTTCTAAAGTAAGTAACGAAACAGCCAGTCCGTCACAAGCTCTTTTGGACATCAATAATACATACTCTTCTCCTATTCCTTAACCATCAATCCAGATTCCGTAATTGCAACTGAGGATTGCCAAATGGGAAAGCCCAATAACACTTTGCCCGATATGACAAGCAAATCTTAGGACCTCATATTCAGCGGTCGTATTCACGTTTGTGACCACTAAACCAACTATGCTTAAACCGCCGCGGTGGTGAACGCCCACGGCGACAGACGTCGCTAGACGATCTCCGGCCACCGTAGGCGCGGGCATGCGGGCAGCGAGTAAAGGGAAACTCGCTGCCCGACCATGGACCATGCCCGGGTCGACGGCGCGTTGTGTCCCACGCGCGCCTCAAAGAGCGTCAGCATAATGACGGGGCCCCCCTCTCAGAGGGCCAAACCCTGCCGGAGTCGCGGGATTATTTCCTTACCGTGACTCTGGAACATAAAGGGCTATTGAAGGACACCGTGGATTTAGTCAATAGAAGTCTGACAGTCCCTCCCGCCCTGCCTGGGGTGGGAGGACTCATTTGATGATATTACCACGCTAAAAAAAAAACTATGCTTAAACTAGCACATATTTCTACATCCATAAGTAAAGTGACATACTTTACAACAACAACAACAAACAATCGATATCGGTTGCATTGAAAGCTTTGTTTTAATCGGATTTGGAGCTTCCTATCTTGCCGGCCTTGTTTCCGATACGAAATCCTGTTGTACTTAGGATTTTCTCGTTCCTTTTGAGGGTATTTGTAAAACGTTTTTATTAAAAGATACTGTTTTATTCACTAACTAACTTATGTCAGCGGTATTTCCCACACGGTGTTAATTGTTCCAAAGAATCGTATTAGGTTATAAACAGTCAGCGTGCCCAAAAGAGTTTTCGAAGAAACTTCGTCCTTGCAATTCTTACCCGGAAAAACAAAATTTAAGCCGAGGTTGCGGGACTATCAGATAAGCTTGGCCCTGGAACATAAAGCGCTGTTGAAGGACATCGTGGATTTTAGTCAGAACAAGTCCGACAGGCTCTCCCGTCCTGCCCAGAGTGGGAGGGAGACTCATTCGATGATAATTACCACGTAAAAAAAGCAGCCATTTACACTATGAGTACCTAAATTGTTGACTTATAAAGGGGATAAACTGTAAGTCTTATTTCCTCTTTATTATTAAAACAAACTAAAAAATGAACACATTTAATCACATTCAATAACAAAAATAAACTATTATAAACAAAAATTATCACAATTTCTATTCCCGCGAAAACAATGTTTTCGGGCCCACGTTGGGCGCCAATTCATCTTGCGTGTTGCAATAATTAAACGTCAAACCAGTACGAATCGACATAAAATAGATTCTCTATTTGATGGCTTTCCCGATTCTATTATACATGGTTGATTTAACAGAGCTCACTCTCTGTGAAATACTAAGCTTGATTCGGCCTTTGTGATTAGTTAGGATATAAATAGAAACACGTAGAATTGCTGAAATAGTAGTCGGTAACTTATTTATCGAATGAAAGGAATTGGGCAAATTAGATCATTTATATCCCATTGAACAAACTGTATAACTTATTGAAGGATTATTGAAATATGATACGATAGTGTTTTAATGAAACTGGCTCAAAATTAGAGACATGACAAATTACATTTTTTTTTTACCTGAAATTTTTCTTTTATCGTGGTAAAATCATCAAATGCGTACTGACTAGAATCCACGGTGTCCTTCAATAGCCCTTAACTTTCCAGGTCACGGTTATTTGTAAGTCCCGCGACCCACCTAAAACTAAGCTTTTTTTTTAATCGTGAAAAATCATCAAATTAGCCCTCCCACCCAGGGCAGGGCGGAAGGGACTGTCAGACTTGTACTGACTAAAATCCACGGTGTCCCTCAATAGCCCTTTATGTTTCGGGGTAACGGTAATTTTGTAAGTCCCGCGACCCATCTAAAACTAACCGTAAAAGAACGTTAGTGAACCTTTTTTTTTAATTACATCAAAACTTAAACCATACTCGGAGACTGTAACATCACTGAAGAAAAGAGCTATACCTTTACGAAATCCTTCGAGGATTACAAGACGTAATATTTTATTTACGTATCAATAACAAAAAACTCATTCATCACACATCAAACAGCGTCAAATCGAAACAAACAAAAAAAAAAGAAAACTACCCGCCATTTTGCCGGTCCACGCTGGGCGCCAATTCATCTTACCCTCTGCAATAATTAAATGTCAAACCGACACGCATCGGCGGGCAAATTGTTTTGCCTTCACAACTGCACGTTGGCTTTTGACATCGTTTTTCCTATATTAATTACCTGCCACATTTTATTATTGAGTGTGAAAACTATGCTCTTTTATGAGGTTTTCCGTTAATTAACTTTTAATTTATTGGCTCACGGTACGGATGTGGTGCGTCGACACTTTTGGAGATGGGCACATAATAGTATTACGAAATGGTTGTAAAATGTTTCACAATGTTTTTTTTGGGAAGTTTTAACAGAAACGAGCTTTATTTAAGTGTGTAGGATTTTGAGTGTTCCATATTTCAGTGCTACACTGTAGCAAGCTTCCTATCGAGTTTCACATCTCATTTTATTTTATCATGACACTAGCTGTTGCCAGCGGCTTCACCCGCTACAACTCGAAAATTATCCCACGGGAACATAAAATCGGGGTAAAAATTATCCTATGTGTTAATCCAGGTAATAAACTATCTGCGTAACAAACTTTAGCCAAATCCGTTCAGTGGTTTTTGCGTGAAAGAGTAACAAACATACCTACATACACACATCCTCACCAACTTTCGCATTTAAAATATTAGTAGATTATACCAAAGGCAAAACACGATTATAGTATTATAAACGGAATAATGTTACAAAACAGAGCACCAGCATTTCTATCATTAAAACGAAGGTGGGTAGTGCAGTACTATTTCATAAAATGTATTCTATTTCTGCAACAGAGTGGGTGTTGATCGACTAGATTACAGCACGTGTAGCATCAGGTTTATGTTGGTAACTATATCTTATTTATAGACTACTAAGAACTGTTTTGCTTTGAGGATTAATAATTTTCCATCCAGGTGTGTTTCTAGAGGTATGAGCGCTCAATGGTTTTGGTTGGGAAAGTCTTTTGGCTATTATTTTAATCACATTACTAAATACACATACATTGCATGTGGGCTTTAGTTTTACTATTTCATATTTAAAGCGACTCTCAAGTGGAGTTGCGCAGGGCATCTGGTTTTTAGGGTTCCGTAGTCAACAAGGAACCCTTATAGTTTCGCCATGTCCGTCCGTCCGTCCGTCCGCAGTTTAGCTCAGAGACGCACAGTACTAGAGAGCTGTAATTTGGTGTAAATATACGGATTTGTTGTGCCGAAAAAGTGGTAAAATAAAATCTCGTAAAATATTTTTTTTAGGGTACCTCCAGTACTTACACGTAAAGTGAGGATTTTTTTTTTCTCGCCTACCCCATAGTGTGGGGTATCATTAAATAGGCCTTTAAAAAATAATGATAGTTTCCATTGACAATTTTTTGATAAAAAAATTTGTTTGTGAAATAATAAGCTTTAAAGTACTAAATTTTGCTCGATTCGAGTGTCCCCCCCCTCTACCAGCTAAACGGTTATGTTTGGGGGTGTGAAAAAATTCACAATAGTAGTATATATAACGAAGTTTAAAAGAAAATTATCATGACTAAGTAGGCTTTACAACTTTACGAGTAATAGTCGACCAACTTATAAAATGTACTTGGAATCATATTTTCTTAAACAAAATGTATCGGAGACAACTGCAAATGTAAGTTTGTCAACTTTATTTTTACAGCTTTTATAGGTATGTTTTTTGGGGATAGGTAGGTTTTCATCGTCAACTATTTTTAACTAAATTCAAAAAAAGGAGGAGGTTCTAAATTCGTTGTAATCTTTTTTCTTATGTATTTTCCCCGATTTCTCAAAGACTCCTGGACCGATTTTGAAAATTCTTCTTTTTAAAATTAAATTCAGCGAATCAGTTTAGTTAGTTCGCATAAGTATTTTGATGGACAACTACGGAACCCTACACTGTGCGTGGCCCGACAAGCACTTGGCCGGTTTTTTTCTTAGTTAGAGTGTTAATATCATCAAATGAGTCCTCCCACCCCGGGCAGGGCAGGAAGAACTGTCAAACTTGTATTGAATAAAATCCATGGTGTCTTCAATAGTCCTTTAAGCGCGGGCCACATAGAGGAAAGACGTAAGACGCAGACGGGGCGGAGACATATTATGTCTCTTCGGCGTCTCTTTCATTCAAAATGTAAACAAGCGTCGCGATGTAAAACATACAGAACAGACGCGATGGGCGCGACCTTCATACATTTTTGCCCGCCCGCGACTAGTCCTCTTCTACGCCTTTCTATATGGGCCGCGATTTACGTTCTGGGGTCACGGTAATTAAGTAGTTCCGCGACCCCGGCAGGCTTTGGACCTTTAAACGGGGGGAGGCCCAGTCATTGTAAAGACAGTCTTTGAGGCGCGCGTGGGACACAACGCGCCGTCGACTCGGGTATGGTCTATAGACGGACAGCAAGTCGCCCATTACTCGCCGAATGGCAGATGGAGTATGGTTTTAAACAAATGATGGCCAAGCTTCGACCAAAGAAAACAGGGCTGTCCAAAAGCAAGTACTTAGGGCTGATGATATCATCAAGATCGCGAAGAACAGGGGGATGAGAGACACATAGATCCAAGAGATCAGAAACAAAAAGAGACGGAGACATATACTCAGCAGTGAGTGATAGCAAGCTGAAATGATGATGATATCAAGCGATTGCCAATCACAGCATTAACGTTTTAACCTCCGAAGGAAAAGAGTGTTATAACTTTCACGTGTCTGTCTGTCTGTCTGTGGCATCATAGAGCTCGAACGGATGAAGCGATTTCAATTTAGTTAAAAAAACTTCGCGTTAGGGGACCGGGAAAACAGTAGATGAAAAAAAAATTTGGAGAGGTCCCCCAACGTGACGTATTTCTTTGATTTAATTATTTATGTTCTATGATAATTATCGTCAACATGCCAAAACTATTAGCAACATTTAACTCTGTGACATTTCCAAACTACTGTCAATTGATAAATTGGCACATGTTTCGTTAACTGTCCAACACTACAATGCTTCCTTTAGACTAATGCACAGCAAACCGTCGCGACGTTATTTAGAATGCATTAGGGTTAATGCATGCTATCGGATGGCGATGCATTATGCTCACGAGGGATATCCGGGAATAGATCATTTTGGATATCTTCGGAATATATTACCGGGTTCGGTTACTTGCGAGGATAGTTTTATTGTGTTCTGTCGGTTTCGTAACTGCTTCAGCCTAAGTGTGTAATTACAGTGGCGCGGGGCGGGCAGCGGGAGCGGGTGGCGGGTCCCAAACAGACCAGATTTCCGATCAAACCACCTGACGTGGTAAATTCATCAAATGAGTCCTCCCACCCCGGACAGGGCGGGAAAGACAGTCAGACGTTTTAGTCAAGACTTATCTAATATTTTAGAGACAGCTCCCCGAGATCTTGAAACAGCATTATCTGTTATATTGATGCATATTCAATCTACCCATGTCCCAAATCACTCGGTCATATCACAACTCGTTCAATTAACTATGAATAATAATATACTCTGACTAATTAAGTCATTGAAAATTGTTTCACAACAAATCACCAATGACAAAGCGTGAACCATTTCAGACAATTAACCGGGAACACGACAATCCATTTGAGCGTCACAAATTCTATTCCAACACATTTTATGAAAAGGTATAAAATATCAAACGTTTACATTTACAATCAGAAAGGCATTACTGTCAGTCAAAACTGACGGGAACATCAAACGGTCGTTGAAAGTCTGAAATATATTTCACTTGACAGCAATTGTTTGAAATATGATTGGTGAACTATTGGTGTTGCTACGCTGGGGTGGCAAAAATACACTTCAGTGTGCTAAAGCTTTTTCTCTGAGAAGAAATTTCTTAACGAAAATAACCTAACACTCGCCTAACGTCGTTTCAGTTTGGGAGACTTCGGCAATCATACAAACATCCGTCATTAAGACAATTTACTTTTTGTTACTGATTCTAAACGGCTACAAAAGGAGTTTTTGGATCTCCACAACCCAGTAACAGGGTATTACGATACCCCATGGCTGTCAGACTTATGAGATTCTGACTAATAGTAACGACTGTCAAAGATCTACAAATGACAGCCGGGACCAACGGCTTAACGTGCTTTCCGATGCACGGAGGAAACTCGCTAAGACAGATGGTCACCCATCCAAAGACCAACCTCGGCAAGCGCGGCTTAACCCAGAAGATCGGTCCGTGCGACTGTAATTATTTAGCCGCGAGCTCGTCGATTGAGCCACAAGCGTCTTTAGATACGTTTTAAAAATTACTGATAAGTTCAGTAATTTTTAAAACGTATCGTACACATCGAATTGTACTTTTTATTCCTATTATCCTAGGCAAGCGCTCTGTTTAACAAATTAAACCTAATTATAGCTTCAAACTACCTTCATCAAAATGATCGACAACACTGACACACTAACAACGTTTGTGTGCATTGTGCATTAGCGTCACGTCACACGCTTCGCGACGGTCACGTCAGACGTTGACGTTAAACTGTGGAACGTCAATTGAGCGTATTATGACACATTGACGGCCATTTTGTCGATTATGTTACTTGAGTTTTGGGTTTTCGTCTGTGATAAAGTTTTAGAACATTATTATTGATTCATGAGTGACTTAAATAATTGTAATATGATCGTAACATAATTTGACAGGAAAAAAAGCAGCTTTAAAGGCATCGTTAGCGCAGTGGCTGAGTCATTGGACTGCTGCGCTCCGTGTCGCGGGTTCGATTTCCACACGGAGCAAATTTTGTATGATCTACAAGTAGTTGTTACGGGTCTGAGTGTTTGTGTATTGTGAGTTTATATGTTTGGAAACGCACCCATGACACAGGAGAAATACCTAATATGGGGCAACGTTTTAAAAAAATATCGTTAACAGACACAATTTTCAAATACAAAAAAACGCAACTAAATAAACGTTCGAACTTCGAAAAATACCGTTAAACCAAAGCCATTGTAACATCGCACACAAGCAACCAAGCTACACGATTGGTCGTCCATAATCCAATAGGATGTCCCGATTTGAATTTCGATCGGATTCGTGTTCTAAATTTAAATCTCGTTCGGATCACGTACGGTACGTGAGGGCGCAACAGACTTTCTGGTGTAAGTTTGCGGGTACTTGTTTGTTTACTCAGTTTAGGTGGGTAGGTAGAGATTTCATCTGAAACAATGTTTTGGTTGAAACTTGTTGCTGAAGTAAGGGATCAGTCCTACCGTCCTGAAGTAGCGAGAATAAATAGAGCGAGTGGCAACGCCAGGAGAGAACTCTAGCAGAATCTACTGACCTAATTGGTGAGAATCTTCAGTAAGGTTTAAGTGTGTCGTTGATGATCAAGTTAATGTTATCCCCTCGTCAGTCTAGTCATTTTTATTGGCGCTTGTGATTCATAAAAATGCATACGACATTTCTTTATTTGTGTGTCTTAGAGCCTATGCACACCACGTTTTTTTAAACGTTCCGGTGCAACACGTTTGACGCGATGCAGACGCGATACGCACGCAAGTCGGACGCAGCTTAGAACAAATGACAACAAACTTCAGTGATGAAAACGCGCCTCAAAAACGTGATGTGCATTGGCTCTTAGCCCTATCTAACTTATGTTGTCAGCATCGTTATGAAATAAACTAATACAATTAAAACGGATTTGTCCAGTTTTACCTTGTATTCAATGGTGATTAATTGCCAACCCATTGCCAATGGGAACTCTTTAATCTTTGTTTTACAAAACCATACTGTTTATGTTAAACTCACACCTTTTTTTGGCAGGAACTGCAATACGCGTCATGCTAATTCTTAAATGCAAAACGCGTCCCACTAATTCATAAATGCAAAACGTGTCCTGCTAATTCTTAAATGCAAAACGCGTCCCACTAATTCTTAAATGCAAAACGCGTCCAGCTATTCTTAAATCCAAAACGCGTCCCGCTAATTCTTAAATCCAAAACGCGTCCTGTTAATTCTTAAATGCAAAACACGTCCCACTAATTCTTAAATACAAAACGCGTCCCGCTAATTCTTAAATCCAAAACGCGTCCTGTTAATTCCTAAATGCAAAACGCGTCCCACTAATTCATAAATGCAAAACGCGTCCCGCTAATTCTTAAATCCAAAACGCGTCCTGCTAATTCTTAAAAGCAAAACGTCTCCTGCTTAATCTTTGCATACTCTTTATACATTTATGCAGTAAGAAAATCGCTCCCTCGTTAGCAATGGAACAGTTACCTTACCGAGGCATTAAACAAAGATGTTATCAAGATGTCCGAGTCAACGTCACGTTATGTGATATTATTTCCTTAAATAACAATCGTGTTTAAGGGTCGAACTTGAAACCCTTGTTGAAACATCTGTCAAAATTAATTTTATAGTTCCGCTTATTATAAATGGTGCCATAAAGTTTTATTTATGAGTTTTTGTGAACAAAATTTTACTAAAGTCAATACCTAAATTTTATTATTTTCTTGTTTTAAATAACAATAATTGAGATTGTGCCGATTGGCGTAATTAAGGCAATCAAAAGCTGACAAAAAGTACTAATTTGGAAGAGCAAAAAAAGAAAATGATTTTACGAAACAAAAAAGCCTGTTAGCCCCGCTGGAACTTGAATCGGCAGTCATCTACCACTAAGCTATTCAAACAATTTCAAACAGCAGGAGTTGTGCGGATAATTCTTTTTACAGTCTCCCTCGTGTTCCAAGATGGCGCGCGTCGTATACGGTAAAATAATAAAGAAAAGAAAGGAAATAAAACTTCAAAAAACCTCTCAAATCCATCAAAAACCATTCCCAACCCATTCCGTTCATTCGAAAATCAAAATAAACCGTAAACCTCATTGCCTAACTGGAAGTCAGTGTATTACTCGGCTTAAAACAACTTAACGCGGACTTAAAAGTTCGCGTTGACCACAAGCTGGCAACTTTAGGACGAATGGACGGTTAAACTTTTTGGAACGTTCGAATTAACTTTTTAAAAAGGATAATGTCGCTCAGAAATGTTTTTGAATCTGCTGTTGGTTTTGCTAAAAAGTAATTTTGTATATTATTTCTTCTATTTCTTTTTTGTTTTTAGACGATACCGTATGGTGATAAACAATCATTAGGCGGAGATCTCTCGCGCCCGGAATTGGTCGAGGCCATGCTGCGGGGCAAGACCGAGTGGGAAGCGGTTGCCTCCTTCTGCAAAGCAGTAATGTTCGCGAAGAAGGAGGCGGGAAGCGAGAGGGAGAGGACAGCGTCCTCCCTCCGCCCCAACCGCAGTGGTTGACACCCACGGCATCGGACGTCGGCAGACGATCTCCGGCCACCGTAGGCGCGGGCATGCGGACTGCGAGTAAAGGGCAATTCGCGGTCCGACCATGGACCATGCCCGGGTCGACGGCGCGTTGTGTTCCTCGCGTGCCTCAAAGAGCGTTAGCAAATGACGGACCCTCCTCTCAGAGGGCCAAAGCCTGCCGGGGTCACGGGACTTATATCATTACCGTGTCCCCGGAACATAAAGGGCTATTGAATGACACCGTGGATTTTAGTCAGTCAAGTCTGACAGTCCCTCCCGCCCTGCCCGGGATGGGAGGACTCAATTGATGATTTTACCACGCTAAAAAAAAAAGTTGGCAGTCCAGACTTAATTAAATACCAAACCATTCCGGGTTCATAACATTCCATACCACAAAAGGACTGAGGTGGCAATATTTAGCTTCAAGTCAGTAAGTAGCCTAAATCCTCACTTACCGGATCAACTTAATCCTGTTTACTTAACTGTTGTATGGGTGCAGTTAACCGATACTTTAGTTTTTCGGTAACTTGGCTTTATCCGAGTTGCGGAGTTGCTTACGTAGTTTCTTCCATACCAACTGTACAGGTTCCTTTTGGCGTTATATCGGCCACAAAAATTAAGAAGTATTTACTTTTACTTGACCATTACTTGACTTTAGCTGTTGGTTAAGGAACTGGCTGTTTTTGTAACCGACAACTCCATTTGTTTGAGATGGAGGATTGCCTCTCCCTGACGCATTCCACCTCCTCCTTTACTAGTATTACTAGCACTTCGCCCGCGACTTCGTCCGCGCTTACTTCGAACTTTGCATCTGTGAATTTCTTCTCCGGCCAAAAATATAAATCAATATGCAACTAAAATTCTATCGACCACCAAACAACCCTTTAACAGTCGGTTTTCGCAACATCCCATCTTAATAAGCATCTACGTCCTAAAGACATACCCCAGGGAAAATAAGAGACTCGTAGCACTTGTAGTACCGAAGTTTCATACAAACTATGAAGGTATAAACGACCACTTTTTTTCCCGTGGTAAAATCATCAAATGAGTCCTCCCGCCCAGGGCGAGAAAGGAGGGACTGTCAGACTTGTACTGACTAAAATCCACGGTGTACTTTCAATAGCCCTTTATGTACCAGTGTCAGGGTTACCGAGTGAGACAATCCCGCGATCTCGGCAGGCTCTGGCCCTCTTAGGGAGGCCCCGTCCGATTGCTGACAGGACAGCTCCTTGAGGCGCGCGTGGAACACAACTCGCCGTCGACCCGGGAATGGTCCATGATCAGACGGCGAGTCACCCATTACTCGCCGTCCACATGCCCGCGCCTACGGTGGCCGGAGATCGTCTTGCGATGTCTCCCGCGGCGCTTGGTTCATGAGGTGGACGCTGTCCTCTCCCTCACGTGTTCAGCCTCCTCCTTTGCAAGCTTGCTGCTTCGCAGAAGGAGGCGACCGCTTCCCATTCCGTCGCGCCCCGCAGCATGAGGACACGGCGGTGATCTGCCCAAGCGGGGCAATCCTGCACCTATGCTCCACCGTATGCTCCGCGCGATCCTCGCAGTGGTGACACAGGAACCTCCCGAAACATCCGTGCCCGGTGAGGACCTGCGTCAGTCGGAAGATAAGGACGCCGTGACGCTTCTCCAGCCACTCCTCAAAGAGGGGTCTTACCGCCACGATTGCGGCGTGTCCAAAGCTATAAACTACACCTTCGGGAGAGAATTTCCCGTCAAAGTCCTGTCTTAAGAAGCACCTACGTGCCAAAAGAACCCTCCTGTGAAACATTTAAAACTCCTAGTTCTTGCTTGTAGTTATGAAGATTCATACGAACTATTAACCCCAGAAGCATCCTCTTTGGGGTCCAATTTCACCAATTTCAAAACCCCGTCTGAATGAGCATAATTCTGTATACTAAAAATAGCTCCCGCGCAAAATTTGAGACTCCCAGCGTTTGCCTTAAGGAAGTTTCATAGAAACTACCAACACCTAAAACAACCCTGTAGGGCTTGATTTATCCGAAACTCGTCTGAGGTAGAACAAAAATTTAAATTAGCCAAATTTTAAAAATCTTACTATCAGGAACAAAGTCCCGTCTTAGCATACAGGTTTATAGGGAGCATCTTCTTCCTAAAAAACCTATACGCAATCTTATTTTGACACTCTTCTTACTCCCACACAAACTAACAGCCCCAAAAACATCCCCATAGGGATAGAATTTCAGAAAATCCCGTCAATGGCAGTACCTACGTCTTAAAAAATCCCTATGTAAAATTTGAGACTCCTATTATCAACGCCAAAAACAACCCCTTACGTGTCGAATTTCGCACAACCCCATCTAAGTGAGCACCAAAGTTCTAAAAAACTAAATGCAAAACTTGAAATTCCTAGCACTTATAGTAACGAAAGTTTCATACAAACTATCAACACCAGAAACAACCCCTTAGGGTTCGAATTTCGAATCACCCCGTCATAGATAGTAGTATCTAAGTTCTAAAAAAAAAACCATGAAAAATGTTTAATACAAACTATCAACACCAAAAACAACCCCTTAGGGGCAAATTTCGCAAAACCCCGTCTTTGGTAACGCGTACGACCTAAAAATAACCCTTATGCAAAATTTGTAACTTCTAGTACTTATAACCTAACTTCCCAAAAACAACCCCATAGAGGTGAAATTACGCAAAATCCTGTCCTAGTAAGCACCTACGACATGCAAAGAATCCCCATGCAAAATTTGTAACCTCTATCTATCAACACCTTAAATAACCCATAGGGGTTGAATTTCGAAAAACCCCATCTTAAGTAGTGCTTACGTCCTAAAAACAACCCCCGTGCAAAATTTGAGATTCCTAGTACTTGTAGTAACGAAAGTTTCATACAAACTACCATCACCAAAAACAACCCCTTAGAGATCGAATTTCGAACAACCCCTGTCGTAAGTAGCACTTCCTAAAAAGAACCGGCATGCAAAATTTTACACTTCTAGTACTTGTAATAACAAAGTTTCATACAACCTATCAACCCTAAAAACAACGCCTTAGAGGTGAAATTTCGCAAAATCCTGTCTTAGTGAGCACCTACGTCCTTAAAAGAAGCCCCATGCAAAATTTGAGACCTCTATCTATCAACACCTAAAACAACACTTTAGGGGATGAATTTCGAAAAACCCTGTTGAGAGTAGTGCGTACGTCTTAAAAACAACCCCCATGAAAAATTTGAGACTCCTAGCACATGTAATAACGAAGTTTCAAACAAACTTTCAACACCAAAAACAATACCTTAGGGGTCGATTTTCGAAAAACCCTTTTCTAAAGTAGCACCTACGTCTTAAAAAGAACCCACATGCAAAATTTGAAACTCCTAGGTAGTACTTGTAGCAAAAAATTTTCATACAAACTGTTAACCCCAAAACCAACCCCTTAGAGGCGTAATATCGCAAAAGCTCTTCTTGGTGAGCACCTACGTCTTTAAAAGAATCCCCATGTAAAATTTGAGATCTCTATCTATCAACACCTAAAACAACCCCACAGGGGTTGAATTTCGAGAAACCCCGTCTACGGCAGAGCGTACGTCATAAAACAAACCCAATGCAAAATTTGAGTTTCCTAGCACTTGTAGTAACGAAAGTTTCATACAAACTACCATCACCAAAAACAACCCCTTAGGGATCGAATTTCGAACAACCCCTGTCGTAAGTAGCACTTACTTCCTAAAAAGAACCGGCATGCAAAATTTTAAACTTCTAGTACTTGTAATAACAAAGTTTCCTACAACCTATCAACCCCAAAAACAACCCCTTAGAGGTGAAATTTCGCAAAATCCTGTCTTAGTGAGCACCTACGTCCTTAAAAGAAGCCCCATGCAAAATTTGAGACCTCTATCTATCAACACCTAAAACAACCCTTTAGGGGTTGAATTTTGGAAAACCCCGTTGAGGGTAGTGAGTACGTCTTAAAAACAATCCCTATGAAAAATTTGAGATTCCTAGCACGTGTAATAACGAAGTTTCAAACAAACTTTCAACACCAAAAACTACCCCTTAGGGGTCGAATTTCGAAAAACCCTTTTCTAAAGTAGAACCTACGTCTTAAAAAGAACCCGCATGCAAAATTTGAAACTCCTAGTACTTGTAGCAAAAAAGTTTCATACAAACTGTCAACCCCAAAAACAACCCCTTAGGGGCGTAATATCGCAAAATCCGTTCTTAGCGGGTATCTACGTCCTAAAAAAAACCCCTGTGCAAAATTTTGAACCCTTAGCACTGGTAGTTTCCGAGCTTTCGTGTCCTATGAGTGAGTGACCTTTTGCTTTTATTTAGATAGATTTCTTTGCAGAAGGAGACTGACACCCATTTCTTGATTGACTTCCCATTTCTCTTCTATTTGCTCGGGACATCCAGATATTCAGGGGTCTGGTCCCGACTCACCTTGATCGATGCGATAAATGGGCTTAGGGGGAATCTCGCCTCTGGATGATAAATAATAATTGGATTATTCTCATGTCGACAGAAACGCAACTCGTCAGATTCGCAACTCGTCATCTCTCAGGATGGACTCGCAACTTGTCAGAAACGTAACTCGTCAGATTCGCAACTCGCCAGGTATTTTTTTAACAAAAACGTTCATCGCCAAAATCCTATTTATAATTTTATTGTTTGTCCAGCTGTGTCTTTGAAAATCTGACGAGTTGCGTTTCTGATCTCTAATATTCAATAACTTCCTAAGACTGTAGTTTATTTGGTTATTTTGTTAAAAATCAATATTTCTTTGCAACAATAATTTAAGATTTATCATCGCAAAAGTTTTGCGCTTATCGCGTTGATTGTTGTTGTCCCGATTTGAAAAAAAAAAACCGATATATTTAGTACATTACGTCTCGAAGTTACACCCAAACTTTTACCTCAACTTGGCACTATTTGAAGCCCTTAAACCCGTCATTTCACTTACGAACCTAAGCAAATCCAACAGGTACACATTCGTGCCAAGACAGTGCCATCAGGCTGCCAATCTGAGCGGGAAAAGCGCGAAACGAGAGCTGCCAAACGTACTACTGAGTTACTAGTGATTACCTATTGTCTGTATCGTTGGAACTTGTTATATGGCGTAGTAGATATAGGGATAAATTTTAGAAGTTTAAAACGCCATTTAGACGGAGCAAGAACTCGTATGCGAGTTACACTACATTGCGGCATTTGTTTCATTAACTGAATTTGTTCTACCTATAAATTCCGCAATGTAACGCAACTCGCGTTCGAGTTCTTGCATCGTCTAAATGAGGCTTAATAGTTTTCTTGGACCTAAGACCGGGCTATGAGAGATTGGACCACTGGTGGCCGAGTGGTATGGGCCCCGACTTACGACGACCTCGTACCGGGGTTCGAACCCAGCCAGGTGCATAACTTTGTGTAATTTATTTCATCACCACTGCTCTCAAAACGGTGAAGGAAAACATTTTGAGGTAACCGGCATGTCCTAGGACAAAAAAATTCGAAGACATGTGACATCCACCAACCTGCACCCGCGTGTTGGATTATGGCCCACACCCTCTCACAGAGATGAGGCCTGTGTCCCAGCAGTGGGAACATTTATAGACTGATGATGATGAGACTGGGCTATGGAGAGCATGGCCCAGTGGTATCATTTTGGATTTATAAGTTGTAGGTCGTGTTTTTTTGTTTTATCTAACTGACGGATTTATTCGTTTTTTTCAGTCAACTACACTATATTGACGTGTAAGTTATAAGATTTTATACGACAAAGTTCGGCAGTCGAAAAATCAATACGATTCAAACTATTCATCACAATTTAACCCTTCAATGCTAAAGCCCCCACGATCCGTGACGGGGGTCCCGCTATCCGGAATATCCGTCCAGAAAACAGACCGAAAGTTTTACTGCTCCCGAAGTTTCCGTGACTATTGTTACCACAGTTTCTGCTTAGTTTTACTTTGGGATAATGTAGGTAAATTCGGAACTTATTATTTTTTCTTTTTTTAGATTTGACATTACTATTGAAGATATTCAGAGAAAAGATTTCTCACTATTGAAATATATTAATAAAAGATTTAGAAGAACATATTTATAAAAGACTAGCGGCTTCACCCGCTACAACCCGAAAATTATCCCACGAGAACATAAAATCGGGATAAAAACTATTCTATGTGTTAATCCAGGTAATAAACTATCTGTATACCAAATTTTAGCCAAATCCGTTCAGTGGTTTTTGCGTGAAAGAGTAACAAACATACCTACATACACATACATAGGTACATCCTCACAAACTTTCGCATTTATAATATGTATTAGTGGGATTCACTGGTTCGTTATACGTTCTGATTGGTTAAAGCGTTGTGCGACAAAGACAACACTCTTCCAAGCCAAACCTAGCAAGCTATCTCTTTTCAAAGATGTATGTGCATTTATTTAAGAGGATCGTCTACCGAGCGCTCGTCCATACTGAAAGAGAAAACTTTTTCTAACCCTAAATGTTATCCTATCTCAATGATTTTTTAGAATGCTTCTAACACAGTAAAAAACTAGGTTTATAGGTTTTCTTTTTTAAAAAGTAACTTTTTGGCGCCTGTAACTTTCAAACTATAATAAATTTTGAAATAAAGAAAACCTATAAACCTAGTTTTTTACTGTGTCAGAAGCATTCTAAAAATCATTGAGATAGGATTACATTTAGGGATAGGAAAACGTTTTCTCTTTTAGTATGGACGATCGCTCGGTAGACGATCCTCTTAAGTTTATGAATCTATTTAAATCTCTCTATCATTAATATTTAACTCTTCCACTACATAAACATGATATCCGTTTAATTAAAAGCAACATTGTAACAGTAACAGGTTAGTTAGTTGTCCACGGGACTTTAATGAACATAGCGATACTATTTATGTGGTCATAAAGACTATAATGGCTTACAATATAGAATGATGACCTGGATGGCAGGAATCGTAGATAGAGGGCTCTTTGTGTTCTTATTTTAGATTACACTAACTTTTGCCAGCGTCTTTGCCTGCGTTGCAGCTGAAAAATAACCTCGAGGACATAATACCGGGATAATAATAGCTAACCTAGTCTACTTGCAGAACATTCATCTATCCATCCATCAAAACCTTTGTTTTGTCGTGGTAAAATCATCAAATGAGTCCTCCTAAACAGGGCGGGGCGGGGAGGGACTGTCAGACTTGTACTGACTAAAATCCACGGTGTCCTTCAATAGGACTTTACGCAGCAGGGTCATAGCTACAAGATGAGACAGAAAATTACTTACCTACTATGAAAATCTTCATTATATTCTTGCATTATACTAATAGCCAGAAAACACAGCACTTACCTGTAACAAAAACAGAAAAAATATTAAAACCAAAATCAACACACAAAGGTCTAAAACTATCATAATCTGCCTGCCTTTTCTCAACTGTGTATATTGGGGTCGGCTTCCAATCGAACCCGATGCAGCTGGATATCAGTATTTTACATGGAGCGACTGCCTATCGGACCTCCACAACCCAGTAACTTGGCAATACGATACCCCATGGTAAGACTGGTTGTCAGGCTTTTACAGCTACTAACTTTGCAGTTAGAAAAAAAGACTGTCAAAGATCTACAAAAGACAGCAAGGACCAACGGCTTTACGTGCTTTCCAAGGCACGGAGGAAACTTTCTATGACAGATGGTCACCCTTCCACAGACCAACCTCGGCAAGCGCGGCTTAACCCGGAAGATCGGCCTATGCAGCTGTAATTATTCAGCCACGAACTCCTCGAACTACACTCAAACATAAAAAATAAAGAACATTCCAAATACAAAATTATCCAATCACACACAACCTCTCTCCCATTGGTCATCTATCAATTCATACGCGTTCTAAATTCAAAACAAAAAGGCTCCGTGCGCCACCTAGCGGGCGGAAATTGCAACATCGATCTGTCACGGACACTATGAAGGCTTGATGAATTACCGCCGGTGTCCGTCCGTATAGGAAATGTATTGTGTAGAGCTGTAGGGTAGACGTGAAACTTGCTATAGTGATATGTCTAGGTATTGGGTATATTAGAAAGGGTTTCGTAGCGTTATGCCTACTTCGCACTATGACTACTTTTTGTAGCTTTCAAGTAATCGGTAGCACAATGCCAACATTTTGAAATCACCATACATTAGATCGCATCATGCCTACTTTTTATTTTTGTCCCAATTTCTTCGCAGTTTGCCACCTTTATGAAAAGTTCATTCTGTCGATAGCATTAAGCCTATTTTGGTACAGTCTTACAAAAACATTTCTTACCAATTTCGTTTTTTCAAGAAACATAATTTAAAATATAATGTGAAACATTGTATTGAATAATAATTAAAAAATTAGGAACGCAGTTTAAAGTTAATGGGGCATAGAAGATAGTAAAGTTTATGATTTTATGTACATAATTTCAAATTTTTATACGTATTGTATATTCCGGTTCATTTATCCTACTACTATGTATTATAAAGGCGAAAGTTTGTAAGTATGGATGTTTGTTACTCTTTCACGCAAAAACCACTGAACGGATTTGGCTAAAATTTGGTACACAGATAGTTTATAACCAGGATTAACACATAGGATAGCTTTTATCCCGATTTTATGTTCCCGTGGGATAATTTTCGAGTTGTAGCGGGTGAAGCCGCTGGCAACAGCTAGTTTATAAAATATAAATTATACTAGTAAAATAACAGATTCCATTTATTTTAGTTTTTTTTGGATCCACCCTAAATGTTAACTTCTTATCTACTTATATTTACGAAACATATTTTAAATGATGACTGTACCTATAGTAGGCATATTACGTACAAAAAGTATGGGCGATATCCAAAGTAGGCATGGTGCTATCAGAAAAATGTATTGAGGATTTTTTTGGCAACGTGCGATTGTAGGCCTGATGCGATCTAATGTATGATGATTTCAAAATGTTGGCATTGTGCTACCGATTACTTGAAAGCTACAGAAAGTAGTCATAGTGCGAAGTAGGCATAACGCTACGAAACCTTAGAAAGGACCTCTTCGATGAAAAGGGTTCAGAAAGTACTAAATAGAAGAAGGTCGTGAGTTCCCCGCCAGGCGCATTACTTTGTGTAATTTATTTCATCACCACTGCTCTCAAAACGGTGAAGGAATCCTGAGGAAACCGGCTATGTGTTAGAACCAAAAATTCAAAGACATGTGACATCCACCAATTTCGCACTGGGTCGTAGTGGATTATAGCCCACTCCCTCTCACAGAGAGGAGGCCTGTGTGTCAGCAGTGGGAACATTATAGGCTGATAATGATGATGATGAGCAGTGGTGGCCCAGTGGTATCGGCCCCGACTTACGAGTTGTAGGTCGTGGGTTCGAATCCCGGCAGGCGCATTAGGTACTTTGTGTAATTTATTTCATCACCACTGCTCTCAAAAACGGTGAAGGAAAACATCGTGAGGAAACCGGCATGTCCTAGAACCAAAAATTCGAAGACATGTGACATCCACCAATCCGCACTGGGCCCGCGTGGTGGATTATGGCCCACCCCCTCTCACAGAGAGGAGGCCTGTGTCCCAGCAGTGGGAACATTAATAGGCTGATGATGAATGATAATGATGATGAAATGGAAGTTAAGAACAGTAACGGTTGGCGTAGTGGCTGAGTGTCACGGGTTCAATCCCCTTACGAAACAAATATTTGTTTGACCTACAATTAGATGTTCCAGTTTTGAGTGTTTGTGTGTTTCTATATTTTGTTGACACCTCCACTTCCACAAGTTTCTGAGAGAGGTTTGGACAGACGGACGGACAACAAAGTGATCCTATGAGGGCTAAAACTGCGTTAATCGGATGCCCGCGCGGTTCCGACTGAAATGTACTGAACAGCTGATTTTTTTTTCGAGTTTTCAGATTTGTTCCCATAGTAAAAGTTGTTGGTTATCATGAGCACAATCACGTGTTTAAGTATCATACACTAATTACCAGTCACCCTATATAAAAACGCTCCGTCCGTCACGGGGGCGCGAGCTTATTTGTATCGCACCGCGCGGACATCCGCTTAACGCAGTTTCAGCCCTAAGGGTTCTGTTTTTTCCTTTCGATGTACTGAACCCTAAAAGGATCGAACTTAATCACGCTTCAAGCAGAAAAGATTTCTCGAAATTAAAGGAACAACGCAAGCTTCTCTAATTTGTAACAAGTTAGAGACTAGTTAGTCAAAAATAGAGCTCCACATCTAAGTCACGTACGAAATTCTAGCTGTACGAACAGTACAATCAAATTATCTATTCTTTTAAGTTGGGTTTAGACTGCCTGAAAGTAGAACTAGAATAGACTTATGCCGTGTGGGTTGTACTTTTTTTTTTTAGCGTGGTAAAATCATCAAATGAGTCCTCCGGCCCCGGGCAGGGCGGGAGGGACTGTAAGACTTCTACTGACTAAAATCCACGGTGTCCTTCAGTAGCCTGTTATGTTCCGGGGTCACGGTAAGGAAATAATCCCGCGACCCCGGATGTGGGTCGTACTTAGCCGATTTTGATGATACAACGTTTAAAATTGGTTTTCCATCATCGTGCAGTATTTTCTTATGACGTTGTCACGTTCAACTATCGTAAGTAAACAGACTTTACAGACAACCGATTTTTTTTATAGCTGTCTCAAGAATTTCTAGTTTAAATGCACAAAACATTATTGTGTTAGATAGTCCATTAATTGAGGAAGGGTTATGGGCTGTATACCATCACGCAGCGACCAAAAAAAAACGAGCAGTGGGGGTAAAACCGCGTAGAATATGCTATTCTCACACAGAGGGAACCGCGGAAAACAGCTTTTCTCAATATTATTCTATTCCTCATATCTAAACACACCTTTAAACCTCTTCAAAGCTTCCATAAACAAGATTAAAACAACATTTTAAAGGATTTCTCTTTGAACAAATATCTCGGTAACATGTGCCATGATATATTGGAGAATTCTGTCAGAATATGTTACTCAAGATATATTGTGTGAGCGTTTCAAACGGCTGCTGTGTTGTATTGAAATTTTATAAAATGTAAAATGGAAAGGTTTTCACGAGATTATTTGGGTTTATGTTTAATATTTTAGATGTGTTTTATATAAACAAGGAGCTCGTGGCCAAATAATAACAGCAGGTCTATCTTCAAAGTTAAGCAGCGCTTACTAGGTCAGTCGGTATATGGATGACCGAGATTCCTCCGTATCTCGTAAAAGGAATGGTCCCAGCTTTCCTTGTAGATACAGAGATAAACACTCGTCACAGGTGGGTTTGTATTTTGGTGGGTATGTGGATCGAAAGTCTGGCCACTCCATGTATTCAGCTGCATCCAGTTAGACTGGAAATCAATCACAAGATAATTGAGAAAAGGCAAGGCAGATGACGATCATTATTATTCTAGGATACTATTTTAATACGTTGAATCACACTATGATTTACTCCTATATCGTGGGTGCCGGACCCAAAGGCCATAAAAACCGGGTTACGGATGAGAACCGAAACCGCTACACGCAGCTTAGTTGCTGAAACTGTTGTGCTAACTACTGATTATGCAAACCAAGTCATACAGATTCCGTAATGGCTGCTACACACGTTTTGTATGAGAAAAACTGTACAGTTTGTTCGATTTTTGTCATACACACCTGTAGATTTATCATTGCAGTTCGAACTGTACCGTCCAATCGTAACGATTTATCGTAAGGTGTGTAGGAGCCATAAAACCACCGCAAAAACGTCGAACAAAAACTCTAATGACTTTATAAAGCATGTAACACAATAATTATGCGACCACAACATATAATTAAGCCGGCAAATCGTGTGTGACTCGTAAATTATCCGGCGGGCCGTACATTAGCCGGCCGTCCGTCTATCCGGTACGGAAACGGCTTGACGCGCGACAAACGCATAAATTTCGCGCCATCTGAACACGCACTTAGGTTTTGTGTGTAATGACGTGATATTAAGGGAACGCCTCATTTTTGGCAAGTTGAAAAAACACTTTAATAATTATACTCTATTCAGTCAAATATCAGGCAAGTTAACCAGCGTAGCAACCTTAAAAAAATACTTTGAAATAAAAACATTTAAAAAAAAAGTACCAACTTCTAAAACAAGTAAAGAATTACTTAAATCGGACTTGTAGTTCCGGAGATAGCCGTGCACAAACATAAAAACATACATACATTTATGAAAGGCACATTTGTTCAGACGCTGATATAGACTAACATTATACGAAAACTGGGCAGTTCTGATAATATTACATACATACGGGTCGAAATGATAACCTCCATTTTTTAAGTCGGTAAAAAAAGACTTTCTGCCGTACAAGTAGCTGGGTTTTTTGAGCACACTTTCAGATCAATCGAAAAACGGGAATTGTATGTGTAAGATTTGATAACAAAGAGATAAAGGTTCAAGTGAAACCAGAACAGTTTTTAGAGCAAAAACAAAACTCGACAGCCATGATATGCGTTCGTAACCGCAACTCCATTGATGCGGTGCAAACACAATCACAGTAACTGTGATTGCGATGTGATATCACCCTCAACAAAACACGGTACTAACTAATTCGACACACCACAATATTGACCACGGACTGTAATTTACAACATTATTTACGAAATGATATTTGGTTACGCATCACGATGGGAAGTGAGGCTGATGTGAACAGCACTACATATCTGTAAACACTACATAGCTAAATGTATATTTTTGTGTAGATCATCACTCAAACCATTGCTTTCTTTGAAACAACAGTGCAGATTTGGTAAGCGTCCACAGGTCCGCATCGTACGTATCGGACGCATCGCATCAAACGGATTTCTGTGTCGGCAGCGATCAGTAGCTCAATTCACGCAACTAAACAAGTGCTGTTGCAGTGCAGTTGCAGTTAAGTTTCGATCAAAACAACGCTTTTCGTATTCTCTACCGCTTGTCAAACACGCGCGCGTCAAGTTCGCGTCACGCGAGCGCATCATCGGTATTCTACTGCTGCGCGTCTTTGGTGAGTGTTTCGGATCGCAACGTGATCGTGAATCTTGATTGTGAATCACTAAAATCTGTACTAGGGTATTATTTTAAGATCTTATTAATGTCATATTCATTGAAATTTAATCGATTCCATTCGATTATTTAGTGATCTATGATTTTTCTCTCCTGTCAGTTTGACGTGCAGTTCACGCGCAGCTTACGCGCAATTCAAAGATTACAAGAATACCGTTTAACACTCGAATTTGAACTTAACTACAACTGCACTACTACTTCATCGGCGCGTCATAAAATTACGTGAATTAGCCTTCAGATTGCCGACGCGAGTATCAGCAATCGGATTGCCGATGCCAACTTCATCACGTCCACTGATCGGCATTCCGTATGACGTCATCGGTACGCATCGCATGTAGGAATTGCCGATGAGCCGTCAGTACGATGCGGATCAGTGGACGCAGTTGTATGAGTTTTCATACAAGGCAAACTAAAATCCGTAACGTACGATACGTGCAATGCCGATCTGTGGACGCACACCTTTAAGGTGATTGCGTCCATGTTGCCCTCGAAATTCAAATTTTCTTGTGTTTCTTGCAATTTGCTTATCAGTGACATGTTGTTACTTTATCAAAATTATGATTCGCGGCAATAACAAGTATAATTTTAAATACAAGAATGATCAAAACATTCACTCCATTAGCTCTCACATAGATTTGGTGAAAATTGGTAAAATCTCCGAAATCTAACTTACATGCAATATAATGCATGCATGCATTATATTCAAGTAGGCCAGCACTTAAAAAAATGCTTTGATATTGATTTTTTGACTGCTAAATCTTTATATATCGGAAAATGTGAACGCATTGTTAACCTAACCCAAACTTACATGACCCTTTGAAGATTCTGGTAAACCCAGGGCACACAGACGCGTACCGCTTAGGGTGCTCCCACATCTAACGACGCGGATTCGGATTTTTCTGCCGCCCTTTCTCTTTCTGTCGCTTAGAACTGCCATTTTCTAGACCGAGACAGAAAGCATAATGCGATCGCATGCGACGGAATCTTCAATGCGGCCGCGTGCTATCGCATTGTCTCGGTCTAGCAAATGGCATTTCTAAGCGACAGAAAGAGAAAGGGCGACGGAAAAATCCCGTCGTTAGATGTGGGAGCACCCTTAATCAGTCAAATTCAACTGGTCTGTGGGAGAGATGGCGATAGACGACTTGTATAGCTGTGTCTCTTTCCCACAGCCTAAACTGGATCGCTCTAAGAGCTCGTGGTAAGCCTCCTGCTCCTGAAGCAGTTCGACTGTTTGAGCAGTCCAGTGTATTGTAGTTTGGAAAACAGTCGCAGATTAAAGCATTCTACTACTTCCTTATATCATCATCATCATCATCAGCCTATAATGTTCCTACTGCTGGGACACAGGCCTCCTCTTTGTGAGAGGGAGTGGGCCATAATCTACCACGCGGGACCAGTGCGTGTTGGTAGATGTCACATGTCTTCGAATTTTTGGTTCTAGGACATGCCGGTTTCCTCACGATGTTTTCCTTCACCGTTTTGAGAGCAGTGGTGGTGAAATAAATTACTCAAAGTAATGCGCCTGGCGGGGTTCGAACCCATGACCTACAACTCGTAAGTCGGGACCGATACCTACCACCGGGCCACCACTGCTCTCCTCTTCCTTATATGGCCAGCTTTTGTTCAAAACTCCCCTACTCTTCCCACTTAATCCACTAACAAACAATTAGCCATTAATTCCCTGCACATTTTTAATCTCACTCCGGTGGATATAATCTAATAAATTATGAACGGATACGAGGATACCGAGTGGGCGCCCTTGCGGTACCCCATGTGCTTATAAAGAAGATTTATTACTGCTCTATCTATGTTACAACGGTTTATGGAATATTTATGTAATATAGCGGGATGTTTAAGGGGATTTTTATGGTAATTCACGCAGGCTTTAATGAGCTGAGGTCCTGAATTCGATTCTCGAGTCTTTCAGTGGTGGTGGTGTGGTCAGACTTGTACTGACTAAAATCCACGGTGTCCTTCGATAGCCCTTAACGTTCCGGGGTCACGGTAATGAGATAAGTCTCGCAACTCCGGCAGGCTTAGGCCCTCTAGAGGGGGCCATAGCCTAGCCCTGAAAATCATCCGACGAAAATATAAAATTGCGACAAACTCTGGGTTATGAACTATCAGTGTAAGTACCCACTCAAAACCGTTCAATATTTTTGAGAAAAAGAACAACAAATTTTCGTCCATCAATCCTCACAAACTTTTGCATTTAGAATAATTAGCTATTTGATCATCATCAGCCTATAATGTTCCCACTGCTGGAACACCGGCCTCCTCTCTGTGAGAGGAAGTGGCTCATAATCCACCACGCGGGCCCATAGCGGGTCGGTAGATGTCACATGTCTTCGAATTTGATGGTTTTAGGACATGCCGGTTTCCTCACGATGTTTTCCTTCACTGTTTTTAGAGCAGTGGTGAATAAATTACAAAAGTAATGCAGGCTGGGTTCGAATCCACGACCTACGATACCACTAGGCCACCACTGCTCTGCTTACCTATTTGCTACACAAAAATTAAATAAAAAGGATATTAAATAAAAATCTGTTTGAAATTCATTTCCCACATTCTTCGTCAAAATTCAGCATCTCCACAAAGACGTAAGTCCTCTTTTGGGTAAAACCCTCTAGTTTACCGAGTACTCTTATCAAAGAATAGTTTGTTAATTGCCTCTCATGTCCTCACACAATGAACCACTAATTGGCTCTCGTTTCTAAGTACTAACGACTCACAACAGGTAGGTATTTTCTTTAATGAAAATAATAATGCCTACCTGGAGTGGACAACATTGGTGTGTCCAGTTTCCAAATTTTTGGAGTAGATTATTCGAGGTATTCCCATTTGAGCAACTATTTCCGGAGTACCTTTTTTAACAGCAATTATTTATTTCCGTTTGAGCAACTTGTCAAAATTTTGACGAGTTTCTCAATCAGGAACGAAAATACATTTCAAATCTATTCCCATTAGAGCAACTTCGGCGCCGAAGCTTGTAGTGATGGGGTATAATAAAATTATCGATATTTTTGTGATTTTGAAACTGCTTCAGTTCATTAATACTCATAATACTTTTCCAGTAATTTAAATTTAAGTTAATAATTGGCGATCTGTGAAAAACGCTGTGAGCTTTGTAATCTTTTACAGTATTCAAAACATAAAATTTTCCGTCTTACCACAAAAAAAGATAAAACATCTGTTGAACACTTGACTAATAGCTATCATTGTCAAAACGCCATTTCACGTTGACATAAGGGACGTTTTACAATTACACTTTTTTTTTTACAAACGTTCAACAGATGTTTATCTCTTTGTGGTAACACGAGCATAGTCTTAACAAAAAAAAATACGTGTTCATTATTTTCTCTAAGATTTCAATGGGCACATAGTTTTGAAATGTCAAAATATTTGTCACAATATTGACTCACTGACCCCATTAAACCACCTCATCTACCATCCCCTTTTCGGGAGATTGCACTAACTATTCCCAAAGAGACTAAAAGTGAAGGAAAAGTGAAGTGTTGCGTAAGGTATCAAAGAGTCTGCAAAAACATGCTCCGAGCGAAACGAGACCCAAATGTTTCGCAACGAGTGTCTTAGTGTCACCAGCTTTTGTGCAAAGAAATGTCGGACACCGGAGATGTTGGCTTAAAATTAAAAATTTAGTAGGGTTCTCAAGGTTGGCGTGTGTAAATGAACGTGGTCAAGGAAAGCGTTTTTTTTTTGCATGGTGACCATCTTTTTGGGGACTTTCTGTGAGACGATTCGAATGATTTTTTACTATTTTTGATAATTTTAATTTAATAAACGAATTAGTCACGTCATAAAAGTTTTAAACAAAGTTTATGTCATTTTTTTAAACATCCAACACTTTTGATCTAACTGGTCAAATAATTAAGATTTCAAAACTGTTACCACTTCAAAGGATTCATTATTCTTCTTTTTGGGTGGGGATGTGACCGTTTGGCATTAGTTTCATATAAGGGGAAAACACAAAGGCCATTTTTCAATACAAAATTAATGTTCCTTTTTCCAAAAAGTCAAACCACTTTTGGCATGTCTATATGTTATGTTTTCTATTCATTCATAAGTACTTAAATAAAAGAGAAATTTAACTTGAAACAAAAAAAGATTCTGGGTGTTCAAAATGTCACAAGATTATAATAAAAAAGGCAAACAGACAAGCAATTTGTAAATTTAATGAAAAATCAGAAAAGTCCCGTAAAGTTTTGAAAAAGAAATCAGAAGATTACAAAAATAGGCAAAACTGCTTTCATTTCTAATACTAATCCAATCAGTAAAAAAATCCTAAAATACTAACGACAAATGAAATAAATTGGGGCTAAAACAAAAGGTATTACAATGACTCCATCAACTTTTAGAACCCTTTCACATTTCCATCAGCACTTGACTTGAAGGAGTTAAATGGAAGGAGATTTTACATCGATTTGCGTCTTAAATATTTCATTTTGTAAGGGAATAACAATTGGCTCCTTTATCAGGTCAAGTAGCTAATTTTGAAGGCTTCTCAAGGTTTCTGTTGAAGAATATTGAAAAGCTAAAAATGAAGAGTTAAAGGGTTTGCCAAATAGCGCAACCTCGCGAGAAATTCCATGGTCACTCTTTTCAATTACTACCTAAACAGAATACCGTGGGCCTGGAATAAAAGGGCATCCGGGAACAAGGTGGGCTTTTAGCCAGTAACCCCCTTATTAATAAACGTGGTCTAACTAAAGTTACAACCAGGATAATCTTCGGACTAACCATACATTTTTATGGATTAACCTTGGCGTACCTTTACTTCTCGTTTTATTAATAAAGGGGTTTTAATCTGACAGTTCCTTGCGCTCCACCCTGGGAGAGAAGACTCATTGGATGAACATCATCATCATCAGCCGGAAGACGTTCACTGCTGAACATAGGTCTCCCGTTTAGACCGCCACGCCGAACGACAATCCGCCACTTGCAACCATTGGTTGGATGAGCAGTGGTGGCCCAGTGGTATCAGTCCCGACTTACGAGTTGTAGGTCGTGTGTTCGAACCCCGCCAGGCGCATTAATTTGTGTAATTTATTCCATCACCACTTCTCTCAAAACGGTGAAGGAAAACATCGTGAGGAAACCGGCATGTCCTAGAACCAAAAATTCGAAGACATGTGACATCTACCAACCCACACTGGGCCCGCGTGGTGGATTATTGCCCACTCCCTCTCACAGAGAGGAGGCCTGTGTCCCAGCAGTGGGAACATTATAGGCTGGTGATGGTGATGATGAACCACCGGTTGCCCGCGACTCTCACGATGTTATCGATCTACCTAGTCGGAGCCCTGGATGAACAAACAAGTGGAATTATATACAAGCTTGTAAAAGAGGAGAGTCCCAGCCACCATCTTAAAGTTGTCACCCCGGGCTCTTTTGATCTCAAAAGCGCTAAATCGCAGCCGCTTCCCATGTTTGCGTGGAACCTCAGCGAAAGAGTTGAATGTGTAAGATTTTAGTTTGTTTAGCCAACAGCTGAATGAAGCGGTGATTTTAAAGCATTCAAGCGGCTTGACGGGTTGAAAGGATGTTTGTGTACGCTTGGTTTTTGGATGATTTTGAAGTAGGTTAGGTTTCATTCTTGAAGGTTAATGACAATGGGCAAAAGCGGTCCAAGATCCTCCACTTATGACACTTATGGGAAATGAAAGAACCTAGTTGTGACATCATTCTGGCAAAAGATTATCGAAATCTGTCCTGGGGTTCTTTTTTTATTTCGGTTTGAAAGTGACTACCTAATCTAACCAAATCTAACTTTTCATTTAGCTGTAAACAATGCCCGACGCATACTGAACCATCTGGGAAGGCGGTTGGCTCATGTGTGACTTACACCCACTAAAAATACCAACGAAACCTTAAATAGCTAATGGTACCGCTTAAGCAGTTCGAGCGCGCAAGGTTAGCTATTCAAGGTCTCTTTAGTATTTTAGCTGGTTTAAGTCACACTACGCAGGCCAACCGCTTCCCGTCGGGCATTATTTACAACTAATCTAAAAAATATTAGCTTAGGGCAGCTAAGGTAAGGTTGGGTAGTCGCGTAAACTGCCACTAAAAAATATGCGGCACTCGGGGACTGCCGCAGTATAGCTAAAGCATAGCACTTTTTAAAATTAACTTTTTATTTATTACCTACTCTACTCCACCTCCACCTCCATCCCCGTCTCCGTCTCCGTCTCCGTCCCCGTCCCCGTCCCCGTCTCCATCTCCGTCTCCGTCTCCGTCTCCATCTCCGTCTCCGCCCCCGTCTCCGTCTCCGTCTCCTTCTCCTTCTCCGTCTCCGTCTCCGTCTGTCTCCTTCTACTTCTCCTTCTACTTCTCCTTCTTCTCCTTCTCCTTCTCCTTCTCCTTCTCCTTCTCCTTCTCCTTCTCCTTCTCCTTCTCCTTCTCCTTCTCCTTCTCCTTCTCCTTCTCCTTCTCCTTCTTCTCCTTCTCCTTCTCCTTCTCCTTCTTCTCCTTCTTCTCCTTCTCCTTCTCCTTCTCCTCCTCCGTCCCCTTCTCCTTCTCCTTCTCCTTCTCCTTCTCCTTCGCCTTCTCCTTCTCCTTCCCTTTCTCCATCTCCTCCTCTTCCACCTACTCAATCTCCTCCTGCTTCTCCTTCTTTTCCTGCGTCTCCTTCTCCTCCACTTACCCTTCCTCCCTCTCCTGCTCCTTCTCCTCCTTCTTCTCCTACTCCTTCTCCTCCATAAGCCAACCGCATTCCCAGATGGTTCAGTATTATGTGTCGGGCAATATTTACAACTGAATAAAAAAGTTAGGTTAGGTTAGGTTAGGTAGTTACTTAAACGGCCATAAAAAAAGAACCCCAGGGCAGATTTTGATAATATTTTGCTAAAATGATGTCACAACCGTATATTATCATTTCCCATAAGTGTCATCAGTGGAGGATCTTGGACCAAGTTCCATACATTTTTGCCCATTGTCCTTTCAAAACTAAAATCAGCCTCCAAGGGTAGAAAAAAAGGAAGTAATGGTCAATTTTTCTACAGAATTTTCAATTATGAACCGATTCTGTTGAAATAAAGTTAACAATTGTAGTTCTGATGACATTATTATATAGTAGAGATGTGGGGAACATAACACGATGGCGTCGCCATCATCAGATCAACTCCAGATCCCTGTTATTTTGTGAAGTCAATCCCAAGATTTCATTAACAGTTAACAACAGCTATATCATGTTTGGGCTCATATCACTCAGCTTGATGAGAACTTTAGACTTAGCTGAGGTATCATTGACATCGAGGGTCTGAGGATGGTGACGGATAGCAGGAGCAAGAGATCCTCAACAGTTAACAGTAACTATATCGTATTTGGGCTCATTTCACTTATATTGATGAGAACTTTAGACGTAGCTGGGGTATGATAGTCCTTGAGAGTTTGAGAATGAAGGCAGAAAGTAGGTGTAGGAGGTCGTCAATAGTTAACAAAAAAAATATTTAAAAAATCTTATATTTTTTTAGTTACAGATATTGACACGAGATAGGAAACTCAAAAGTAAAAAAATAAAACCTTTTTTCAAAAAAAATCAAACCGACGAAACATAGAACTGAAAAGCAAAAAATAAATTTTGAGGCGGCGCCAAAGAAACAATCAACGAATAGCTACGACGAGCTATTCAACCACTACAAGCTATACAACGAGATATTCTGCGCTTCAAATAGTTAATTTATATGTTTGTTTGTTTGGCGCCGCCTCAAAATTTATTTTTTGCTTTTCAGTTCTATGTTTCGTCGGTTTGATTTTTTTTTAAAAAGGTTTTATTTTTTGTACTAAAGTTTTGTAAGTTAAGTAGTTTTCTTTTGCTTAGGGCCGATTTTTCAATAGTCAGATAACTTTAATCTGAGGTATAAAAATGGCGGTTTGACAGTTTATCTATTAGAAAATATGTCAAACCGCTATTTTTATTCCTCAGATAGAAGTTGTCTGGCTATTAAAAAATCAGTCCTTAGTGTACTATAATTTAGTGGCACGTTTAACACAGTGGTTAAGTGATTGACTGCTGCGCCATGTGTCGCATGCTCGATCTCCGCACGATATATATTTTTTTGTATTTAGTACCTAGAAGAAGTTGTTGCGAGCTGCTGGCAACAAAACATTTACAGCCTTACTACAAAAACTTAAACATCTATTGAACACTTGTCTAAAAAAAGTGTGACTGCAAAACTGACCTTATTTCAACGACATAATCTGACATTTTTATCGTCAAATTTTCAACAGATGTTTAAAAGTTTTTATGGTACGACGGTTAAAGTCTATATATAAACACCGATAGCCAGAACAATGACTTTATTTTCTGTTTAAGCCTATCTTGTAATGAAGTTGATTTGTATCAAAACCAAAAACTAGGTCAAAAGGTAATTTATCTAATAACTGTTTTCTAAACACCCGCCCCCATTTTAATTCATTTAAAACATTATTATTTGCGACAAAGTTCACAAATAAATTCAACTTGGCAATTTGTATGCAAACTCGGCTGACAAAACTTCTTAATTTTGTTATTCATGTTTATTATTTATTACTTTTCGTTAAATTATATCATAAATTATGTTTTGTCGTTGAATAAAATAATTGTATTGATGTATTTCTCTGTTGGTGTGTCAGGTGTGTGGTCCTGGCATTTTATCTTTTGATTATTAATAACTTTATTTTGAATTGTCTTTTTATTTTAATATGGACACTATTATCTTGCCACATCGTTCTCAATAATGTACCATCTGATGATGAATGATGTAACAAAATTTTTGTAATAATTTTGGCGATTGAAAAAGAGTGTCCATGGAGTTTCTTGCTCGTTCTTCTCCATAGAGATCTACGCCTTGGAATGAGCACCTACGGTACTTTCACAGTTTTTATGTCTTGTGTCTGGGACCGTAGCACCATAACTAATTTTATACTTGTTTTAGTTTATGTCTTTTGACAATTCATAAGTGCCTGTAATTGGCCTAGTTGAAATAAACGATTTGATTGATTTGATTGCTTTTAAAGACTGGTGTCTTTTTTTCTCCGGACGTGTAACCTATGTTTCATAAAAAAAAAAACAGTTCTTAGTGTTTATAAAGGCACCTACGACCGAGGATTAATACCTAGTGTGCTTTTACCTGATATTTTACTCGTAACCTCTTTTCTTCAACTTCTGAGCAAAGGTGTCTTCATAAAATTTTACCTAGATAAAAATGAAAACATGCACAACTGGCTACATACGTCTATCTCAGGCCTACGGGATAGTTTTTTTTCAGCCCTATTCTGAAGCAGGGCAATTTCGTTGCGAGGAAGAGCAAAAAGATTACCTTTCAAAGTCTTTGAGGGCATGCGAAATTGCCCTGTGATTATCATGTTTAGCTCTCATGAGGTAGTTGGTAAATCGTGCGGGATGTGGAGTTGTTTAAGAGTCGCCTCTCTCTCTTCAGACTTCCTTTTGCACTAACTATCTTTCGCGACTTTACTCGCTTTCTTTTAGAAATAAGCTAGTTGACAGCATCAGTTTTATTAATCTATGTAGTCCGTAGTTATAGTATTTAATTAAATTAAGGAAACTTATTTTTTAAACAATAACAGCCTTACTGCAAAAAATTAAACATCTGTTGAACACTTGTCTAAAAAAAAGTGTGACTGCAAAATGGACCTTATTTCAACGTCTTAATCAGACATTTTTTTAGAGAAGTGTTCAACAGACGCGTCGTTTAAAAGTATCACGGTGAAAGTCAATCGTCAAAACACACAAAAAAATTAACACCACGATATCAAAAATCATATATAATCAATACATCCCGATTCACGTTCCTGTAGGATATTTTTCGCATAACACGCAAGTGAAGTTGGCTGGCAAAAAAACTAGTAGCATAGTTACATAATAAAACTGACCCATATTTACACAGCAAAATAAAACTAGCAAAATCCGCCATTTTTAAGAACCACACGTCCAACCCACAAGTGGCTCTACTAGCCTTAAGAGCGGGGTCTTTAGTAAGGCTACACTTGTCATTCTGCTCACCAATATGAGATTACAAGCTTCAAGATAACTGGGAGAGTCCCTAACTTCATTTATATCATGTCTTTGTGGAATAACAATGGATATGTGAGATAAAAAAGGAGGTTCTCTGATCGCGGCGACCGAATCAAGAAATTCCGTAACGAAAATAAACCTAACACCCCGCATCGTCTAACGTCGTTTCAGTTCGGCAGACTTCGGCACGGTGTTTGTTTTTCTTGACGTTTCACTTGATTATCGTGGCTGACCAGAGCCTAAAAAATCGGTTGTCTGTAAAGTCGGTTTACTGACGATAGTTGAACGTGACAACGTCATAAGAAAATAAACCACTCACGTTGCTATAAACAAACAATTGACACGCCGCTGCTATGGAACGCTACAGAGCGAGGTAACGCCGCAAGACGTCATCTTTTCTCGTGCGTGCAGCCGGCCATCGAATTATAAGACGTTATAACGTCAAAAAATGCGTAGGTTGATAAAAAATGCTATGCAATAGGTTTACCGCGGCAGTTCCCGAGTGCCACACGTAGGTATTTTATGTTACTTATAGACGGACGGTGGTAACACCGCTGAAATTCCTGAAATAGTTTGTTTTGTTTACTTCTAAATCGTTAATCACTGAAATATTTTCGGGTGATTTAGATTCTAAGCCCTCACTGATTAAAGTTCTCGCATAAATTATGTTATAATGGCAATTATGAATTATTGGTATTCAGGTAAATTGTTCCATAAATTATTTCTTCTATGTTGTTTTGAAATGGGTCAATCGGGTACATTGGATTAATTATGACTTAGGGTGCTTGTACACGGCGCATGTAACTCGCGCAAGTGCCTCAACATGCTCAAGCTACATGCGCCGTGTACAACACCCCGCGGTTAGCTTGATCAAGTAGCTTGCGCATGTTACTCGCGCGGGTAACCCGTACCTTTACTTGCGCGGGTTACATGCGCCGTGTACAAGCACCCTTAGTCCAAATAAAAAAGCAATTAAATGGCATTGATGGTCTAGAGGCCGTGAGTATTATAGATATTTTTTTTTATGATTCAATTCCAGGCAGAAACAAAATAATCTTAGATTTCTACATGAATATTTTCTATTTTAATTTGTACATCGAAATAAAATCACCCTGTATAATATCAAATTGAAATATTACTAGCGTTAATTTCAATTATTTAATTTCATATATAAAATATAAATGTCCAGTGTTTAATTTATTCCCAGAAAGCAAATATTTGTTTAAAAATGTAACCTAAACATCAAAAAATTGTTTAAACTGCACCGAATGGGACCAACTTTGAGATATACTCTTTCCAACAAAAAAAAAATTTTTGAAATCAGACCACGTTAGGAAAAGTTATGCGTGGTCATACATAAAAAAAAAAAAATATATATACATGTCGAATTGAGAACCTCCTCCTTTTTTTTCGTCGGTTAAAAAGTGAAGTACAAAAAATAAATAACTACGTACAAAAAAGTGAAGTAAGTAAGTACAAAATGTAACACTTAGAAAAAAGTAAAGTACAAAAATAGAACACCCTACTACCTACTCTACAAAGGTTACAAAAAAAAAAAAGAATCAATAAGTCAAATTTATTCGACAATTCGAATACTGACCCCTTTACAACCGGGGACGAAATTAAGTGCCCCCCGGGGTAAGAACTCAAAACAATTAATACCTACTTAATAGGAGTGATATTAAATAATCGGGTTGTTTGTCCCGGTTAAAAATAATGTAGGAACAGAGATATTTTAGGATAGAAGAATGCTGGGGAGTCAATAAATCGTTTTGGTTAAATATTTGGAGGGAGCGATAATGAATCTATTGTGTTGAAGAATTTGAATAAAATGTGGTGGTGAAAGACTGAATTATTATAGTTTCTTTCTCGTTCTTTTTATAGGAATGTATGGATTCGCGTGCTTAAATTTCATGACTATGGATAGTATAGATTCTATTGATTTTGAACTTAAGATTTGTTTTGTTTTTGTCATTTTTAATAGACTAGCTTAAAATATCAGTCCGTCCCGTCCTGCCCTGGGTGGGAGGACTCATTTGATGATAGTCTAGAAAATCAGGTACTTACCTAAACAGTAAAGAATTGTCAGGTAACCGTATCGCTTTGAGGATAAAAAAATATCAACATATTGTTTTAAAACAAAAACAGCAAACAATTCTACACACTAGTTTTAAATGTATTTATGAATTAATTATCATCTAAATCACCCCTTTTTATAAAATCATCAAATAAGTCCTCACCCTACGGCCGAACAGGAGGGACTGTCAGACTCGTACCTACTGACTAAAATCCACGGTGATCCTTAATCTCTAAATAGCCCTTTACGTTCCACGATTACCTGCTAAGACAGTCACACGAAAATCTTAATCACCCCTTATGTCATTAAGATGATCCAATCAGGAAATATAGGCAAAATTAAAAAAGAAAATCCTAAAAATTGCCTTACAAGCATCACAAATTATAGTCCCACAGTTAAGTCCAAAAGAAAAAAGGTTTTAACTTCTCGACAATAGAACTTCATAGTTGAACTCTTTGTAACCTCGTAAGTATGCGCGGGAAAATGAGAGAAGCACAAAATGGCCGCCAGTCGCGTAATTCCGTTCGCTTGATGAATTTTGATTATGAGCACGTAGTTACAGATCGTGGGGGAAATACTGAAAAGTATTTGCGTGTTACAAAGTTATTCGGGTCGGTAAAGCCGGACGGTAAATTTCTGGAGGTAGGGAGTATCTTGAAATACATTGGGTACGGTTAGCCGGCACAATAACTGAGCAGAACTAAAAGAAAACTGGCGAATGCTGAGTAGCATAGGCTGAGACAGCTGTCAAAATGCTGCACTCTCGTCTGAACTCAGCATGGTTTCAGCAGCATAGGCTGATTGCTGTTCAGCACTTTCAATTTCTGTCTAGATTTTGTATCGGCTAACCGTACCAATTGAATTAATTAAACACACACTACCACAATTTGACATACACCCAATGTCAAATGTCTCACTGAACCTGAAATCGAACATCAAACAGAAAATCTAATCTTCAATGACAATAAATTTTATTGTCTTTGACTTTAGAACTTTAGTGACATTCCAACTTTAAAATTAAATAAATTACCGGTCGAATTACAGCCACCAACATATAGATTAATATATTGCTGAGTAATTAATAAACCTCATTAACATGATGATTGCAACAGCTGTGTCAACCAAAATGGCGACGGTTTTTAAATTTCAGTTTCCCAAATTATTTTTATAGTATTCGTTTGCGTAATTGCGGAAAAATGTTATTATTCTTCCTATATTTTTGTTTTTTATATTTGTAAGTGACATGAATGTCATATGTCAGCTCGAAAATTGTCATTTCGAGTGCGCATGTCAGTCAAGAGTTGACATGCACCGGGCGCCTGTTTTAACGTTAGTCATAGTTTTTTTTTTTTAAATCGGTTCGCAACAATGATTTTAGCTAGAAATAAATAGTAATACTGTAACTATTTTATTTTACAATCAATCATCTAACACAAGTCCTTGTCAAAATTGTTTACAAAGAAAAATGACGAACAGTTATCCATTTTTTTTAAAGGTTTTTTTTTTCCAAAACTCAACAAATGAGTCCTCCCAGGGCAAGACGAGAGAGACTTTCAGACTTGTACTGACTAAAATCCACGGTTAAGGTTCTGGGTCCACGGTTACCCGATAGTCCTGCGACCACACCTATGCGTAAATTAAAAATCCTAACATATATTGTAACACAACTCAAAAAAAAAAAAAATAACAAGTAGCTGGCTACTTAAATAAAAACGAATCAACCCACACAAAGTTTTAACTCTCATTGCAAACGAAAATGGACTATAACAAGGAAACATTAAAGCCTTGTTCTCCGGTAATGGTAGAATTTAGGCTTCACATAACAACGGGGTAAGTGCAAACGTCGCGGTTTCCAACCACAAGTTGAACGGATGTGATTCTGGAATGTCGTCTGCAATTTTGTTACGTTGGCTGTTCTGATCTTTTGTTACGTCAATGTTTGGATGTGACGTTATTATTATTTTTGTGCAGCTTTTGAGTACTGTTGTAATTTTTAAAAGATGATAGGTACTGTATGAGAATTGTTAGGACTTAGTTGGACATAAGTCACTATTAATTTATAACTTTATATAATTCATCATTTAAATACCATCAAAGTGTTAACAGCATATCAGGTAAAAGACGCCCTATTAAAAAAAATACTGACCAAATTGAAAACTACCTCCTTTTTTAAGTTGGTTAAAAATGCCTTTACTTCTACCGTAGAAGTGTTTAGTGCAACAAGTGGGAAAAAACCCCTTTTTTGGCTAAATGGTATTATCAAATTACAGGTCAAAGATGGAGTTCATTGACGTTTCCGTTCATAACGTAGAAGCAAAGTACTATATTATTCTAAACAGACAACACAGAGCTTTGCCATTTCATATCAAAATTCCACCCACATTTTCCATAACAATAGTCCATACAGCAATATTTCAAACCCAAACCAATTACAGTAAAAACAAAACTAGCCATCAATTCTGCAGCAATAAATTCCCAATCGGTTTAGTTTAGAGTGTATGACGTCACAACACGCGCTCAGCAATGCTTTACTGATTTATTACTAGGCGACTGTTAGTGGGAGATAAAATGTTGCAGCTTTAATTTAGGTAGATGCTTTTCGATTGTCATATTTTGAATTATGGTGCTAGTTTTGGTAAAATGTACCAAGCCACATAAACCAGACATTTTCCTACTTTTGTTTTCAAATATCAAATAATTTACTTTCATGCAAAATCAGAGTTTTCAGGAGAACAATTTTGTGATACGGGCAGCACGACTTTGTAACAAAACCTCTATAACTTTATGTTTATACGCAACAAAATAAACTTCAATAATCCGAAAAAAAGATGTCGATAGGAGAAATAACTTTTTTTTAAATATTTATTTTAATTTTGTTATTTAGTTAGTATTTATTGTAAATTTTAAGTTTAGTTCTGTTTAATTATATTTTAATACATTCTCGAAATAAGGAAATAGTTGGACTGACTTGGAAAAAATCATCATCTCGTACACCTGATATAAGCCTACTAATATTATAAATGCGAAAGTGTTTGTTTGCAATTTGCTTTCTTTCTTTTTTTACGTCGAAAAGGGCTGAATCGATTTTATAGAGAGAAAGATAGGACACTAAGGAAATTAAGTAACAGGTTATACAGAAATAGAAGAATAGCTAGATTAGAATATTTGCACGAAGGGAAATCCCAAATCATTCACGAACTTTGAACACCGGCACAAAGTTTAACTACTCAGGTTATTATTTAACCGCTGCCAAACTAACCGTAAAGTACAAAGTCCAAAACATCGAAAAATGGCTAATTATAGTATCAAACCATAATCCAATTTAAGAACAAAAAATATTTCCATACGTTCTTAAGGAAAACGTTATAAAAATTGGACTGGGATCCAAAAAAAATTTGCAGAGCAAAACATTAAGATGTTCATTATAGTCCAAACTACATTAATCTGGAAAATATGGACCTTGTCATTGTGACTGGCAATTTTGATGTTTTTTTGTTTAAGAGGATCGTCTACCGAGCGCTCGTCCATACTAAAAGAGAAAACGTTTTCCTACCCCTAAATGTGATCTTATCTCAATGTTTGTTTATATGCTTCTGACACAGTAAAAAACTAGGTTTATAGGTTTTCTTTTTGTCAAATGTAACTCTTAGGCGCCTGTAACTTTCAAACTATTATAAATGTTGAAAAAAAGAAAACCTAAAACCTAGTTTTTTAGTGTGTCAGAAGCATTCTAAAAATCATTGACTTATGATAACATTTAGGGGTAGGAAAACGTTTTCTCTTTTATTATGGACGAACGCTCGGTAGACGATCCTCTCTCTCAAATAACCCGCGTAACCCTGGAACGTAAAGGGCTATTGAAGGACACATTGGATTTTGGTCAGTACGAGTCTGACAGTAGGAGGCCTCATTTGATGATTTTAACACGTAAAAAAAAGGGTTTATCAATTACGCCTATAGTCCAGTGCTGCACATAGGTGACAATCAATATATGACTACACTGACTGACATTCCTAAATAGAAGTAATAGCATTCAACAATAGATTCTGAATTTCCCGATAGCTGTTATTTCAGATGCAGTTTTCAGCATTTCAGTGTATTTAGGTTCATACGATTCCCTAGGTTTTCAGAACTTTCCTAAACTCGTGTCCGAGCCAAAAAGTTGGAAAACACTAACTATTTGGAAACTGTTAAAACTTGTTGAAAGCTATGTAGTGTAGAAATGAGTTTTAGACAACATAATGGTATTTTAAACTAGACTTTTTGTTTAAATTAATAGAAATCGTAACAAAAAAGATGAAGCAACTCTATAGTTTTCGCTATTCTAAAATTGATATAGGCTCTCCATGGCATTTCATGTGATAAAAAATGACACACATTCAAAACTAAACCTTAATAAGTAAGAAAGAGAAGCCAAAATAAATTGAAAAGTTAGTTCCTTATTAATACTATTTACAAGTCAATATAGTTTATAATGCATTGTAAATAAGAGAGCAAAATTTTCTCAACAATTACGGCCCAATATATTGAAATGAAATTAAATATGTAGATTTTCTGAATCCTTTATTTAAATGTTAATTTCCACGGGTTTAAACCTTTTGCATCTCAATTGACTGTGTTCGCGAATTGAATCAATCCGAAAACAAAATGTAAAAAACTTGTTCTCGTGAGAAATTCCTTGAATGATAAAATTTAAATACTGTATAAGATTTTCCTTGATAACGATGACTCAGTAAAACTGACTAATTTACATAAAACGTTGAAAAATAATAAAAAAACTTTGAGAACTCGAATCTATATCAACAGCAGAAACCAGTTTGTTGATATACCAACCATGAGCGACTCACGCCGACAGTCAGACGTCGGACACACTCACAAGCGGTCCCGCGGCATGGATTTTACTGGCAAAGTCGCTATAGTAACCGGCGCCAGTTCCGGTATCGGAGCAGCTACTGCCAAATTATTTGCTCAACACGGAGCCACACTCGCACTCATCGGACGAAACGAAACAAGATTACATGCAGTAGCAAGTGAATGTAAGGCTGCGAAAGGAATATCACCCTTATGCCTCCTCTACGATTTGACAATCGACGGAAATTGCGATGAAGCCGTCAACAAAACAGTGCAGACGTTCAAAAGGATTGATATACTTGTAAATTGTGCTGGTAAAGCAAGTGTTACTTCGCTGTTTGATAATACAATGGATGCTTTCGATGATCTGGTTGCTCTGAATCTTCGGGTGCCTTACAAAATGACTCAGTTGTGCACTCCACATTTAAGAAGAACTAAAGGCAATATAGTGAATGTTTTCGGTGCTCCTGGAAGAGTGAGACCTGGTTTTCTACATTGGTCGATGGTCAGGGATGCACTGCAGAGGTTTACGAAGGCTGGTGCTTTAGAACTAGTGGTAGAAGGTATAAGAATGAATGCTGTACGGCCAGGATTGACTAGAACAAATATATTATCAAATTTGAATGTCCCAGAAGATGACATGCCACATGCATATGAGAAACTAGCTCAAACTGTACCTAATAATGTGATAATTGAACCTGATGAGGTAGCTAGAATGATTGTTTTTGTTGCTAGTGACGCTAGCCCCAACCTCAATGGTGCTAATTTGGTAGTTGATGGAGCTGCGTCTGGTAATGTTTAGTGACAAAGTGACGAACATGACACAGTGACAATTACAAGAACAAATGTTTTGGTTCAGACAACATTCCTAAGTGATGTCTTTGTATGTGTATTAGTAATAAAGATTGGTGTATGGAAATTATTAAAGCAATGACTGTAGATGATGCAACAGTTGCGTATGATGCAAATAACAATAGATTCAATCTAAAATCACAAATGTTTCAGATCCGTAACCAACCAAATGACATGATGATAAAACTTAATGGAGTAAAAACTCGTATTTTGAAACTAATTTCGTTTTAATTGTCGTCCATTGGAATCCATTCAAACATAGGTAATTGTCTACTGGCATTGACATCGAAATAGGTGATTTTAAACACAACGTATAAATTGTTTCGGATGTTCGTTTAATAACAAAATTCCTAAATTGCGTTGTCATTGTTGACAAAGTAACAAAAACGAATACATTGTGACCTTTTGTGTTTACATATTCATAGCAAGGCAAGTGAAAAAATCAATTTAAAATGGTTGTTGGGCAAAAGCCGGTAGTCAACCAAATAACTCCAATAACCAACCTCAAATATTTGAATCCCAAATATAAACTCCATTTATTATATAAGATCACGCCCACATGATTTCAAATCACTTATTAAAAACTGTATAAAAATAGTTTCCAAACAGGTTCAGTAAGTACATTTATCTCCGAATGAGGAAAACCTGTACAATAATATTGTGATGACGGAAACTCGTTCTGATGTAACAGTAACAATCATAAAAGTAACGCAGAAGGTCAGTAAGGTGATATCAAACAAATGCCGATCGGGAGTACGCATGCACTCGCTGTACATGAAGCAATGTCTATGTTTGCGTGGAGATATCAAACAAAATGCCGATCACGAGTGCACTTGCACTCGCTGTACGCGAAACGTGTCTATGTGTGCGTTAGGATATCAAGCAAATGCCGATCACGAGTGCGCTTACACTCGCTGTACAGCATGTTTATGTGTGTTCGCATTTTCGTTTATTGTGTTGACATGACCTTCTGTACCGTTAAGCATTACGAAGAGTTGATATTGTAAGTGGCAACACACATGTACTTATGTATGTTTTAAATGTTCATTCACAGACATGATTTTTAATAGTGTTATACTATGTTGAGGTGTTAAGGAAATTATATTTACTGAGACAATTGGAGAGTTCCTGTGCCATTATTACCAGAACTTTAATAAAAGGAAAAAGTCACAAAAAAGGATGCCATGCCAGAAAAACCTCACTACACATAGGAATTTCCCTAAACAATTATCATAATCAGCCTATAATGTTCCCTACTAATGGGGATGGCAACTGGGAAACGAATGGCGCTAGTATAGCTAGTTCCAAGCATCGTCATTGGTTCAAATCTTATAGGTACTTCAAAATAGTACTGCCTCATTGGTCGGATTAGGACTTAGCTATGGTCGCGCCATCTACAATTAGCTTTGACCGGCCTTCCCTATTGGACAGACTTCCTATCTGTGAGAAGGAGCGGGTTACTCCGCCACGCGGGCCCAGTGTGGGTTAGAAGTTGTCATAATTCTTCGAATTTTTCGGTTTTAGGACATGCTGGTTTCCTTACAATGTTTTTCTTTACAGTTTTAAGAGTAGAGAGACGATTGGCATTATTGAAATTAACTACAAAATCTACCTGGCTGAGTTCAGGCCCACAACCTAAAAATTGTAATTCGGAGTCATTACCCAGTGGTGTGTAATTCGGGGCCATAACCCAGTGGTAATGACCCCGAATTACAATATTCAGGTCGTGGGCCCGAACTCAGCCAGGTAGATTTTGTAATTAATTTCAATATCCACGATTGCTGTTCACCACTCTTCATTGTTCTTCACAAACAATACGAGTCTATATTAACTTTGAAAAACAACAAAAATCTACACGCGTGCCGTTGATGAAAGTTTCAGTATTGTTCGTAAGCCGGCGTTCGCGGTCGCGTAGTTTCAGCTATTTTCAGGCAACAAAAAATCTTGGCCTTCACAAAATGTTGGAATCATATCTCACATTTTGTGTGATACGAAATGGGGCTTTCAATTTTCTTGTATGGGAAAGGTCATGGAAAGGTTAATGTGTCTTTTGAAACTAGTTTGGGGAAGCATGTTAAGATTTGGAGGTGAAACCTTGGTTATTGATAAAGAAATCATAACAGGTTTGTAAGAAAGATATATTTCATGGAATATGATAGATGATACAAGTCATAAGGAAACGTGAAGATAAATAAAATTGCATTTTTATGAGAAGAGGATCATCATCAGAGGATTATCATCCCTACAGGCAGTTCTAGGCTGATATATTCCCAAGATAGATACGATATTGCAAACTTAATCGTCAAGTATTTTATAATTATTCTAATGGTGAATTTAAATATGTGAGAACATATCAAAGCTGGGTGGCAACTTCATACGTGAAACTAGATAACACTATTATTATAAGCAAACTAAATCGCGTGAACATAATGTACACAGAGATAACAAATACGAAAATTACATAAACACATATCAAGGTAAAATACATAAAATGTAATAACTCGGCCACAAGTAAACAAAGCGAGACAGCAGTCGACTGATAAAAACTGATAACGTTATCAGTATACATCCAACCAGTGTCGCTTACAGACGTGTAATATATTTTAAATAAAGTGCAAAACGCGATAAATATAACAAATCAGCGATAAACGAGAATAGTCCTGATACAGATCAAAAAGTTACTCATAAAACAACGGAAGAGAAAGCAGCAGAAATGGACACCATAGATTTAACAGGAAAGGTGGCAATAGTTACTGGAGCAAGTTCAGGATTAGGAGCAGAAACAGCCATAGCATTTGCAAGATTCGGAGCCAGACTATCTCTCGTTGGACGAGACGAAGTGAGATTATTAGAAACTGTCAACAAATGTATGGCAGTGAACAACAATATTCCTATAGCCATACCGGTAGACTTAGCACAAGAAGGAGCTCGCGAAGCAGTGGTAAACAAGACAGTGGAAACATACGGAAGAATAGATATACTAGTGAATAGTGCTGGAAAAATGGCGATATCATTTCTATCTGACCAGACTATGGAAAAGTTGGATGAGCTGATGAACGTAAACTTTCGAGTACCGTACCATCTATCTCAATTAGTGTTACCGTATTTGGTGAAGACGAAAGGGAATATAATAAACATAGGATCTTCGATGTCCAAAAGGTCTACGCCAGGGATGTTGGGATATACTATATCCAAAGCTGCTCTACAAATATTCTCAAGACAGGCAGCTGTTGAATTGGCTCCTAAAGGAGTTAGAATCAACTGTATAAGTCCTGGACCTTCAAAAACGAATATTATGGCTAAGGTGATTGTTCATCATCCGGAGCTGAGAGATCAAATTCATAGCAATTTAAGGGAGTCAGCTCATGATGGGAAGATGCTGGATCCTAAGGAAGTTGCTTTGTTGATTTGTCTAACAGCTAGTGATATTTTTCCCAGTTTAAACGGATCGGACATGTTATTTGACGGAGCTGCTTGTAACGCGTGATTTAAGTGTAAAATAAGTGATATCTGATAGTGATTTGGGAATAAATTTGGTTGTCATTGATTTCGGTATGATTATTTTGTTTTGTTATATAAATCACTGATAGATTAAGAATGAAGCAAGATTTTACTTTTTTTGAGTTTGTTTTTTTACTGATTAAAAGCAATAGTTTTTCAAACGCAAGTGATTGTTTGCGTATTTTGCCATATTATTTGGCTTACCTTATAAAAACACAGTCACGACTGACTGTATACAAGGAAACACATCAAGCTATACAAAACCAGAATCAGCAGACCTTTAAATTATGTAGAAGAATAATACAAGCGAGACCACGATAAGCTGGTTTTGTTCAACCTACCCCAATTTATAAAAGGTTACCAATCTAACATTAACCTTCCAATATTGTGATAAGGTTGAATGTCTGTTAGCAAAATTTTTCAGCTTGAGGTAGGTTCATGTGCTGAAGTAATATGTAAATAAAATTGGAGTGTCTGTTTGTAATATTGAAATAACCGTTTTTAACTACGCCATCATCGTCAGCCTATAATGTTCCCACTGCAGGGACACAAACCTCCTCTCTGTGAAAGGTAGTGGGCCATAATACACCACGCGAGCCCAGTGCTTCTACTACATGCATACGACTATAATATACGATACATACACCAAAATAACATTTTTTACAATTATTGTTGTCAGCCTATTTGTAATGGCTAATCTCTGAAATGGCTGAGCCAATTTTGACGGGACTTCTATTGGCAGGTAGGTGATGTATTAAGCTAGTATCTTAGGCTACTTTATTTTGGAAAAAAAATCCTTTATTTTAATAAAAATACATTGTTAAGTTCCAACATTCAGGAGAAAGAGGTCGTACCTATATAAAATAAAATGAGATTTCTTCATTGGAAGATATTTTCGTTTCCTCTCCATTAAAATTGTATCGGATACTCAGCAAACGTTCAATATTAGCACAGTCTGAACTGTTTACAGCAAATGTTTATCGACAATCAATAGATCGGGATTGAAAAATATCTAATCTCTTTCAGCTTTAATAGAAATATCATAGTATTTATACCCAACTAGCTGTTACGAGCTACTTCGCCCGCTACAATTCGAAAATTATCCCATGGGAAGACAAAATGGAGATTCAGCAATCATAGTCAGCCGTAAGACGTCCACTGTTAAACATAGGGCTCCCCCTTAGACCGCCACGCCGAACGATAATCGCCACTTGCATCCATCGGCTGCCCGCGACCCTCACGATGTCGTAGGTCCACCTAGTGGGAGGCTTGCCTCCGCTGCGTCTTCCGGTCCGTGGTACAGTACGAGTCGGACAGTCCCTCCCGCCCTGCCCGGGGTTAGGACTCATTTGATGGTTTTACTACGATAAAAATAAACTATTGGCTAGTAGGGCTGGAACTCCTGCGCACCGATGGAAACACAGTACAATTTATCGCCGGACTCCCAAAGGTGTCCAACTCGAATGATTATTAACTGATCTCTTGATCCCGAAAACGAACTTAAAGATAACCTACATAAGGTAATAAATTGTGATCCAGTTAACGTTATTTATTTTTAGAACGTACGGCGAAGTGTATTTAAATAGAATCGACTTCGTGATTAATTAGTGATTCTAATTATTATGAAGCCATCGACCTATTGTGTAGAACAATAAGAAACGAGTTTTGCTAGGTTTTGAAAAGAAGTATAATATCTGTCTCACTACAAAAGTTAAATACCTACCTGTTGAACACTTGTCTAAAAAAAGTGTGACTGCAAAATGGACCTTATTTCAACGTCATAAACTGAATTTTTTTTTGGCAAGTTTTCAACAGACGTTTAGGGAGACAACTATCCCAGGCTATAAAACAAACCAGATTTTAGCAAGTTTGATTTCCGGGTGTGGGAGAAGAGAATTTTCTAAAATCTTTGAATGCAGTAGCTTTCAAAAATAAAGGAATGTTTCCTTTGCGTAAAATTTTCTATCTGCAGTATTAAGAGTACTTTCCCTCCAGGTGGCATTACAAAATTCCAACCTGTACATCAGAGCGTATCAAGGTGGATCTGCTGTGGATGCAGTGTCAGGATGAAACGCTCCGAGTATGATTTACATCGACAAAGCTCGTCTAGGAGGGGAGTGAGCAAAGAAAAGCATAACAGAAGGTAAGGACTTGAGAAATTGTAATAATGCCAGTTAACATTCAACTGTTGGGCAAAGGCCCACCTTAAATACTGCCAACTCACATCTGGTCATAAACATACCATAAGGTCAGGGACGTCATCTCTTGGATATCCATTTCTTAATAGAAGAAGTAAGAATTTAATAAGAAGAAGAATAAATTCTCTTTGAACTCACATACCTACACAAACAGCCCGACCCGGAACAACTACGTGTTGATCATACAAATATTTGTTCCGTGCGGGAATTGAAACTGCGAAACGCTGAGCAGCAGTTAATCGATATACCACTGCGCTAACCATGCCTTCAAAAGTCCCTTTCAAAATAGATAAGTATTCTGAAACTCTTCATTAATCATTTCATTTATCATCCTTCTACAGAAAAACCGAAAAAAGTCTCCTCAAATCCATAATCTCATAAAACCACATAAATCCGTGAAAAAGTAACACCTGAAAATCTTCAACAACAAACAAACAATCTAAATAAACCTTCTGTCATCCGTTGGTCGTCGTGAAAAAGCTCTGAGAGGCCAACTTGCATATTTTCTTACCTGAAACAAAGAGATACAGAGTTATTTTCATAAAAACTCCATTTATCAACCGAAATGTAAGCGCTCATAAAAATATACTGTAATTTAATAACTGCTGAAGTTTTCATCGTTTCGTTTTTTGTTAGAATTTTTGTGTTCGTGATTTTTTTTTTTTGTTCATGAATTTAGGTTTTTTCTGAGGATAGATTTGGGAGCAATAACCTGTTTCTATTGACTAAGGATGCATGTAAGATTTCTAGTACTTAATGACTGGGTCGCGGGATTATTTCCTTACCGTAACCCCGGAACAGAAAGGGCTATTGAAGGTAACCGTGGATTTTAGTCAGTAGAAGTCTGACAGTACCTCGCGCCCTGCCCGGGGTGGGAGGACTCATTAACTCACGATTTGACCACGCTAAAAAAAAAAGTACTTAATGACTGATACAAAATAATGTGATTCTACACCAACAATCCAAACATTAAAAACATTTTGAAGATGCTAGTTACAGGTGGCACGAGTCAAAACAAACTCACTTTCATGAGAGAATACGTTCGTACTAAATATGTGATTTTTTTAATACTGTAAGCCTACCCAAAGGTAACTTGACTAAGAATTGAATCTTGTTTTCAAATAAAGCCTTTTGTCACTTCATAAAGCTATTATACTCGTATAAACTAATTCTGGTAAACGATAGATAGAAATATACTATTAAAAGTATTCTGTAATTAACTGACGTGTTTCCAATAGAAATATCCTTCAACTAACAAAATAATAATCACTAATCATCCAATCAAAACCTGGCACAAGTCACAAGCGACAGCGATCTCATCTCATAATGATATGCGTCATCGCAATCAAAATAATGTGTCTACCTCCGCGACTATCGTCCAACTCGACACATGAGGAGACAATGTGATTAAATAAAGCTAAATGTTTTGATTTGATGTGTGGTCTATTGCATGAGAGGAAGCGATTTTGTAAAATGTATGTAAATAAATTCATAAATACACGTACTATTTATCCTGAATATGCTGACAGGTTTGTGATTCTTTAAGAACATTATTTTCACAAACTGGTCTTGGTTGCAATGCAGAGATCCGGTAAGTGTTAACGATTTATTGCAAAACCACCACTATAAAATGTATAGACATATAAGTGAAGACACCATAATATTTTTTATTAAGTAGTTTATTTTATTTCGCCGCCTGTTCCATCTCAATAATGGGCAAATATCTTTCAAATCAATATCTAAATTAAAGAATTAATAAAAGAATTAGAAATATTATAAAACAGTTTTTGTAACAATTTTGGTGTACAATAAAGTGAATTCTATCTATCTATCTAAATAACAATTAAAAACTAAGAAAGAAAAAACAAAGACTACAAAAATGTGTCTATGTTTTCTTTGTCGGTAACAGCACGGTAATAATATCTACAGTATTTGATCTTCATACAAACGGACGAAACGCGAGTTATACCACGTGACTCGATGTCGGGGCGCGCTCGGGGCGCTGACAGTCACGGCCGTACCATAGTGATGAACGGACGGTGCGTTGTTTTTTTAGCAAAATTAGTTAAAGTGCCTATTTTAATATGACGAGTAGAAAATATTGTGCTTTTTTGGGTGTATGAATTCAACAATAACGCATCCAGACATATGTTTTTTTAAATTACCTGCAACCTCTGATAGGTAAGTACTGACTATAAAAAAATATTACTTATTAGTAACTAGTAGGTAGGAACATAATGTGTGACTTTTTAATGGTTATGTATTTTCCTTTATCTCATGAAAAAAAGGGTATTTGGATTAATAAATACAGTAAATTATATGAATAAAGTAAAGTTACTGAGACAAGTGAAATAGGTAAGCTAAAGGCGGTCCTGAATGAATCATGATACGGTAGGTACTTACGCTTGTGTTAAAACTCCGGTGCATGTGTGTTTTGTTAGTTTGTGTAATTCAAAGTAAAGACATGGTGTAACGGCGCGGTGGGATTGTCGGCGGACACGGAAATGAAGCAGTGAGCTTCATTTACCTACGGTACGGTGTACAATCAATGTATATTCAGTGTACTACATAAATTATATCACAGTCATGATTATTATTCTAGGAACGTAGATTACCGTATATCTAGGGCTCACGCGTACATAGTTCGCTCCGTGTTTGAGTGTGCGCACTCGGTTGCATTAGGCCGACTGCCTGCGCGAGCGATGCGCCGCACAGTGGTCGGACAGCCCTAACGCATGTTTACGTACCGCGCGGCTGTAGGTATTTATTTCTATCATGCGGCCGAGATCAACTACTGTACATATTTATACTGTGGTAACAGTGAACGAAGAAAACATAGAAGCATTCCTAGCGCCCGATAATGACCCAACGCAGATCGTGCCTCGGTAGGCGGGGCTTATCAATCGTGTCTCGGAGGAGTTATGCCCGATGGACTAAGTAAATTAATGTTGAATGTTTGAAGTAAATATGTTTGTTTTCTTTATGCTACATTACAAAACACTCTGCTCCTTTGACAGATTTCCACAAGATCCAAATCTCAAAGAACAATGGACGAGATCAGTTCGCTTGGAGAGACAGGAAAACGACTGGTCCATATGCAAAACAACATTATTTTGTTCAGTCCATTTTAAGATGACGATTTTTATATGACGAAAAAACGACAGGAATCTATAAACGATCCGGGCTCTTTTTACCCGACTGCGCGACGCAAAGGAGGGTAATGTGTTTATCAGTCTATGTATGTATGTATGTATGTATGTAAGTATGTATGTATGTATGTATGTTTGTTTCTATGTGGCGTTCTAGAGACCAAATGCGTAGCCCGATTTTGGTAATTTTTACGTCAATCGATTCGTCTTAATCTTGCGAGTGTCACTAAAGACATGACGGTAATCAAAATTCACCACAGCGACAACCAGACGCCATATTGTCAAAATGAAAAAAAAAAATGTCGATGAAGTATGTCATGTGGGGTATCGTTGAATAGGTATTTTAAAATCATCTTTAGGTTCCCTTTATCATTTTTCATTTTAAATAATAGTTTAGGATATATAACGATTTAAAGTTGTTTAGCAAAACAATAATTCTCTGAATAGTAACTAAAAAGTATGAAATAAAAAAAATATTTAACGAAAAACAAAAAACCCGACTGCGTTAAAAAAACTAAAAAGAAAGAAACAAGTCCAGTAGTTAAGAATTCACTCATTCACACTCACAGTCGGGGCCCGTTCAAAATATACCAATCAAATCTTCCCAACGGGCCCCGACTGTGAGTGTGAATGAGTGAATTCTTAACTACTGGACTTGTTTCTTTCTTTTTAGTTTTTTTAACGCAGTCGGGTTTTTTGTTTTTCGTTAAATATTTTTTTTTAAATATATTATCCAACATTTTTGACATTTTGGTAAAGCAAGCTATGTTAGCCATATCTGTTATTCATTTTTAAACAAAAGACAATAAGACTTTCTTGTTAATATCTCTTACTTTAGGAGGCCGTAGCTCACAGTAGGTGCCAGTTATATATGTTTTCTTTCTTTCTTTTTTTTATTTCTTTGTATATGCATACATAGTCGTATGAGCCATTTTATGTAAATATGAACGTGAACTTTTTGTTGTTATGTATCTGTTCAGATCAAAGAAATAGGCAGACTGAGCGTTCTGCTCAGAACACGCGAGTGTCTCCACCAAAGTTAATACAAAATTAAATAGAATTTCATTCCATAATGTTTTCTTTGTTTTTGAGAACAACTTTTACGATGGTTAAAGACATAAGACGGCATATTTTGGCAAAAAACAACAACGACGGCAGCTTGGTATGACGCGTAGCTTGGTACTGTCGCGACTTTGTATTCGATTTTGATTTTGTATTAACTTTGGTGGACCCACTCGCGTGTTCTGAGCGCTCTATCTGCCTATTTCTTTGATCTGAGTGTATCTACATCAAATGCAAAAGAAATAAAAATACATACCTATTAAAAAATATTCAAATCTTTCTTTGCTACTTTTTATATAACTCGTCCACTTTGACAATTTTTGCAGCCCGTCAAATTAATGTCATGTGTTCTTTTCTAGCGCCAATGATGTCATTGTTACTATGCGTTGCTTAGCCAATTAGACACGAGCGTTGACAACCTACCCAATCATAACTTCGTGATGTTAATAGAGAACAAACTAGCTGTTTTAAGAAAACAAACGTCGTGGGCCGTCTATCAAACAGATTCTGTTTGAAGTTACTCTTCCATGTTTTCTTCGTTCACTGGTCGGTAAGGATCCTTGTGTTCCAAAAACTATTTCAAACTCAAACAAATAATACGGGTAGAAAGGTGACGAATTATTTATAGAAATAATTGCAACAATTACTATTAATTATGGTCTCAGAGACAGCAATTAACAACTATCTACATTCCCCTATATCTTTCACATCCTCGCTCCAAATACTAGTTTGGCAGTGAACGGTACATTATATCAGTCACGGAACATTATAATCAGAAATAATGTGACACAGACAATGTAATTAAACAAAACAATGCGCCTATTTATCGTTGTGGGTGACATAAGAGAATGCGAAGCTAGTACGAAGAGGAAGTGGTAAGTAATAGTTGTTTTAAAATAGAAAGGTTCTTTGCTGTTATTTTAAGATCTTTAACAGTCGGGTGCGGTTACTAAAAGGTTGTAAAGTCTACAAAACAGGCATTAACTATTACCCGGTTCATTGAAAAAGTGAATCTTAAATGCCGGCGCTTATCGTGTTCTCTCGCTCGCACACTAGTGCCGTCTATACTCACTCCCGCGCGTAGCGTAAGCGGAAATAAAATAGTCTTGATGCGCTCAGTGAACTTTTTTAAGAATATTTACTGTAGTTTTCTGTTATTTTAGGCTAAGTTTGAGAAACTATTGTGATCCAGTCTTGTTTTATTTTGAAAATACCTACTTTAACTTGAAATGTTATAGGCTGACTGTACTATCTGTCAACGCAAGTACAAGCCGCCATTTTAGATTCCTTTCTTCAATGAACCGGGTTTTATCCATTGACGCGCGCCTGTGTACGAACCTCTATGGATTTATGTTGCGATTCTGATTTCGAGTCGCCTAGATACCAAAGTCGTAAGGTATCGGAGACTTGCGGATGATGACGGGGTTAACTCGCTTCCGCTCATCCCTTGGGCCACACCCCTCTCGAAGACGAACATTCCGGCCTATTTAGTTTGGCACACTCTAAATATCGTCACTAAATAAAACCACAGCCATTGTCTCGTCACATGCCAACTGATCAGTACTTTCATATCCTGTACTTTGATTTATCAGACTAAATTGAGACGGCGAGTAATAAGCGACTCGCTGCCTGATTATGGACCATACCCGGGTCGTAAGTGCGTTGTGTTCCACGCGCGCCTCCAAGAATAGTCAAGTCAGCACAATGACAGAAACCCCTTAGAAGGCTTGCTCTGCCCTGAAAAATGCCAAATGAAATTAAAATAATATGTTTAACTTTCGTCTCTTTTGTCGGTAACAATCTCTTGTGATTTACGCATAGTAGTAAGCATTAAGTACTCGTGAACTTACATAATCAAACATTGAAAAATTTAAAAAGAACTTAAAAAGTTAAAAGCACTTTAGATTAAAATTTTAAAGGCGATCATCAAAAGAAAATAAAGTTAACACCTCCTTTAATTTACAATTCGGGCCAAATTAACAGCCCATTTCATAAATGATTTAAACGACTTCCGCGAATCGATCATGAACACTGTCCTAATTAAACATTATTACAGCAATAATCTATTTCATTATTACAATAGTAATAATGCCTGTATTTATTAATAACAGCGACAATAAATTCGAAATTTAGAATAGCGACATCTAGTTATTTATAGTTGAAACTAAAATAGTCGTTCGACGTTCGAATCAAAAGACGTTAGGGGACACTGGCGGCCGTTTATCTGGAATTTAATGCGTCTTATAAATCATAGCTCGGAGACAATATGGCGTCATAAAAATTATTAATAAACGAAATCGTTTCGAGAGTTCTCGTTTGATATTATTAAATCTTCAGCTGTGACGTTTAGAATTTGAATAATTATAGCTGGAAAAAAATTTAGGCGCCAACGTTACTTTGAAAGATTTATTTTAATAATATTTTGGCTTTCACCATTGTTTTAAATTAGATATTGATGTCCCAGTGCTGGGCAGTAGACTCTCCATTTTTCACCATTATTTCGAGAATGTATTCTAGAAGGTTACAAAGTTATAAAGAAATCTTCATGTTTTATCTGGACATATAAACGGTCGTTCGCAAGATAAGAAACAAACCGGTAGAAAAAGAAAACATTTTCATTTGAGTCTTTGCTCTGAGATAAACTGAAAATTACCATCTTTCAATTCAAAGCCATTTTGCGAGCAGCAGCAATAATAACTAATAATGATATTGTAATAGGTTTTGCTTGCCATACGTACGGCATTAAGGTGATTGCGTCGATGTAGCCCGCGAAATTCAAATTTTTTTACGTTTTTTGCAATTTGCAGGCCAGTGACATGTTGTAACTTTATAAACATTTGTGTTGCGCAAATAACATGTATAATTTTAAATATAAAAATTGTCAAAAAATTCGCTCCATCAGCTCTCACATAGAAAAGGTGCATCGTAGTTAGATTTCGGAGATTTTAACATGATGCACCTTTTCTATGTGAGAGCTGATGGAGCGAGTTTTTTGATATTTTTTATATTTAAAATTATACTTGTTATTTGCGCAACACAAATATTTATAAAGTTACAACATGTCACTGGCCTGCAAATTGCAAAAAACGTAAAAAAATTTGAATTTCGCGGGCTGGTTGGAGCATCCCCCTTAAGATACGGGATTAAAGTGAGTTTTGCAACCGTCCATGATAAATTACATTTATATAAATACTTTAATCGAACAGGTGCATAAACAGAATCGGTTTTATCACAAAACAAATGTTTATTAATCCTGTATTCATGTCGTTTTATCAATGCAAATTGTTATCAGTAAAACTGACATATTTATCGCACAGCTGTTTGAGCTCTGTTTTCCGTATGAAGAGTTGCTGGTTCGATTTCCACAAAGAGAAGGATTTACTGAATTTCTACAGTATGTAGATATTAATGCAATAAAAGACCACATTAGAAGAATCAGAATATGAATTACGATGGAGTACATCCATGTATATTATTCAAGCAATAGATTCAGTAAAATTGTATCATTTCTTAGTTTCTGTGCAAATCTTTATTAAATTTATAAAATATGAAACAGTTTAAATGAAATATAACAAAACATGGGTGATACTCTTTGATGAAACTCTAATAAAAAAACAGTTTCATAAAGAAAAAGCCTCTAATATTTAAAAATCCAAACCAAAGAAACTTCCTTCAAACGTTTAAAATATTCATAAAATCAATTACTAAGAAGGGTTTTTAGTGAAAAAAAGTTTAAAACGAAACACTACAAATGATAAAGCGAATTTTAAACATTTTTTTTTTTCATAAAAGAGACAAAAACTGTAGAACCTTTATAGAAGTTTAATGGAGCTTCCCCTTTATTTCGTCGTAGCAACGGCGAGAGATTTCTTTTTTTTTTCTTAAAAAACTGATTCTTCAGAGATGTCAAGGTGAAAAGTATTTGAAATGGTATGAAAAGGTTTTGAAGCTCATTAGTTAAGTTTCGTTTGGAGTAAGTTTCTTCTTTGTTATAAATTACAAAATTCAGGTCAATGAGGGTGGTGAAATGTCTTTCAACGACTGAATTTTGGTTTGAGAATTCTTGCCCCTGTTTGTATAGTAATTTTAAGTAAATATTACATTTTAAAGTCCAAACAAATCAAACATTTTCCGTCTTACTTCAAGAAAGATAAGCATCTACTGAACACTTTTCAAAAAAAACTGTCAACGTCAAAATGGTATCATAAATAAATATATATTAGGTTCCGTTATACAGTACTAAATACATTGTTAAACAGTTGAACTTCTAATTTATTCTGTTTCACTAAGGATTTTAAAATGTTTTCTTAAACTTAATTAAAAATCTTCATTAAAATTCTTAAAGAAGTTGAAATAAAACAACAAACAGTAACATTTCGAAAAGCATAAAACCGAGATGTTGTGAAAGTCAGTTTAGCAGCCAAAAACCAACCAATGATAGTACACATTCGAGTGAAATGGCGAAGACTTAATCGAGAGCGAATCCTGGCACAATGCCGGAGCATAGCTATTTTATATCAATGTTGAACATCATTTTCACCCTGAATCATTTTCATCTGCAATAAATTCGCTACTAAGAAGTGAATTCGCTCGTACATTGCAATTCCAACATTAATTAATTCACAAGTTATGTGACATTTTAACAGTAAGCAAATAATTTTGCACTGATTTGTATACTGTATCTTAGATTTATGCGTGGTTGCAACATTAATGAGTAGAAAAAAAAAACAAGCAATTAAAGTGTGAGAATTATCATGCACTGAATTATAAACTTTTTTTGCAGTAACAGTGAAGCAAAAAGAATGCATTAAAATACGGTGGGTAATTTATTTTGCACTGATTTGTTAAGTGTTAGTACGTAGTAAAAAAACAATTGATTATGGCGGGTGAATTATTCTGCACTGATTTTTATACTTCAATTTTATGTGCGTTGGAGTAATTTGGGGCAAAAAAATGCATAAAAACGTGCCGTTGGGGATCGGGCGGTTAAATTATAGTATGTTAATTTATTTTACCCTGATGTGTATAGTGTTGTAGTAAAACAAACAATTAAATGGTGGGTGAATTATTATGCACTGATTTTTATACTTCAATTTTACGTGTGTTGCAATAATGTGGGGCAAAAAAATGCATTAAATTATAGTGGGTTAATTTATTTTGCACTGATGTGTACAGTGTTGTAGTAAAACCAACAATTAAATGGCGGGTGAATTATTCTGCACTGACTTTTACACTTTAATTTATGCGTGTTGCAGTAATATGAGTATAATAGGTATGTGATTTATTATTAGGTAAAACTAATAACCCAAGTACAGTTGCTCTGAAAAGAGAAATTTAATTCAGTTACAAAAAACTAGTTTTAACACTTTTACAAAACTTTTATACTATGCACTAGATTTACCTGAAAAGAGAAACAACATTTAAAGCTATTGTTTCACCAGTTCTTATGAATCACTATTTTATTCTAATTACATTAAAATTCTCACTTGTACATAACATCTATCATTCCATCTATAATATCCTTCAATATGGCAGACAGCCCGCGCTCCACAGAATCAAACAATTTCACAGATAAATTATACATCAAAGTTATTACGCGGCAAATTCAAATTGTACAAACTAAATGAAGTGTCACGCACTTTGTTTACATCTCCCCCCCTTCTGAATTACAGACTTGTCTGTCACTCTATTACTGGAATAAGTTTTGTTATATGGAAGAGATTCGACTCTGCCTTTTTGTGACCTGTGTTAACCTTATATATAGAATTGGATATTTTGTCTATTATTTGATAAGGTCCTATTTTCAATTCGTCTAGTTTTTTTCGGTTTAACCGGTTTCCGTTTTCCACATATACAGAATCTCCTACTTTTAGCTCATAATTTGTTCTGTTTTTATCGAATCTTTGTTTATTATAATTGTGGGATTTTATACTATTTTCTAAGGCAATTTTTCGGTCTCGCAATAGATGATTATGTGTTATATTTTGTTTCAGTTCATCTGGTAGAATGTCAACATTTTTTCCTTCCAGTAAATATTTTGGAGAGAACCCTGTTACACTATGTTCAGTTTCGTTATATTTCTCAGTGCATTCGTGAGCAATAGTTGTCCAAGCAATTTTGTCCTTTCTTTCATTAATCATGCAACGTATTTTGTTAACCAAAGTTTGGTTTAACCTTTCGTTCAATCCATTTGAAAATGGCGCATTTACTGCTGTGAAAACTATAGGTATATCTTCTTTTTCTAAAAAGTTTTTGAAATCCTTTGAATTTATGCCTGGATATTGATCTGTTAGAATTAAATTTATTTTATAATCTTGTGTTACTTTTTGGACAAGTTTTATAAAATCATTCGCACTCTGGGTTTTGGATGTCAAAATAAAGGCGTAACGAGTGAAGTGATCTACTAGAAGATGTAAATATGTTTTGGTTGAACGAGCTCCACCAAATCCTCCTATGGTGTCTATAGACACTATTTCGAACGGATAGGTAGCTGGACCTAAGTGAGACATTAGTCCAAATTTGTATTTTCCTCTAGATTTGTTTTTAATGCAGACATCACAGTTTTCGCATTGTTTTTTTATATTATCTAATAAATTTTTAGCTTGATAAAAGGGTTTAATCTTGTTTTCCATTTGTTGTCTTCCAATGTGACAGTAGTGGTGATGAACTTTTTTTATAATGTTTTTACTAAATTCCTCAGTTAGTACAATCTTTTCATTTTTTCCTATCTTTTTATAAAATATATTATGTTTGAAAATAAGTTTGTTCATATTTTGTTTTATATCATCATTTTTATTTTGATCATTTTGTATGTCTTCTAATCTAACGAAATTTACTACTTTTAAACTACTATCTTGATTTTCATACGATTCTAACACAGGGTTTCTGCTTAAAGTATCTGCCTCTACATTATATTTTCCCGGAGAATATATTATTTTAAAATTGAACTGCGACAAATAGTATGTTAAATCTCCCAGTTCTTCATCCGTTCTGGCTTTAATATTCATTTTTTCCAAAGGCTTGTGATCTGTAAAAACTGTGAATGTTTTTCCTATAAGCCAGTGTTGCCAGTATTTTACCGCCTCTTTTATTATTTTTATACAAGATATATGGCTTTTTTCTTTTTTTGGGAGTCATTTAATTTTTTTGAAAAATATGCACAAGGTTTTTCATCACCATTGGGTTGAATTTGTTTCAAAATTGCACCTATACCTTGTATGCTAGCATCTGTATATATGTGTATTGGAAAGTCTGGATCAAAGATGGCTAGAATTGGTTTTGAGCAAAGTAGTTTTTTTATAGTATCAAAGGATTCTTGACATTTATCGGACCAAACGAATTTTTCTCCTTTTCTTAACAAATTATGTAAAGGATCCAGTATAATTGAAATATTTGGGACATATTTTCCATAGAAATTAATTTTTCCTAAAAATTGGCGGACGTTTTTTTGTGTTTTAGGAATTGGGAATTCTTTTATGGCAATCAAATTATCTTTTAACGGAGTGACAGTATTGTTTTTTATTATGTGCCCTAGATATTTTACTGAGTCCTGTGCGAAGTTACATTTTGTGAGTTTTAATTTAAAACCTTCTTTTAAAATTGCTTCCAATAACAAAGACAAGTGCTCAATATGTTCTTCGAACGTCTCAGAAAATACTAAAATATCGTCGATGTAATTGACAGTAAAGTTTGACAGTTTATGCTTTCTTATTATGCTACTCAGTATTCTCTGAAAAATAGCGGGAGAAGTTTTTAAACCAAAAGGTAAACAAGTCCATTGAAATTGTGCTTCTTGAGTTACGAATCCTGTCTTGTGTCTATCTTCAATTTTAAGAGGTATGGACCAGAACGCTGAGTTTACATCAAATGTTGAAAAAAATTTACATTTCCTTGTTTTAACCATTAGATCTTCGATTAACGGAAATGGTTGCGATTGGGGGACTACAATTTTATTTAATTCGCGAAAATCTATACATAGCCTTGATCTCCTTCCATCTTCTTTTTTAAATGCCAGTGTTACCGGAGCGGCAAAAGGGCTATATGACTCCTCGATTAAATTATTTTCTAATAATTTTGATATTTGATGCTCGATTTCTTTCATATCCTCAATAGAGCACCGATACGGTCTTTTACTGCAATATTTATCTATCAACAAATCAATATGGGCTTCGTAACCTTTTACAGTACCTACATCATATTTGTCTTTAGCGAAAACTGAATTATATTTGGATATCAATTTATCAATATCAGATTTTTCCTGTGAATTTAAATTATTTACTGAAATATTAAAATTTTCGACTATCATATTTTCATTAAAGTTTATTTTATACTCATCAACAATAGTTTCTTTTTTATATTTCTTTGTTATATCTACACATTTTTCCGCATGATATATATCTTGTTTATTCCCTATGTCACTACCTGTACTGCCAGGAATTTCTTTAGTGTTTATAGGTTGCTTTTCTTTATTTTCTATGTAGTCTCTATTATTATTGGTGAGGAAATTTTGGGTGATGCTTAAATTCTCATTTTGAGTTAAATGAAATTGTTGTATACAGTCTAACCCAACTAGGAAATCATATTCGAAGTTGTCTTCATCTATAACAAAAATATTAACATCTTTTTCAATTTCGAAAATTTTAATTTTTAAAGTTGCCATTCCTATTGATTTTTTTACGCCATTAATTGTTTTTAAACCTGCATTTTTGTCATTAGTAGGTATTTTTTTTAAAGATAATAACCTTGAATTTATTAAGGACACATTAGATCCTGAATCATAGATTCCTGATATTTCCAAAGTGTCATTTACTATTAGTTTAATTTTTATTAATGGCGGTACTATTAGTTTTTTGGATCTATTTCATTTAATTCTATCTCTAATTCTGAATTGTTAACACTCCTTATTTGATCATTTTTTTGTCGGTCATTATTTTTTATTTTGAACCAACATTGGAATTCAGGGTGATAACGTACACCTTTATTCTCTTTTTCACATATTTTACACGGATTAACCGAGGGCTTAAGATTTTTCTCTTTAATTTTACTTTCGGTAATTCCTACTTTTTTATCAATTGTTTTTTTGTTTACCATGTGTTCTAAACTTCTTAAATTTTGAAATAAGTCTTCAGTCTCCTTTAAACTATTCCTATCAATTTTATCTGCAATAAAATTTGGTAATCCCGTGGCAATCAAATTAATTAAAGTGAGTTTATCTATTGACTTATTTATTTCTAATAGCAGTCTCTCTTTCTTTAACGCATACTCCAGTAATGAGCCCTGTCTGTATTTATATAACATCGCATACCTGATTGGTGACCAACCCTTATCTGCATAAGTTTCACAAAAGTTTTTCTTCCACATTGCCCATTCTGAATTAATAGTATGCTTTATAAGCATGGAACTATACCAGTCTAAACAAGAGTCTTCTATAAATAACCTAAAAATTTCTATTTTCTTGACATCTTCTTCTATTCCTATACGGACACATTCTGCTTCAAAGGTAGTCATCCACTGGGTCACATTAGTAATCTTGCTATTGAATTTTTGTATAACAAATTTTTCGACCATTTTTCCCATATTAAATGGTGTTGATGAATCTTTCTTTACTTCTGCGAAACTTTCCATCATTCTGGCTAGAGATTCTTCTGGAACTGATGTAAAAGTTTGTGGTTTTGTCTGTTCCTCCAATAGGTATCCCATAAATTGTTTATTTCCATCTTCATCACAATAAACTGCCTTCATCTCAGGGTTCATGGATATCCACACTTGTCGTTTCTCATGCCGTTTTTGCAATGTTGCCTTTACTTTCTGAAAGATTTGTGTTTCTACTATTCCAGTATGTAATTTTGCAGGTTGTAACTTATCGGGGATCGCAAAGGTTCGGCCATCTAAATCCGTGATTGTCGTTACACAAATTATATTTGTTTTCACATCTTCACTGGCTTTGACTATGAACTCAAATCGTAATCTTTCCATTTTTCCTGGTAACCAGCTGTAGAAATGTTGTTTTATAATAGGTATGTGATTTATTATTAGGTAAAACTAATAACCCAAGTACAGTTGCTCTGAAAAGAGAAATTTAATTCAGTTACAAAAAACTAGTTTTAACACTTTTACAAAACTTTTATACTATGCACTAGATTTACCTGAAAAGAGAAACAACATTTAAAGCTATTGTTTCACCAGTTCTTATGAATCACTATTTTATTCTAATTACATTAAAATTCTCACTTGTACATAACATCTATCATTCCATCTATAATATCCTTCAATATGGCAGACAGCCCGCGCTCCACAGAATCAAACAATTTCACAGATAAATTATACATCAAAGTTATTACGCGGCAAATTCAAATTGTACAAACTAAATGAAGTGTCACGCACTTTGTTTACATGAGTAAAAAATGCATTAGTTATTTGGTGGGTAATTTATTTTGCATTGATGTGTATAGTGTTGTAGTAAAAAAAACAATTAGTTATACTGAGTGAATTATTATGCACTGACTTTTACACTTTAATTTATGTGCGTTGCAGTAATAGTGAGTCAAAAAAATGCATAAAATAGTGGGTAATTTATTTTGCACTGATTTTTATAGAGTAGTAGAGTCATAATATTTACTGAGAAAAAATTGTTACGATATCGAATGAATATTATGTGTTTATAAGTCTTCATCAAACTTTCTCTCAGTATTGGATGAGAGCCAGAACGTAAGCGAGCAATAGTTGCAAACAAAATTGGTGTTTGATTGAGCGATCCAGTCAATCTGGAAGTTTTACTATTTCTCATTTGGGTAAGGAAAAATGTAAACAAACTACTGAGGCATGTCAAAAACGACAGATGACGAGTTGTTTTTCTTCTTCACTTACGAAGCTATTAATTGAATGACTACTGATATATTACTAGAGGAAATCTAAACTCATTTTATAAAAGTGAAAAGATGGATGGATGGTTGGATGGATACTTGTGAAACGATCATGCCAGAAGAACTGAACAAGTTTGTGCCAAAGGTACTGTGAAGGTTTTATTGTATGAACAAACCTTTAAAAGATCCTAGCTGTTTTTGTAAATACTGGCTGAATATAGTCGCTCAGATGAATTTAAGATAAAAAAAAAATGGTTGTCTATAAAGTCGATTACTGACGATAGTTGAACGTGACAACGTCTTATGAAAGTACTGCACTTATGCCCACTTGCAGCAACCCGAGTTATCTTTTAAACTCAGAGTTAGTTGCCAACACAACAATATTGTATGAATGTCAATGTCAATGTCAATTTAACCTTATGTTAGCAACTAACTCTGGGTTAAAAGATAACCCAGGCTTGTGCAAGCGGGCCTTACGTTGCTATAAACAAACCATTCACAAGCCGTTGCTATGGAACGCTACAGAGCGAGGTAACGCCGCATGACGTCATCTTTTTTCGTGCGTGCAGCCAGCCATCGAATTATAAGACGTTATCACGTCAAAAAAAAATTAAGGCAGGCCCTTGATTGGACGATCGATGATCGACAAGTCGACCATAACCTAGCAGAGGGACAATAATGAGGTGACGTGAGAAATATTTGGATTTAGTTTTGATCCACACCGAAAGCCGGAAAAGACTATCGCGGATTCAAGATGAAACATTAAACAGAACATCTGATCCACAGAAAAACATAGTCACTTATCAACAAATGTTTTCAAACAATTTCCACCACAAAACATCAACGGAAACATTAATTATTATAAATGAAATAAAAATGAAAGAAACAGAGTTATCCGTCTTGTTCACAGTAATCACATAGATTAGGGAGCTGTCAAAATGATAATACCGGCGGACTTGGTATTAAGAACGTTAATTTATTATCGTTATTATAAAATAAGATACACGTTCAAATGAATTTTCTGTGAAATTTTCGAATGACATCATGCCTGTATCTAATATCCGGAGGGTTAGTCAGAAGTGTGAGAAGCCAGGAGTTGTGGCCCAGTAGGTCGTGGGTTAGAACTAATAATAATAAAAGGCCCTCCAAAAGTCTGGGATCCCATGATCCCGAGATCTTAAAAGATATTGAAAAGTAATAATAATAATATTTCACAACTATCACACAGCGCCATCTAGTCCCAAGCTAAGCAGAGCTTGTGTTAAGGGTACTAGACAGCTGATAAACATACTTATATATTTCTAAATACATACATATTATAGAGAAATTACACCCAGACACAGAACAAATGATCGTGCTCATCACACAATCATTTGTCCTGGGTGGGAATCGAACCCACGACCTCCAGCATAGCAGTCAGGGTCACTAACCACTAGACCAACAGGCCTGTTAACTCAGCCAGGCGCATTATACTATCAGCCTATTGCCGTCCACTGCTGAACGTAAGCCTTCCCCCAAAGAGCGCCAACCATCCCGGTCCTAGGCAGCCCGCATACATCCACTGCCAACCACCTTCCTTAAATCATCGACCCATCTTGTCGCAGGGCGTCCTACACTACGTTCACCCATTCGTGGTCTCCACTCTAGCACATGTTTGGTCCATCTATCCGTCTACAGACGTGGCCGGCCCACTTCCACTTCAGCATGCTGATTCTACGCGCAGTGTCGGTTACTTTGGTTCTCTGGCGAAAGACTTCGTTCCGAATTCTATCCACCAGAGAAACCCCGAGCATCGCTTGAGGTTTTTAAGGTCAAACAAGTCAACATTTTTTCCAATGAAACTTCGTTGGGGTTTTACTCCACTATTTGACAAAGTACATCCAAAATTAATCATGGTATTGTTTTGTCTCATTATAAATTTTGTCTGTACGGAAGCAGAATTGTAAAATATGAAGCTATTAAAAAGTTACGAGCTTCTAAAGATTCGTTTTTTTGCTAATTTTAACACAACTTTAGGTGTAAATTAGAAGTTAAAGAAGTATCAAATTTCCAAAACAAAGTCCGTACCGACACAGCAAATTTATCGAAGAATTTAATAAATTTTATTTGAAATTAATTGGTGCAATGGTTTTTTCATAAAACCCCAACAGCCAAAGGCTTTTTCGTATTTTTTTACGCGCGCCTTTTACTCTGAATGATCGTGCATCTCACTGAATAAGTTTTCCCCTGTTTTCTCCACGGGGGATGACGCTCGTGCACACATGAACAATATGGCTCGATTTCCGGTGAAATATCATGGTTTTTGACCATGCCTGCAAGTGAATTCGAGCTCGCGACTAGCGCCGCCTTAATCGGACGGCCAACCAGTACTCACTGTTCGCATGCCCCTCACCGTCCGCATGTCCTAGCCGAACATGTAGGTACAATGTGCAGTGCAACAGAGAAAACAAACTTTCTAAAACAGGTGAAGGTTACGAAGATCACTTTTGCGATTGGATGCACAGTCATTACGTTGGCAGTGAAAGCGCCATGACTGTACATGGCGAGCACACCTTAAGGACGGCTATACAGGGTGGAATTTTGTAATGCCACCTGGAGGGAAAGTACTCTTAATACTGCAGATAGAAAATTTTACTCAAAGGAAACATTCCTTTATTTTTGAATAGAAAGCAAACTGCATTCAAAGATTTTCGAAAATTCTCTTCTCCACCCGGGAATCGAACCGGCTAAAATCTGAAAAAAATATACCCTGAACTTTTATTGCATCGATCTTTAGGGTCAATTATAAGGATGAAATATTTCTAACAAACATGATAAATTAAATGAAAGGAAAACCAGGAAATCTTAAATTAATTTAATTATTTACAAAAAATGGTTCGATTCCCGGGTGTGAGAGAAGACAATTTTTGAAAATCTTTGAATGCAGTTTGCTTTCTATTAAAAAAAAAAGGAATGTTTCCTTTGAGTAAAATTTTCTATCTGCAGTATTAAGAGTACTTTCCCTCCAGGTGGCATTACAAAATTCCACCCTGTATACGACGAGAAACTGCACAGTAAAATACAATTGATCTTCAATGGCAACACGAGATGCATTAAACACTCGCGTCAGCTAACCAAATAAAACCATCATCATCATCTTCTGCCTAGTCTTTTTAACCGACGGTAAAAATAAGAGGAGGTTCTCAATTCGACACTTTTCCTCGTAGTCAGTATTTGACACAGAGATTGCTCTGTCTTACTATCTGAACGCCAGAAGTTACGAAACCTCAAGAGGTTTAATAATAGGGAGATAGAAACTTAAATCTGACAACCAGTCTTACCAAGGTAAGACTGGTTGTCAGATTTGAGTTTCTGATTAACAGTAACGACTGTCAAAGATCTACATCTGACAAGCATCTGACAACCCGGTCTAACCGCTTGATATGCTATTCAAGATACGGAAGGAACTCGCTATGATAAATGGTTACCCATCCATAGACCAATTCCAGCAAGGGCGGCTTTACCTTGAAGGTCAACTTGTTTGGCAGTTATTATTTAGAAACTAGCTTCTCATCAAATAAAGCATAAAAGGCTATAATATCAATGACTGTTGAAGAACTAGTCTAATACATCAAATTAGATTTTAACCTAGTCATACTTCGTTCTTCAGTAGAATAACAGAAAAATCCAATATGAAATAAAGGTCACAGTTGCAGGCTTGCAGTATCGAGATCCAATTGGCGCGATAGAGTATTGAAAACGATATTTTTTTATTCCACTATCACGCCAATCTGATACGCGTGAACGTTAAAGTTAATTTCCGCGACACGTCCTCCCGCCCCGCATGTCGATCACTGAATGACTGGCGCGAGCTAGCGCGTCCGGAAATTTAAACTTTTCGCCGACTACCCGCGCGATTTAACTTTTTATTTTCACTCTTAACGATATGTTCAATCTGTTTGATTCAATTTATAGAGTTTCATTCTGAGTATTTTATTTTATTTTCAGTGTATTTTCTGATAGCGAAAAACGAAATGGCAAACTACTATTTTAAATTGAAATGCTAGGACATAGGCCTTCTCTCTGTGAAGCTTATTCACTATGAATCAACACAATCGATGCGGGTTATCGTAGTAGACATAATACTACTAACTACGGGAGTACTAACGCTTGTAAATCTTAAAAAATAAACAAGGAAAATACAACAACACTATATACTAATGTCAAAGAAGAATTTACAGCCCAAGATTATTGTAATGCGCAGTACGAATCCATTATTATAATAACAATAAAAAACGATAAACAACGAAATAACAATAAACTCTAACAACAAGATATAGATAGACATGAAGTAGTAAATAAGGATAAGTTAATAAACAACAGTTTCTATTGTTATCTGATGAAACTAAGAATCTTAGAATTACAAAGTAATAATTACTATAGCTAGAGGTTATAACTGATATCGTCTTTGAGAAAGTAGACGAGGTATAATCATATACCTAAAGAAAATTATGGGCATTATTAAGTACCTACCTAAAGAAAATTATAAACTAGCAATCCCTGTAAAATAACACAGAGAAATAGAAGGTCAGGAAATGATAACAATAGAAACAAAAAAAGGCTAAGAAGATGTTTAGCAAAAGGAACCAGCAAAAGGCATAATAACAGATGTGGATAACAACGTCAGAAGAGGATTTCTAGACGAACATACACTGGTGAGGTTCTTGAAAAAGACCAGAGACCTTAACGCGATCCAGTTTAGGCTGTTAGAAAGAGACAGAGCTATACAAGTCGTCTAGCACCATCTCTTTCTGACAGCCTAAACCGGATCGCGTAGATTTCATGGCAGGCTACCACGTAAATGGAGGCTTCATGACCAGATCTATGAATATAGACGAGATGAGAAAGGAGTACGTAAGAATCGTAGCAGATATCTGTCTGTTCCATAAGGGAAAGGGGATTACAGTAACTATTACAAATAACAGCAGTGAAAGCCGAGAATGTACTACAAATGACTAAATAGCCACTATTAATTTCCGAAAACAATTCTGGCCAATAAATGCCACAATCAGAAATATACAGAGAACTACTCATTAACACAACCACACATAAATAGCCAACAGCAATTTCCCTTAATTTGCTGAAAATCAGAAATAACTCGGTAAATTCAACCGCAAAACCGAAAACACGAACGCAAATGCCATTATTTAAAACCAACAAAAAAAAAAACAAACTACTACAATCTAATTAATCGTTATTAAAAGAAAGTCTAATGAAAAAAAAAAGACAGGAAGGAATGTTTAGATTTTACAAAGCGATAGTATCATTACTAATAAATTACACAAACTATTAGTAACAATTTATTTTTAACTAGCTCAAGAACCAGATTAACTTGACCCCCGAATTATTCAACGTTCAAAGACTAAAGTACCGTTTACAACTAAATGTACATCGTCCGAAGTGTCTTACTGAAGTGGTACCCCGTTTTTGGCTTCGCTCCAATTTTGTCGGCAAGCTTCAGCCATTGTACACGGTTGCCATTGAATATTACACCGTATGATGGATGTGAAATGGTTGTAAATCGATCCATGTCTGACAGACCGCTAAAGTTATTGGGTTTTGATAGGTTTGCCGGGCTAAGGATGTTGGTTAACGATTTCAGTACGATAATAAAACGGTTTGAAAAAGAATTATGGTGAAATGTTAAGTTATTGCTTGGAAATAGAGATTTATGATTATTTTTTGGCAAATTACTTCATCCTAATTATTGATAAATCGAATTTCACTCCGATCTAAGCTTTGTTCATTTTGCTCTACTGCGACAATTCCCCAGTCTAAAATTTGTTATTACCTTATCAGTTAATATAATTATTAATAATAATTAACTATTATCGAATTAAGATTGAAGCGGCTAGTAACAACGCTACGCACCGTTTGACTTGTACTACACAATTCTTATCTTTACAGTAAAATAACCTATTACCTAATCCACTTATCAATTTACGATCTTCATCACATTATCTCAACACCCACGAAGCAGTATTAGTCTAAATAAGTTAGTCGAACACACACAAATAAACAGATGTAACAATTTAATACATCTCAGAACAAAATTTATAGTTTCCAGACATTGGAAGGTCGGTAAACTAAAATTAACGATCATTGCAACCACTAATCTGGGAAACGTGCATAAAAACAAAATCAACAAAGTTGCTTTAATTGAGGCTGTTTGCAAATTCGAAGAAACTGATTTACGGGAGCAAGATATTGTTAGTAATTTAGACATTTATAATACACAACAAGCATAAGGCAGAAAGAAACCACATAATATCTCTCTATTAAAATTGAGAGCGAAAGGAAAATCTTACACGGCTTATTGAAGTTAGCGATGATCACTTTGGCGAAAACTTGCCTAAGAGTGACATATTTTAGTCTTAAAAACCTGTTGGACTATAAGATAAGACCGATAAAGATAAGACAAAGCATATTGGAAGAAGAAAGAAGGTCGCCCAGATTTTAAACCCTTCATGATCGATAATCAAAAAAATGAACGACCCTTTAGACAAACAGAAGACGACAACAGACGACAATCGTTATCGCTCAGCAGTCACCAATACATTTTCAACTTTATAGCCCAGCGCGTAGAGTTGAAAATTTATTTGAGTTTACAGATCGTTTTCGTTTGTTATTTGCTTAGCAGTCTTTTAGATTTTCAACTATATGCGCTAATGTTGTGAATGTATTAGTGAGGATTATCGTCTGATGTTTGTCTATAGGGCCTGAATACTTTGTCTAAGAAACTGCATGCTAATGAATTTCAAAAGTGAGCATTGAAACACAGACGTAGATTTACTCATTAGATTGGGTGTTGTGTAGTGTCAGCAGAGTAACGGAGCCTTTACAAGACATGATGTTGAGATCTTTATCAAAGGCAACAGTAAGTGCCACAAGTGCAAATGAACTCAAGAAGTCCGGCTTGCGGATCAAATTAATAAGTAAAGCTTTCTGAAGTAAAATGATAACAGCTGCACATTTGTCTAATCTGTTGTACAGCCATGTAATCTGCCCCACCTAAATGATTAATTGTGCCAATTTGATATGAGTGATAACGAATGTTATCGTAGAAAAAAAAGCAGGTGATTTAAAATAAATCAAATTGCCAGAATGCATAATGTTAATCAAAAAGTTAAAATAAATTATGGAATCATGCGTTACTTTGCGGAAATCCATGACATTAAATGTTATGAAAATTGTCTAGTTTTAATTCTGCGAATAAATAACATCATCGATCAAAATATCAGTCAACATCTCCTGAGGATGCCCCTTGGAGGTGCCACACACGTGTCGAGTATAGGTTTGATTGCATGGCATATTTTTCCGTTTCTTGCACGTGGGCATTAAGCATGTTTCCTTTGCTGCATCATGCATGTGCATATGTATGATTGCATAGGGTGGGATTGCATCTTACAACAAGCCTGGATTTTTGTCGCGGAATTAAAACTAGATATTTTTTATAATATTAATCAAATAGCTAAAGCTAATTCTAGGTCATACATTTTGCTCCTACCAAAAAATACTAAAAACACTCCGATCTGACAAAAACCCGTGAGCATCTCAATGAAAAACAAATCTCGTTTGAATCTCGTCTACCCGCATATTACCACAGTTTAAATAGTACCAAACTTTGACTTCGTGAAGTTTCTCTACATAATATATGAATGGCGATAACTACAGGATATGATTGACTTTGAATATTTTGGCACTTTGTATGACGCAACAGATTGTTGTAAAAAATATATATTGACGATATCATTAATGTTTTATGGTCGTAATCGATGTTATCTTTATTCATTCGTTTCCTATCGTGGCAAGTTCTATAATGTATTTAGAATTAAGGTATTCGATTTTAAAACTAGCTGGGTGGTTGAAAACATTATCTGGGAGTAACTTCTTCGTTACCTCAGCTTCAATAACAAAGAACTTTTCTGTGTTAAGATATTTTGCACGTTTTACGTCTCTAATATCGTTCTATCAACTCGTCTACATAAATGACGAAAATTGTAAAGCATACTAAGTATTTGAACCTTAATAAAAATTGTCACTGACATGAGCTTTTGCAGTTAGATTTGGAATATCTTTAATAACCGCATTGCCATTTAAATATAAAGGAAGGTAACTGTAATGCTAAGGACTTAATCCTCAAGCCACCTTTTGCGATTATAAGGAGCGGGATTTTTTCTCTTTTTTTTATAATTCAGCTAACAATCCTTAAAAGATGGGAAGATCTATTCTTTCAAGCGATAAATTATTTCTCTTCCATATTCCCGAACGTCTTCATTTAATCTTGTGCATCTCCCAAAGACTGTGGTTTTTCCCAAGTTGATTAAAAGTTTAAACTTCTGAGATAAGGGCATCCGAAGTTTTACTTATTTGATTGCGAAGAGCTATTTTGTTAATTAGAGCGGAGTGGTGGTCGAAGATTGATGAATTAACTTGTAACAGAGTTTTTTTTTGCATAAACCGGGACCAGAAGAGAAAATTGTGAATATGTTATAAATTAATAAACTAATAAAAAGTTATGTGTTGTTTTATTGTGTTTTACATATAATCAATAACTTTAGCCAGATGCGCAGATGGCCGAAGGGGTCGAAAAGTACTAGAGTGGAGACCACGGACTAGCAAGCGCAGCGTAGGACGTCCACCAGCAAGGTGGACTTACGACCTTATAAAGGTCGCCGGAAGACGCTGGATGCAGGTCGCTTCCAACCGGTATAAGTAGAGATCGAAAGGGGAGGCCTATGTGCAGCAGTGGACGTCCTACGGCTGAGATGATGATGACGATGATGAACTTTAGCCAAAGACTTTTTATAAAATGGATACCTCACATTTTTAATTTGTTTTGAAAAAAAATAGCTTACCTAGTTTACCTTTCTTTGCTTAGAAAATAATTTATATAACGATGAAAGCAATCTCCGGTATTTTCATCCTCTCAAAGAAAATAAGATTAAGCTGAGATTCTTAGAAAAATACGGATGTAATCACTTTCTTTAATATGGTATTAGTTATTCCAGGATTTGGATAAAGCAAATGACAGAGCTATCCAGATTCAAAGTTTTCCATCAACGGCAATCTAGATTCAGTCCCAGATTTTGGGCTTTCAGGTTGGTGATTTTAGTATTGTCATAGCCCTAAACAAAGAAAGGATAAAAGTATGTATTATCATCATTATCACACAGGCTTTCTCTCTGTGTGAGAGAGTGGGCCATAATCCACCACGTAGACACAGTGCAAGTTGGTAGATAGATGACACTTGTTTTCGGAAGTAATGTGCCTGGTTGGGATCGAGCTCACGATCATACACCTTGTAAGTCGAGGCCAATACCACTGGGCCACCACTACTTACATTTTAGGATGGTTGTGGTCTAAGTACAATAGTATAGGTCAAAAGTGTAATAAAACAATAACGTTATCTACCAATATAAAAATAAGTTTAGAATCCCTGATAAGTTAAGTGATAAACAAAAGTGTTTTAAAATAAAAGAAGCTGCCAGATGTTAAAATTATCAACTTCAACGTTGCGATAAAGACAGAACATGTCGTTTTCCTCACGATACTTTTCTTATCGTTTTTGAAAGGACCCGTGATGAAATTATTTACGCAAAGTAATTGACATGGCTGGGTGGGTTCAACCCCACGTCTTACAACTCGTGCGCAAGAGCTTTCTTCTTCTTCATAATTATATCAGCCGTAGGACGTCCACTTGTGAACATTGGCCTCCCCTATAGGACCGGTTGGAAGCAACTTGCATCCAGCGCGATCCTATGGTCATCATTAGATCACTCTCCTATTATTTATATTTTTATTAGTACATCTCTGCCTCACACTTACAGATTTATGCTATATACTGAGTTCTTCCAACTCCAACCAATGGCGATGTCTAAAAAAAAACGGAGCATTTTCAAACTAAATCCACCCAGCTAATTCCGACATGATCTGTCCAATCTCGACGCTCCCCAGACCAGTAATCCAGTTAATCGCATCAGATGTGGCTCTCGATAAGGTAATGTAATCTGCGTCTATAATTGCGCTACTGTTAGTGTCCGTCTGTCCGTCAATGTCGATGGAACGCTGCATATCAATGATTCGGTCCGATATGGAATTTTGGAGTGAATTTTGTGGATGTCTGGCGGTAGATTTTTCGTATGGTTGAATATTATGTCAGTTATGTGATCATTTTACAAATCTATGTAGCAGTGTAAATTCTAATGGTCTTTATATTTTCCGGGGTAGAAAATAACATGACTTCTACCGCTCGGGGTGACATGAAAAAGACTGTTATACTTGACTAACTAAAAACCTATGATTCTTCAGTTGCCTTATGCGTTCCAAGGATGCAGTGATCTTTTAAGACAGTCCCACTACTTACTATAGACTACTCTAGGACAGAGATGAAGGCAGGTGCAAAGTCGACGATGGAGTGAATTTACCCAGAAAAATCATAGGTCTCAATGTATTCTACGGGAGGACTCTTTTAAATTTGATTAGGTATTGTTACACTCTCCAAAACAGAGCAATCCTATAAAAAAAGAACAGGCTGTCGCGTTAAAAAATATTTCTATTGACTCTGCCAATTTCCTTACTTATCTAGTATCTCTACATTATTTTTATCAATAGGATACACTTCATGGTGAGATAAGCGATAAGGAAAATATAACGAATCATCATGACAGAAACGTTACACACAATGTTATAAATAATATAAATACTTAGTACACCAAAAGAAAACTTAAATCTTTGAAATATCAGTGTAACTACCTCAACAGGAGCAATGCAACTCCCCATTATATTCATAATCTGATCAAGACGCTTATAAAGAAAAGTCACTTGAACATTCACCTTATTTTTCACAAATCTACTTTAAATTCTGAGCTACATTGTTTAAAAGGTAAAATAAAATTTGATGATGATAACTCCAAACACGAAAAAGAAAACCAAACAATTGAAGAACTTCTTTTAATGAAAATGTAAAAGAAATGACATATCAACCTTGAAATATTAAACCACATGTGTGTGACACGCTCACAATTTTTTATTACAAATCTAACCTAACAAATCACATTATTGTTCGAGAATACATCTTATAGTTCAGATATCACTTAAGTCTAAAATTACTGATTTATTCATTGGCATTCGTTTTCCACCCACCTTTATATAGGCCCCTACTTTTTTTCCGTATTTCAATGAAAATGAGTCTCAACCAAACTCTCTTCTTCTGAATATCGTCCACTAATCTGGCCGTTGGACTGCAACCACTTTTTGTATCACGTCATTTTTGAGGGCTCTACTCTTTTTGCCATCTTGTTATCTTGACAAATGTTCTAACTTTCTCCTCTTTAGAGCCATAAAAACTATTCACTTTCATTCATTCCACATTAACTTCACATGGAAGAAGCTCCAGTCAGTCCAATATCTGAACCATTCAGATTTGGACACACTTCACTAGCAACAAATACCACCATCTTCGCCACTTCCTCAGGATCTAATATCCTCATCTTATTCGACAGATTATTATAAACGAAATTCATTTCGTCTTCATCCATTGCTAAATTCTTCAGTATATTCGTCCTTGTCAGACCAGGTTGAACTGCATTGACTCTTACACCTTCGGACGCTAATTCCACAGCTGCAGTTCTAGTAAATCTTTCTAAACCGGATTTTGTCACAGTATAAGGTAGAAATCCATGTACAACTTTCGTGTATTTTGTCGCGTGTAAATTCACAATATTTCCTTTAGTTTTGACTAAGTATGGTAATGCTAAGTGAGTTAATTTGTATGGTACACGAAGATTGATATCAATCATTTCGTCAAACGTGTCTATACTGTCGTCGAATAGTGATCCCATAAGCATTTTGGCAGCACAATTCACTAGGACGTCAATTCTTTGGTACTGAGCAACTGTTTGGTTGATCACTGTTGCGCAGCTTCCGTTTGCTGTGAGATCTAATCTGAGGCAAAGTGGTGTGAGTCCATTGGCTTCTTGACACTTGTCTGCTACGTTTTTGAGTCTTAGTTCATCTCTGCCTATAAGAGTGAGTTTTGCTCCGTGTTTCGCGAAGAGGATTGCCGATGCAGCTCCAATTCCTGAACTAGCTCCAGTAACTATAACAACTTTATTTGTAAAATCCATCTTGATTGCTTCTACACTGTCCAAACTTCTTCTTTTATTATGATAGTTATTATTGCATCTTCTATTAAACTATCTTGTTGTTATTTCTTTTGTTATTGTTTCTTCTTCCTTCAAAATACTTCACAATGTAAATTCACGTTTTATAACTTATATCACGTGCGTTTTAAACGGTGGCCGGTATGATACTGTAGCTAAAACATTCCATTTGCGATAGCCCGAGATAACACTATCTGTGTCTGCACTGTATTGGAGTTGTAAACATTCGCTTGGTGATAACCAGTGTGATAATAGCGATATGTAATATTTATCATTGTAATTATCGTAAGGTTAGACTTTTGATAACAAGGCTATGAGGTAATAGGAATAAATAGTAACAGTGGCGCCTAGTCTTAGTTCAAGTCTTAGTTTCTCTGTTTCATTCTGTCACATGTAGACGTCATTTGGTAGAGCGAGAACTCCAATCTCAAGTGGTCGTATTCATTTGAATTAGAAGCATGTTAAACATGCAATTGCACATTTCACTTTAGTGAGTTTCAATTTTATGAAACTGAAGAGGAAAAAAATATATGAAAAGCTTTGCGTGACTTATTAAATAATGTGGTCATGATCGTGACGTACTGGTAAAATAAACTCTCGATACCCCGCCAATGGAATGTGTCTATAAGATAGTTACTTATAGAATCAACCAATCGAACCGCTATAATACATGACGCGCAAGAATTGAACCCATGATCTGCAACCCAACAACCTACGCCAACCGTGCCGTCGAATTACAAACAGGCATTTAGCAATTAGCACTTAGCGTTGACTATGAGAAAACTTAAACTAACACAAAATTACTAATTAAAACCTTAAATCCCCATGATAGGCTTCATAATCCCCTAAAATTTCAAACATCCCTAATCTCACTCACACTCGTTATCCAACCACAACAAAGCAACACAAAATTCTCTGTCTACCCGCACGCAATTCAGCGCGCCATTCACGAGACCCGTCAGTCGAAACACGGCTCTCAAAGTGTGCGGACGTGTCTCGCATTCGTACGGAATGTATTACTGACGAGCGATTAGTGTGCGTCGAATCATGCATTAAGGGTATCATTGGAATGGGGGATTATTTGTGCTTTGGGATTTGGATGGAGCTGTTTACTCGCTTTATGTTCTTAATGTACGAAAATAGCTTGTTACCATATTACGGCTTGTTTTAAAGTCAAGCTGTTAAGTGGCATATTTATTTAATATGTGAGTTCACAGAGAAAATGTAGTCTGCAGAAGTTTTTGGAAGACGGCCATCTTTAATTGGTAATGACGGTTAAAGTATTTCAGACACTTGGTTTTGCTTAATGCGACAACATAACAATTAGGCATTTGCTAGCACAAAACATCAACTAAATGCTGAACATAGAAATAACAATCGATTTACGTTTTTTTCGGTTAACGCTCGTGAATTAATGTCAGGTTACAGGAGTCAATATTGCTTTGTCAAGTGTCCATGAAGTTTCTTATCCGATCTTCTCCATAGAGGTTGGTCTCTATAGAGAAGATCGGACGGGAACTTTGGCATGGGCAACTACAGTACTTTCACAGTTTTTATGTCTTGTGACTGGGACTGTCGCTCCTTTTTGGCTTTAAAAGTACTAGTGACTGGCCTACTTGAAATATAGATTTTGAATTTGAGATGTAACCTGAACAGAGGACCCGTGAGTAACATATTTTTCCTACTCCTCCACTATTCTTTTCTGATTAATTTCGTTGCAGGATCCAAGGCAGGTAAATTCATTCTCCGGGACACGTCGACCTTCGCGATCATTGTCTCGGCGCTTTTCTGGTGGTTGCCGCTGTTGATTCTGACTCTCAAGAGTTGCAGTGGTTTGGGAATAGAGTGGTGGGTTTGTCCCATTAAAACAAAGGACTCGAGAGTTCGCAAAAAATGGATGATAAAAAGAGAGTTTAAAGAGTGGGACAAAGTACTCTAGGAAAAACGTAGCAGAATTAGGTAGGTATCATAACATTTTCTAAACTCTTAAACTAATATTTTGATGCACGGTTCTTTTGTAAAGTACATGATGAGACATTTCATCATCATCATCTACCTGCCCTCATCCCATTCTACTAGTGGTTGGTGCAACACGCTTTCTTCTTCCATTCTCCCCTATCAAAAGTCACAGAATCATGTACGTACATGATTCTGTGACTTTTGATAGGGGAGAGTCATACAAAACCCTGTCAAAATCCACACCTCCCATCTCCCTAAACATGACACAATCCGTACACTTACGTGCATTATCATACCTTGAGCACACACGGCCTGAAGTTTACCGTAATGCGAGGGAGCTTATCTCCCTCCATTAGTCGAATTGAACTGGGCACTTTTGTTTGCAACGCAGTGTACCGGGCGGATTGTTGCGATGCATCGTCGACGGGGCTGTGGTGGGATTGATGAGCGGAAGCGATTTTCGTAGAGCGGAAATAATAACAACTGTTTTTAGGTGACTGGAAAAACTAAGAAGAGACAAACGATGCCCAGGAAAATAGGAGAAGATTTAATTATTAAAAAAAAGTTTTACTTAGTAGTAATACTTAAATAAACATTTTTGAAGAAAACAAGAAAAGTTTGACAGTTGCAAAAATTATACAGAGTGTGGATACTCACAACACCTCTTAGGTGACAGACCATGACTTCCCAAAATATAACTCGGGCTGACAAAACATAGAAAGAGAAAGATGATAATCAGTTTTGTTTTTGGGGTTACCCACAAACAACATTCATTACCTATCATCTTTCTTGTTATTATCATCATTAGCAGCCACTGCGGAGTATAGGTCTACTCTCTTTTGTGCAACATTTCCCTTCCCTGTGTTTATACGCAGTCTGTCTATTACCTGGTGGCTAGTAATTTCAGTGTGGGAAAGAGACATAGCTATACAAGTCGTCTACGTCGTTCCCACACTGTAATTACTCTAGCTTTAAGACGCCATGTTAGGCCACCAGATTTTTCTTCTGAATATCGTCCTCCCATCTAGCTGTCGGTCGTTCAACGCCTCGTTCCTATGGCTCAACTCGCTTCCGCCTATATCTCGCGCCCTATTCAGACATATGTCGGAAATAGAAAACACAATGCAATCAGATAACCGAGCACTGATGATTAGAAGTATAATATTTATATTTTCCATGATATCCCCTGGGAACAAGGTGTGAATTTCTGACAGAAACCACAGAACGCCAACTGATACAATCCCTAAATAAAATCTCCTCTCGTCGATGCATCTTCCACATTAATACAAACTTCGTCTTAAAAACAGGCTTATTCCGGCAGTGAAAGTGACAGAGCTACACAAGTCGTCTAGCGCCATCTCGTTCACTTACCGGAATAAGTTGTAATACCCCCCCCCCCCCCCTGATGGTCATACAACAAAGCACGGCGGTTACGAGTACTACGCAACTGCGTAGTACAAAAAACTAGCATTCATCATCATCATCATCATATCAGCTGTAAGACGTCTACTGCTGAACATAGGCCTCCCCTATAGACTTGGAACCGATTGTAAGCGGCCTGCATCCAGCGTGATCTTGTGGTCTTCATAACATTGTCTGCCCACCTAGTGGGTGGACGTCCTACGCTGCGCTTGCCGGTGCATGGTCTCCATTCGAGAACCTTACGATCCCATCGGCCATCAGTTCTGCGTGCTACTGCCATTTCAACTTACTAATTCGTTGGGCTATATCGGTAACTTTGGTTCGTCAACGAATCTCTGGATCTAGTATTCCTACTTGTTTAACCAAATACAAGACGTTTTAAATAAATGAACTCGCTACACAATTATCGCTCTAATAAACTAAGCACAACTAAATTACCACTAAGCACTTGGACTTCTGCCCAGTCCTTAACAAAAACATACGACACAAGGAAACAACTAAGCGCCTAACTAAACAGTATTGCACAAATAATAAAAAAGGAGAAATACGGAAAACGGAATTTATATGAGAGTGAAACTAGAGTGGCGACTGATGCGTCGACAAGTGGAGGGGACTAGGGGTGCGCTTGTGATAAAAATAGGGAAAATATTATCTTATTTCCATCGACTACTTGGTCGACTGTTAAGTAGGCTGTATTTATTGGTAAGGCTTTGGTCTGAATGTTAGCGAGTGGAGGGTATAGCGGATTTAGACATAACGAAAAGATTTTGTAGCGTAAATCTAAGTATGTCGATGGTAACATGTTTTATACATCCTACTACTATTATAAAGGCGAAAGTTTGTAAGTATGGATGTATGGCTAACAAATATAGATAAACATATAGGATAGTTTTTATCCCGATTTTATGTTCCCGTGGGATAATTTTCGAGTTGTAGCGGGTGAAGCCGCTGGCAACAGCTAGTATCCAATATAGACTCCACTAATTCTTTTCTTAAAGAAAACGTTGTTCAACGCTAGGATTTTTTTCCTGTGTCGTGGGTGCGTTTAAAAATATATAAACTCACATACAAAAACGCCCAGACCCGGATCAACTATTTGACATGTTCATGTTTTTTATTTTATTTCTTACATCATACAAATATTCGTTCCATGCGGGAATCGAACCTGCGACATATCACACGGCGCTAACCGTGTGTACAATATCTGTTTAACTCGGTTTCGCTTCAATCTACACTCGATATGATTATAGCAACCTTTTAAATGGATACTGCCCGTAGAGCTATTTCCAAGTAACATGATTTTAGCCTTCTTATAATTATTACGCGCCCAATAAGCTGTAAAGCTTGGGATTGTTAAAAATCTCTTTTGCCTAAAATACGTTAAAGCTATAAAATTAATCGGGACATTTATAAACGCCTATCAAGATATCGCTCCCCGCTTACAGACTTACCGACCCCTTATCCCTCCTCAAAGAGATGAACTCCTAGAAATGTCGCTTGATTTGAGAATCTGTTTGGAATACAGAGGGAAAACATTGATAAATAAGGAAAATGCTTGAAATAACTTTGAAGTTCAATAGCTAGGAATATTATCTAACTAATATAAATGCAACGAACGTTATTTTTGTGTTTGGTGCATGTTTGACGCGATTAGAATTAATGAAAACTTTTTTTATCAATAATACTTACATTCTAGACTGTTTTTCAAAGTACTGAGCAGCATAAAAAGTAGCACTTACCTGAAACAAAAAATAAAAATATTTTATAGAAATGACAGATAAATTGAAAAAAAAAATGAATTTAGATAACCAAGTGTAAAAAAATACATACTGGGTCAACTAACAAAGGATGCCTGGAATAACATCTCAAATATCTGCCGTCCAGAAGTCGCGCTTGTGGCCGCAAGATAAACGGTTTAAGCATAATCCGTCTATGATGTCACCCACTGCTGGGCAACTGTCCTCCTCTGTGTCAGAAGGAGTGGGCTGTACGCTGCAAGCTATCTGCGAATTCAGTGGTGTGGACTATCAAATCGATCACAGTGCGCGATGTGGCAGATACGTGCATTAAGGGACGTAGTGAAATATGTGTCAAGTTTATTATGCATGGCCTTTGTTGAGACTTTTACTTACCATTTTACCACAAAAAAATGAAACATCTGTTGAACACTTGCCTAAAAAAACTGTCAACGTCACGTTGATATAGGAGTCGTTTTGCAATTACACTTTTTTAAACAACAGTTCAACAGAAACTTATCTTTTTGTGGTAAGGTGGTTTAAGTTTTGTTTAACAAGCCATAAATATTTATCAAAATCTGTGATTAGCGAGAATTGGTAATGTCATAGACCATTCAGACCCACCACGCGGGCCCAGTACAGCATATCAATTGACCAGCTAGATAAGAGAAAACCGCGGGGAAATTCTTCTCTAATCGAAGTAAAGGAAAACTTCTACTCCCTTGGGACTATAAAACGCACGGTTTAACTCAACCATTAGTTGCGAACAGCATCAGAATTACTAATGTTATTACTGAACGTCTATATAGCAGTTAACGGCGTATGGTCAAGCGAAAGCATCGTTTGATGAGTCGGAAAAGTTGCCACGCGCCGCCACCAGGAGGCGTTAGTATCGCAAAATTAACGCAATCCAAAGTTTTATGAATTTCATTTCGTCAACTTCGACATTTCATAAAGTGTTCCCCTTACGCAAAATACATGTATTACTCTAGAAGAAATATTTTGATATAAGGATATCGAAACATTTACTAAAACAAAATGATAGAAATCTTTATTGATGTGGATTAATATTTTGTGAATATTTTTATCATTCACAGTCTTAAATTTATTTTATAACATTTTGATGTCCCGAGATTACGAACAAAACTACTATTTTGGTAGAAAATAAATGATAATTGGCATACCTTACGAAAGTGACAATACCCATTATCGTTAAGCCCCAAACACACGCGCGCACGGGCAAGGGCATGTGTTTTGTGTTCCACACGCGCCTGAAAGAGTGTCAGCACAATGGCAATGACGGGGCTCTCTTTTAGAGGGCCTACCTGGGTCGCGGGCTAGCGAATACCATGACCCCAGAACGTAAAGGGCTATTGAAAGACATCGTAGATTTTAGTAAGTATTCCGAGTCTGACAGTCCCTCCCGCCGTGCCCTGGGTAGGAGGACTCATTCGATTATTTTAGCACTCTAAAAAAAGCCCCAAACACACGCTCCTTTTATTAACGTGCGGTCACAAAGCTGGTTGCGTGATATCTTTATATGTTCGAGAGTGGAAAGCTAAGGGTGCTTGACACCCTGTCCTCCATCATCTGGTGTTGGTACTAATTTTTGATGCATTTTGATGTAATGACAAACACTAGAACAATTTGATGTCACCTCTTTATAATTAAATCTTCATTCTATACTATCTTATCTACAGTATTTTTTTGGGACAATGTTGTAATAATCACTTTTCTGATAAATCGACGCTGTCCTTCAATAGCCCTTTCTGTTCCGGGGTCACGGTAAGGAAATAATCCCGCGACCCCGGCAGGATTTGGCCCTCTGAGAGGGGGGCCCCGTCATTATGCTGTCGTTCTTTGAGGCGCGCGTGGGACACAACGCGCCGTCGACCGGGGCATGGTCCATGGTTGGGCAGCGAGTTGCCCTTTACTCGCTGCCCGCATACCCGCGCCTACGGTGGCCGGAGATCGTCTAGCGACGTCCGTCGCCGTGGGCTTCACCACCGCGGCTGGGGCGGAGGGAGGACACTGTCCTCTCTCGCTCGCGGCCCGCCTCCTCCTTCGCGAGCATTACTGCTTCGCAGAAGGAGGCCTGCTTCCTTCTTCTGTGCGCGAGAGGTCTCCGCCTATCGCAACCGTGAGGACACGTCGGTGCTCTGCCCAAGCTGGACAGTCTTGCACCGTATGCTCCACCGTGCCCTCCGGGCGATCTTCGCAGTGGTGACACCCAGGCGTTTCCTCCTTTCGCATCAGACACAGGTATCTCCCGAAACTTCCGTGTCCGATGAGTACCTGCGTCAAGCGGTGAGCGGAGGTCAGGACGCCATGACTTCTCTCCAGCCACTCCTCAAAGAGAGGTCTTACCGCCGCAATTGCGGCGTGCCCGGATAAATGAAACCCTTAGAGATATTATCTATCGACTCCAAAAGCATGAACCCAGTACTGATCTTTTTTTACTCCAAAGCAATAAACAGAGCGAGAAGCAACTTGTACCGAACACGCGGTGTGACAGCAATGACCACCGATTTTTCATCATAGGCGATATTTAACAGGGTGGTGGGTGCTATGCCTTATTTGTAGTTGACAAGTAATTTTGAAGTATTCAAAATGACAACAGCAGTTTTCATTTAATTTATTTTAATCCTGTTTCTTAGAAATTGTTATAAATCTGTGACGAAACTAAATAAATAATAATAAAAGTGAAGTGCTTCTTATCCTATATCGCAATTTGATACGATTAGAAGTTGTTTTCAGTTACATATTATCTCAAAATGTTGATTGTAAATCATGCATTTATCATTAGTTCATGTGAAATGGTATTTAGATGCATAAAGATTAGATGGGAGGAGGATGGACACAGAGGAACCATCCGACAACAATAGTACGATATCACGATAGCATTGATATAATATCACTGTGAGTAATTTATTTTATTGATAGGAACAATTTGTAATTTATAGAATCATACGTATTCTAACATTTCCCTTGTTTGCTCAATAGGGGTCGTCAGGAATTTCCTGCGTTGATTTTCAGTAAGTTTGGTTTATTTTATTCTTTATTTATTCATCAAAATAATGTGTTATTTAAAATAGAAAGTTTACGTGACTTATTTACAGTCATGTCCGTTTAATCACGTCCCATTGAACACAGCGGAACATAGTTTTGAATAATCTATAAGCCTACGTATCAGTCGTCTTTATTTTCTCGATCTTTTTATCCGTTCCAATTTTATTATTACGAAAATCTGACAGCCGCGATCTGAAAAAAAGTGTCGCAGGTCTAGCCTGTAAGAGCCACGCTGGCTGACTGATTCGTCAAGGAACGAAAGTGATGACACTACTTTTAAAAGGCAAAAGATGAGAGGACAATAGTGGATGTGTGCTCAGAATAAAACGGCGTATGTGCCCAAACATATCGGCGTCTTTTTATGAATTAAAATTGTTATTAATTGAAAACATGTCTTTACAGAATTTAGACACTAGTATTTTATACAATTTAAAACAACATCCTTTCAATAACTCATATTAGTCATTCCATAAAGTCCAAAAAATAAATTAGATAGACCGAACTTTGCATTTTTTTTGTATCGAGAAAATTTAATTGAATCGTGTTTTCAACTTTGTGAGAATTTAGATCATATAGTCAATAACTATATTCCAAGTTGTAAGATCTGTAGTCCAGATATGTACGAAGAAAAGTAAAAAATAAAAACCGTATTTTTACTGACCTATCCCCTTAACAGCTCTGGAGAGCTGTTTAAGATTCTAATAGGGCTTTTAGAGCACCTAAAGTGTTATAGCAGGCTAATAATGTTAATGTAAATAGTTCTTGCGGTGTAAGTCTAGATATAATTAGCGTATAATGTCCAATTACTGTTACTCAGGCCTCCTTTCTGTGAGAAGAACTTGAGAGACTCAGTGTGGGTTGGTACTACGCTCCAAAACACAAATTGCTGACGTTGGTCAAAAGGCCGCTGCACTGAAATGGGCTTGGGCCGGCCACGTCTGCCTTATTCCTGCCAGCTGTGGGCCAAAATACCCACTTAGTGGAGCCCTGACACAGCCAGAAGGCGTCGCGGCAGACCTTGTAGAAGATGGCGGGACGAGCTTGATAAAACCGATGACCAGTGGTCCACTTTGGTCCTGGATCGTGAAAATTGGAAGTCATGGGGCCTTCGCCCAGCAGTAGGATGATGTAAGCGCAGTATCAGTATATATGCTTGACTGGGAATAAGACCACGGATTCACGATTATTGGCCACAACTACTCCTCAAAAAAAAAAGAGGAGAAAAGTGATCCTGTGTGGCCCTAAACTCCTCTTTACCCACTTCTTTATCCAATTGAGCACTAGGCAGAGGGACCTTCGGCCTCATACAGAACTAATTTCATGTCATTACCTTTTACATAATTTTGTTTCATTGTTAATTCAACCTTTTCTATTTTATCCTGTGTCTCATAAATACATTTTCTTATCTATAAAACTAGTAGAAAATCATCAAAGAAAAGCAAAGTTGCTCTCCGTAACTTAACAAGCACTTTTTACTTCAGTAAACAGCGCTCTAAGCAATAATTTTTCATCGCTGCGTCTCAGATGATAAGGTAGAGGAAAATTAATATCTTTCCGTGAAGGGTTGCTAGGAGCTGTATTCTTGTTTATACAGGTTAAGTTAAGGCGGAGATTGACTGGTCATATTAAGCTGGCTTCTCACGGCGTGTGATAATATCACGATTCACGCTGGGCCACGAGCGCGCGTCCCCAAGCGCGCTCGTGAAATTATCTGTCTTTTAACGTCACCCAAACTCGACCTCGCTTATGGGGCTGTAATAGCAATCCAACAAAATGCAGCTTCGAGTCCTCATCATCATTATCAGCCTATAGGTATTAATGTTCCCACTGCTGGGAAACAGGCCTCCTCTCTGTGAGAGGGGTCGGGCCATAATACACCACGCGGGCCCAGTGCGGATTGGTGGATATCACATGTCTTCGAATTTTGGGTTTTAGGACATGCCGGTTTTGTCACGATGTTTTCCTTCACCGTTTCGAGAGCAGTGGTGATGAAATAAATTACACAAAGTTATGCGCCTGACTGGCTTTGAACCCACGACCTACAACTCGTAAGTCGGGGTCGATATCACTGGGCCGCCACTATTCACTGCTTCGAGTCCTGCCCCCAGTCAAATTTTTATCAAGTAATGCACCTGGCAGCATTATGGCTACTGCTACTAAACAAGTGACGCAAACATAAAATTGTATTGCATCACTTTTATTTTTTCTGATGACGTTTATTTTCTTATAATCCAACTTAGATAATACGTAAAGCCCAAAGATAAATACTCAAAATTATCAGTGAATGACAGGATTTACAATGATTCATGAAAAACATCTACAGGGTGATTTGTATTTGGGTGAATTTCTTGAAACGGGTGATTCTTAACTTAATTTGCAACAATTTTGACCCCGAAAACATGATTGAGGTCCAAACTGACTCAACTTGTTTTGGAGGTATCGAACCTTTCTTTCGAAAATTTTCCAACTCTCCCTCATAAATATAGCTTATTGTTAGAAATTACCGATGGTCACTTTTCATTAAGTAATTCTTTTCTTTTCAGGTTAAAATTCCTAGTTTGAGGAAACTTTATTTAAAAAACAAAGTGATTTATTAACTTATTTAATAAAAAAAAATATGCAAAAAATAACAGACCATTCTCCAAAAAAATGTCCAGTTGATACATAACCATATTTTTATTTGTGAAACAAACAAAAACCAGCTTAATTCCCAAACACTGAAAAGCTGATATTGGTCAATGAAAAATACATGGACCACATATCGAGCCACAGCACAGCAAACGAGTCAATAACCGATCTAAACGTTTCTCCCGATAACATACCACGTGGTACACTATTGGTTCCGTACGTTATAGCGATTGCAATAAAAGGTTCCGCCAGTTAGGGTTGAGAATAGAGATACACCGGTTGAAAAATCAAATCGAAAAAGAAAGAAAGAAAATAATACGCCTTACCACATAAAGATGAACATCCGTACCCTTAGCACGAGTTTTCAGTATTTGAGACGTGAAGAATACTGGGACTTTGACAATTTCATATTGACAATTTTCAAGGAAAAAATTAGTTCCTTCTTCGCACACCAGAGGCGCTGTTCCATTTTTTCATACAAGAAACGCTGTAAATACGAAGTGAAAATTCGTGCTAAGGGTACTGTTGAACGCTTGTCTAAAAAAGTGTAACTGTAAAACGACCCTTAAATCAACGTAAAATGTAATTTAGACGTTGATAGTTTTTTTTGACAAGTGTTCAACAGATGTTTATCTTTCTTGCGGTAAGACAGATCGTGTTCATTGGCATAAAACCTCATTAAAATTAAACACAACGAAAGAGTATAATTTATTGCTTTTTTGCCAGCGATTTCGGCAGCGTGTAAATTAAATATTAAAGTTTATAATCTTTCATAGCGTCGTAATACAACCCGTTCAGCTGTTTTGGCGTGATTGAGTTATAAATCCATCATAATAATATTTGAAATAATTCAAATCTTTTTCATATCATAAGATTAATCGATATATTACAAATCATTGTCATATTTTCGGAAATTTTGTCATTGCACGAGAACTTTTTTAAACCAGGAAAAAATATGTCACTTCCTTTACACTGGCTTCTTTTTAAATTACACCATAACATTTATTTCAGGTAACCCATCACCACATTATTTTTAAAGATTTTAATTTTCATTGGAACCAAACATCTTCCTTGGGACAACTACAATTCATCAAAATCACCATCTGTTACTAAAACAGTAAAAGAATCGACCGTTCCCTTTAATAAATTGGTCCCGCCAATAAGGCGATTGCAGTAAGTTCGTCCCGCAAATAAGGTCTGATGCACACCGACAGAGAACTTAATTAAGAAAAAGTAATTATGTCCGGTTGTATTTTCGGGACGAAGTGTGATGTTTTTCGTTTTAGTTCGCTCGCCTGTGTAAATTGTAAATGGGAGTGATGGAAGCAATTAGTTTCGACGTTTTTATTTGGAAAACGTTTACTTTACTTTCCAAATGTTGTTTTTTGGCGTGTAGTGTAAGTTAATAAGAAAATTTAAAGAAAAAAGTGTTACTAAGCTTTTTCAATTAATTCCTATCTTGAAACTAGGGATTAAAGTAATACTGTCTTACTACAAAAAATTAAACATCTGTTAAACATTTGTCTAAAAAAAGTGTAACTTCAAAAACGATTCTTATTGAATCAATGTCAAATGCCGTTTTGCATTTGACACTTTTTTTAATCAAGTGTTCAACCGATGTTTCACTCATTTGAAGTAGCACCTTTTCGTACTGGAATAATTTAATAGTGCCAAAATTATGTGGTTTGTCTTAGATTTTTGTTGTTTTTATTACAATTACAACTTGCCTTTAATCCCCTAAATAATAAGCAGAAATGTACCTCATGGACACTCATGAAAAAAAAGAACACGCTATAATTATGTGTGTTATTTCAGGTGCATTTATGTTTCTATGGAATCCCATTACATTATCTCAAAAGTAAATGTGATAATAATTAAAAATGCAAAACCTAATTAATGTCCTCAGATTCTTGGTTATCTGCCCCATACTTTGACGGACGGCGAACTTATTAAAAAAAAGCACTTTTATTGCTGTTTCTTTCTTTACAATTAACTAATGCTTATGCATTGTTACTTACTAATAAACTTAATTAATTGTAACTTAGATTGTCGTATTAGAATGACCGGCAACTGGTTGTTTTTGTGAAACAGCTTGTCTGTCGACAAAGGCCTCCTCTAAAGATTTGACGGCGAACTGAATTATACCCAAATTCGACTATTAAAAACACGTCCATCATAAACCCTAGTCCACACACAATAACGCTCATAACTTCCACCCCCGCTACACATGTCCCCAAAACAGTGACAGTACACCCTACTAACCGACTACACTCCATTATCTCGATACCCGGTGTGCTCCCACCGTATTTATCCGGTTGTAACCGGTTCTAACCGCTCCGAACTGCTCCGAAGCGGTTCGGGCCGGAATTGAACGGCTTAATTTAACGCCACTAGTTCGGCACGGCTGATTAACTGCCTTCTAGGAGGATGGCTAGGATGAATATTGATGACATGGTGCGACTTCGGGGGGGTGTGGGGGTGTCGGTTGAAGGGGTGTTTAGATAGATTATGTTTTTGGATTGATTATTATGAGGATTTAGATATTGGAGTGGGCTGAGCTGTAGTGTAAGGAGAATTACTTTAAAATAAATTTGAATTGTGACGATAGAAGTCAGTTGCTGGTGTAAGTTCACTGAAAAAAGTCTTTTTTTTTTTTTTAAATATGTCTCGTCTTACCTATCAAGAAAATGTTACATCCGTTGAACACTTGTCTAAAAAAGCTGTCAACGTCAAAACGACATTTCACGTTGATATAGGGTTCGTTTTGCAGTTAACAAAAGTCAAAAAGCAACGAAAGCACGTTATAAGGTAACACTAAACTAATCAAAATCTCATTTAAAAAAACCGCAAATCAGCGTCATCAACTGAATTACCTCCATCTTACGTCATAACAAGACTTTCTTTGTGCCTAACAAACTTAATAGAAAAGAAATGAATATCTAATCAACATAATCACGCGCAATTCACTTCCCTGTAATCTAACACCTCAACTTTAATCACATTAAAATAAGACCTATATTTCCTTGCAGAAATATCAAGTAGATACGAGTTTTGTGCCGAGAAAATTTTGCAGACGTGATGAGCTTTATATGCAAAGTTTTAAGGTTGATATTGGCTTGGGTTGCGGTGGAAGTACGTTTGCGAGGTGCAATGAAACTCGGGAAGACGTGCGGTGAAAGTTTTCGCGCTGACTGTCGGAAAAACCGTGTGTTTGACGTGTGGTACAAGTCATAAGCGTATTGATGAAGCTAATTTTTACTACTTTTACTTTTAACTCCCTCTCACGTGAGGCCTGTGTTCCAATAGTGGGAACATTTTAGTTTGATCATGTAAAGGATGAACTATATTTTAATATTCTGGTAGGCTTTGAATGATGTTTTAACGAATGAAACGATGAAGGGATGAATAGACACCAGTGTGAATCAAAACTAAATGATCTGACTTGTTTTTTTTCTTTCACTCTTAAAATATTCAATTTTAAAGGCCTCAAACCCTTCTTGGGACCAAAAAGCCCCATCTTTTAATACGCCTGTCTTCGTTCAAAACCAGTTTCTCTCAGTGAGGTCTGCATTTCTGTGTAAGGATTATTGAAAAACATTGAGCAAGTTTTTGCTTCGAAAATATACCTTAGAAACCGAAGTTTTTTTATAGGACATACTTATCGGAGCGATATGTTTAACGGTTCTATAAATTATTATTATTTAAACGCTTTCGCTTATACTTGGGGCCACAACTCTTACTTAACGATCGAACGCGTGTGAATCTAGTTTTTTTGTAAAATATTACGCGATTCTATTGTAGCGAAAACGATACAAGTAAAGATGTCTATTACAAACATTATTTATTGCCGTAATAGGAGAAAACGCGGGAGATATTGTTGGACGATATCAATAAATACAATTGCGCGGTTGCTGTATGTTACAGTTGTGTTGTGAAATCTGACAAATAGTAAAATGACGAGACCCACGCATATTCAATTCGTTGGACGCAACTTTTTTTATTCGGTTGGTGTCATGGCGGCAATCATGTTTAGTATAACTCGGGATAGGTAATCCGAACTTAGACGAGGTTAAAATAAACCAAAGAGTATCACATGAAAAAAAAAACCTTTTTCTAAAATCTAATCCTCTTCAAAAATTGTGTAAAATTTTCATGGAATACCCTTTTCAACAACAAAAATCGGTTGTCTGTAAAGTCGGTTTATTGACGATAGTTGAACGTGACAACGTCATAAGAAAATACTGCACTTACGTTGCTATAAACAAACAATTGATACGCCGTTGCTATGGAACGGTACAGAGCGAGGTAACGCCGTATGACGTCATCTTTTTTCGTGCATGCAAACGGCCATCGAATTATAAGACGTTATCATGTCAAAAAAGATTTTTTCAAAACGATTGGCAAGCATCCGAACTGAGATAATTTTTTTTAAGTTGGTTAAAAACCCCTTGTGTGTCAACGCTGTTAGCTGGTACTCGTAATGTGCGTAAAATATACTAGAGTTGCAACGTTTTAGATCACATTTAACTTTTAGCCAAGATAAAAGCCAAACTTTGGATTATGGGAAGCGTCTACTGAGCGTTTTCTCAAAGAAAAAGTGCTAAATAGTTTTTTTTTAACAAAACGGTCCAAAGTACCTCAATTGAAATCGTCCGACAAGCTGAAACAGCGTCATGTTCTCTCTCCTGTAACACGGCACTGAAAACGGAACACGAAGCGAGAATACCTTTCTAAACCCCAGGAGAGAAATGCCAGCAAATTTCTGGTCATGTCAGCACAAAAAAAGTAAAAAATGGTAAAAAAGAACAAAGGTGTGAAGTGAAGTCCGACTCTAATGGAATATTGTACGATGGTAAGAAAAAAATATTTAGGCATTTGTTAATAAATAAATAAAAAATAAAGGAAGAAAAGATTTTAACAGATTCACACAAGACAGCACAAAAACATAAAAATAAGGGCTGATTTTTCAATAGCCAGATAACCTCTGAGGAATTAAAATAACGGTTTGACATATTTTCTTTAGAAATAAAAAAAAACATGTGATATAAAAAATGGAAAATATTATAAAACTGATTAACAATGTAGTAGAGCAGTCAGTGGTGGCCCAGTAGTGTCCCGACTTACGAGTTGTAGGTCGTGGGTTCGAACCCCGCCTGGCATTACTTTGTGTAATTTATTTCATCACCACTGCTCACAAAACGGTGAAGGAAAACATACTGAGGTAACCGGCATGTGCTAGAGCTAAACATTCGAAGACATGTGACATCTACCAACCCGCACTGGGCCCGCGTGGTGGATTATGGCCCACTCCTTCTCACAGAGAGGAAGCCTGTGACCCAGTGGGAACATTATAGGCTGATTAACATATTTTTTGTAAAACCTAAAATACTAAACTGTGATTTTGTCACAAGACCATCATACAGACAACGGAGTCTTATCTACTGGGTCCCGTAGGCATCTGCCTTTGTACACGGAACCTTAAAAGGCAACGTAAAAAACCGCTTCCACCACAGCGAGCTCAACAAAACGCCTGAAGCCTTGCCCATCACCACAAAGAGCAAAGAGCATTTTTTTTATTTACTCCGTGCACAAACAATTGTTTGTGAAGTTGAGCGGGAGGGGAGGTATACAGAGGCTCATTTCCTCTCTCATGGGGAGGAAACGAGGTAAAAATGCCCTCCCTGACATTAATGAGGCGTTATTAAGTACTGGAAAACGGAAATAAGTCTAGAGGATGGAAGTGAATCGTATTTATCGGACGATTGTTTCTGAGCTTTTGTAATTGGGATTTGCATATTTTCCTTTAGGAGAAATGACAGGGTTTTTGTAATACGAACTTCTTTCTTTTTACGAAAAATAAATGCAAAGTCTGCCTACATAGTACATTGCATTTATTTTTCGCACTAGGTCTCGGGACTAACAAGCTACCGTGACCTCGGAACGTAAAGGGCTATTGAAGGACACCGTGGATTTACGACAGACTTGGACTCATTCGATGATTTTACCACAAAAAAAAATAAAGAATGCTGGCTATGTCTGTCAAAGGACCGATGGCTAATATAGCAAATAAACTGATTTTTTTAAACAATAAGCACAAAAACGCTCAAAAAATAAAAATAAAAAACTAAATCAAGTGCGAGCAGTGTTGGACCAGTGGTATCGGTCCCCCGCCAGGCGCATTATTTTGTGTAATTTATTTCATCGCCACTGCTCTCAAAGCGGTGAAGGAAAACATCGTGAGGAAACCGGCATGTCCCAGCGCCAAAACTTCGAAAACATGTGACATCTACCAACTCGCATTGGGCCCGCGTGGTGGATTATGGCCTGTGTCCCAGCAGTTGGAACATTATAGGCTGATGATGATGAACCAAATAGAGATATTTTATTGGACCAAATGCCAGATATTTAGATATAACAAAAAAAGAATAATCAAAATCGGTTCACCCAATCGTAAGTTACGAGATAAATATCATTTAAAAAAAAAACAGTCGCTAAGAGAACCTCCTCCTTTTTTTGAAGTTGGTTAAAAACTGACTTAAATCCACCCAGTTCCTTTTAATGCCCTTTACATTCCAAAGCCACGCGGCATTACTTAACCAATCGCGAATATTGGACCAATCGCGAATTAGACCAACCGCGAATTGGACGGAATTGCACCAACTTCGAATTGGACCAAACGCGCCTAAACGTTAAAATTGCAACAACACCCATTATTCGATAGTTCAAGAACGCCAAAAATTTCGACTTAAATACCAAATAAAGAGAATTCCAGCGAACCGAAAACCTAGTATTTGACCTCGTACAAGACCAAATGCTCTGAATATTGAATACGAAGAAACACGTATTTTTAGCTTGTTGAGTTTATAAGGTCATTCGCATCGAGATTCGACCTTTTAAGGATAATGACGGCATTAAAATCTGAGACTAAACATTAAAAACCATTTTTAGAATCAAATTTGTTTTAATAGGTACTCTTGCAATACTTTATTTATACATAGGTCTATCAATTTAAAGACACAATTTGAGTACTGTTTTGCTTAAGTTTTAAACTAAATACGAAACTCCCATTTTGTTTTATTTATTTAATGATTTTAAGAAAATATCGTCGCGCGGCCACAGCGTCAATCATGAAGTAACATTAAGGTGCGTACGGACTATTTATTAACATAACATTTTATACAGCATTGTTACAGAACATGTTTCAGATAATGTGGGCACTGAATGTTATAAAAGATGTTATAATAACATGTTATTGATATGTACAACAATGTTGCATAACAAAGTTACATAGTGTGGACGTGTTATAAACACAGGTTATATAACATGTTACATGGTCTGTACGCACCTTTAAACAAGCACAAGCGAAAATAAAATTTACATCTATTTTGAGTCATATTTTGCAATGTATTATGGTTTATTTAGATTTACCCAGCAGTGGGACAACAAATAGCCTTGATTTTTTTTTAATACTACTTTTTTATTATATTATTAAACTTTTGAAATACCAAAATTCCTACACAATCATAACTCTGACGTTAATAGAACCATTATTAAACCTACACGATTCAAGCGACGCACTTAGCAAACCATAAAAGAAAAATTACTTTCATCAAATATAACAAAAACATAAAATTCATACTGGGACCCGTAGCTCCACCTTTCGTGAGTACATGTCCTTTTAAGACATGATTGATTAGCCCCGGGCACTCAATCTTTCACTCCTGAAACTCAACTTTTAGATATATCTTATTAAGAACTTTTTTCGCCAAACTAAAACGAATTTTCTATGTAGAGACTTTTGTAAAAGTCTGTGAACTTTGGAGGATATTTTAATAGTTCAACAACAGAAAAATCAATGGTCTTCATTTATTTAAGGCCTCCCCTACGCACTTGGTATAATATGATCAATGCCCCATACGTATGTATATGGCATTTATTTGATGGTTTTTGTTTAAAAAATATGTTCGGTCCATTCTCATGTCTTAAGGATACACTAGTCGGCGGGACGAACTCGTTGGCGGGCAGGATTAAAATGCTTGTTATTTCATCCAACATCACGTACCAATGAGATGGATGAGCAGTAAGAAGCTAGGGAGCTTAAGTACACATACTCCAACCTTCGACTGACTCATACATGCAGGATTTGATTGAAGAATAGACTACTGCAACTTTTCAAAAGACTTTCGGGAATTTGGATATTATGAAAAAAACTACTGAATGTATCTGTTCAAAATAAAATTATTTATATTTTTGAACAAATTATCTATACCTGTATGGAAATTATTTTACAATTTATCGTCTTCTTTCGTTATTTATTTCCCCCAAAAGATGCGTTAAAAATTGTCTTAAAATAAGGAACTTTCGACACCCATAACTCATATTAGATGTTTTTTCTTACTATTTTGTTTCCATACAGGTCTAGATAATTATGAGATGAATGGGGATCATTGTATATTCTGAATGTATATCGTCAAATATTTGAATAATCGCCAAACTACGTTTGTATGGAAGAATGACCGACTAGCATACCCTTAAAGCTGTATTTGGTACAGAGACCGTGGAGACGAGCGATTCCGCGGGCAATAGTTAAAATTATAATAGCGTCTATAACTCAAAATCAGATCATGATTTATTACAAAAAGAAATAACCCTTTCAACCTCAGATTACCAACAATACCCCCGATTAAATAAAATTCTAAATAAAAATCTTTCTTCAATACCAACTCGCCAGCACAAAGAAACCTGTCATCGTAAATATAAAATATAAGTAGAATTAATATCGGCAGAGTAGTAAGCGAGAGGAAAATTCTATTTTGCGATGTCAAAGGGGCACACCTACCCCCAATCATTATCTATAACCCCCACAAGGCCCCCAGAGGAACCGGGTAAAAAACCGGATATTTCTGGTTCTCACTAGTTGCGGGAGAAAGGGGAACGGTATATGTCAATACTAGCATCCTCCCGTGAGTTGGTCTGCGAGGATTTTCATCTATTTTATAAAAAATACCCCTTCTAGGGTTGGAATTTACAAAAACATTGGAATACGTTTTTTACTAATTTGGTTGATTAGACTTCATTCGAAATTTTAAGTAAATCGGATGAAAGAATACATTTTCATCCTATTTTTAACAACCTTGAGGGGCGAATTTTCGTCACACACGTCTTTAAGAATAATTATTGATTGATCAGTTAGCCTGACAGTCAGGTTTTTCTTTAATATACATGTATAAAAGAAGAATATTATATGCTTTTTTATGTTATAAGGTAATATTAAATGAGAAATACGGAGAGGTTGACAATATTATTAGTGTAGTAAAATCGTGTATTTTTTTATTGGAATATTATTTGATTTGGAAAACAAGTAGGGTATAGGTAAATGTAGGACTGATTTATTGAACAGAAATAGATATCATATAAAATACAAGAGGGTTCGATAGACATTATTGTAATCAAATAAGGAGTCCTTTATCTTGACAAAATATTAAAACAGTCTTTATGCACAAACTTTCGGAATAATGCACCAAAATGAATAATTATTTTATGTTGTGTTCGTTATTATTAGGTTAATGTTTGTGTGTTAAAAGGTTTTCGGAAAAACCACCCTCTAGGTCGAAAATTCGGACCAAACACACGACAGGACTGTCGGGGCGGCCTACCTAACCTATACCACTTTTTTAAATTATTTTTTTACTGGAAAAGTAAGCACGAAGAAAGAGATTTTTAAAATTCAACCCTAAAGGGGTTAAACAAAGCAAATTTTATTTAAAATTTGTGGCGATGGGAAATCCCATTGGGCATAAAGTTACCAATTTAAAACTATCATACCACATAAATAACTCATCTATAAACTCAAAATGTATTACGAAGTTTTAATCAGAACACAGAAAGGTAAAATAAGAACTTCGCAATAAATTATTTCCGAAATGTGGGTAGTTTTTTGCTGCCGTTGTCCGGTGTTTTATCCCTCCCGGGGGAAACGCGTCGCCGACGAGGCTAGACGTTAACCGAAATGTCCAGTATTGATATATTGTCTGCTACTTCCTAGTTTGTTCCTATTGTGTTTTACTTTTGATGTTGGACTTTCAGTTTGTGTTGTTACTCGCTTTGGTGGAAAGTTAGTTTTCACCTATGTTTACTCGCTTTGGTAGAAAATTAGTTTTTCTTTAGCAGTAACTGTCCTCTTAGGGAGTTATTGTCTTCGTCATTATGAACAACTTTTCGAAGGAACCTATCCAAATCGAATCGAAAAGAAAACTTAGCCATTCGTTCTCTATTTCGACATCATCAGGATTATTGCATGTAATAATATTCGTGTTTGTGATAAATACTTGTAAATACAAAATTCATGATTAAACGTTCATGTAGTTGGGATCGCAATTGTCAACCACATCACTAGCATTTTAGTAGGTGTAAGTTAAATCTCGAAGGCCACTCTATTCCTTAAATCAGCTTGAACGCAGTACCATCATCAATCTCTCCAGAGATAATATTTATCTTAAAAGCAAATAACCAAAAAAAGCAATAAAATAAATTCCAACAAAACTTACAGTCTCACTTACACATATTTGCTGGCGGGGTAACAACCCGCCTCCCAACACCCCCGGGACCTCCGGAACTAGACGTTAAGGTGATTGCTTCGATGTAGCCCGCGAAATTCAAATTTTTTTACGTTTTTTGCAATTTGCAGGCCAGTGACATGTTGTAACTTTATAAATATTTGTGTTGCGCAAATAACAAGTATAATTCTAAATATAAAAAATATCAAAAAACTCGCTCCATCAGCTCTCACATAGAAAATGTGCATCGTAGTTAGATTTCGGAGATTTTAACATGCGCAACACAAATATTTATAAAGTTACAACATGTCACTGGCCTGCAAATTGCAAAAAACGTAAAAAAAATTGAATTTCGCGGGCTGGTTGGAGCATCCCCCTTAAGCGAAACGTCCGATGTTGATTTATTGTCTGCGACTTGCGTATTGCGTTTATATTGTGTTTTGCAGCACCTGGCGTTTCGTGACTATTTGTATTGGAATTTTGTATGTATTCCCATTTCCTTTTTCAGTGTGTTGGAAAATTTCAAAACGTTACGAGTTTGGCATAAATGTGGCGTTGAGTTTCACCTTTCTGGATGCAAATTGCCGAGCGTGGATTGTGATTGCATCAGTTTTAGCATGGAGAGCCTTTTTGTTAAATGAAAGTGTTTGGGTTTAGATGCTTGTGCTGTTTTTCGTACTAGCCTGATACTGTACGGCGCGTTGTGTCCCACGCGCGCCTCAAAGAGCGTCAGCATAATGACGGGGCCCCCCTCTCAGAGGGCCAAAGCCTGCCGGGGTCGCGGGATTATTCCCTAACCGTAACCCCGGAACGTAACAGGCTATGAAGGACACCGTGGATTTTAGTCAGTAGAAGTCTGACAGTCCCTCCCGCCCTGCCCGGGGTTGGAGGACTCATTTGATGATTTTACCACGCTAAAAAAAAAAAAAAAAAAAAAGCCTGATACTGTTTTTTTGTTTCTTTTACATTTTGCGCGCGCTATACAAGGTTTGTTAAACTGGATTGAATATTATAATGTAATTTTCGAGTGAGTATGTGACAATCTTAGCTGAAGCGTTCTGTAGATTCTGTAGGGCTTCGTTTTATTTCATCATGTCTGTTATTTTCAGGTTTTTTATGTAATAGTGTCAACATTGTCATCATAATATGTTAGATAGATGCGATTTAGCAATAAATAAGAAGAAAGAAAAAACGTTTAGTGGCACGCGCCACAAGTGCACACAAATCATAATAACTAGAATATCTTATTTTTCGTGTCCTATTTCAAATTGTTTTATTTATAAAAACACCAATTGTAATAAATATTAATACGTAACTGGCTGATTTTATTCAACATCATTCATCAAAATTAAACCCACTTTTTAAACAACGGTATCATCACGAACATTAATCGCAGTTAACCACTCTGCACGACAATATTTTGACACATGACACATCAGCTGAGTCGACCGGGTGATTCGAAATTTGAACTATTACACAATATTTTTTGTCAACTTTCAGCATCCAATTTTTGATCAAAAATGTGTTACTACAGCTATTTCATGCGATAAGTTTGTGAACAATATCTCTAAGAACATGTTGAGGTCAATAAAACTGCCTCATTCTGTTGTATAACGTGTGTAACATACAAAATGCTACATCGTTCCAAAAACTAGGTAATTTAGATGTGCTGAAAAATATGTACATAAAGAAGCTTATCACATGATAATAATGGTTAAACAGTGAAATAAATAAAATAACTTACTATATACATTACTAGATTTGCCAGTGTTCATACATAATTTCATAAATAATAACGATCAAAGTCTGGATAAAAATTTGCAAAAACTATGTTGCAACATGACTCTTTTTAGTGCTGACCGTAAACCCAATATTCACAAAACGATTAAAAACCTTCATTCAGCCTAATCGATACTCGCAACATAATCGAACATGGAAAAAAAAGTAAAACAAGACATAGAGCATGGACTGATTTTTTTGACTATAGAAAGCTCAGTCCATGCAATAAGTCTATGAATCTAAATCTGAATCATTTTATAATATTTCAAATGTTCAAGTATTATTTCGTTTACGCAATAATTTATTTATCGGTGTTTCATTGGAGGCTAAACATACCTATGTGTCTTCTAAACTTAAATTCAATCATATGGTTTTACTTAAACCCATTTTGTGTTTTCGTTAATTAATTTCAATTTATCTTTTTAAAACGGATCTAAAAAACGTGAAAAGACAAACGCCGGGTTCGGATCTAATGCTGAGAGATGGGAGTATGTACTTCTAAATGATTACTTGCAGTAACAAACAATTAGAATTTCCAACGGGGCGTGTTTGGCTAAATTTTAAACTATGAGGAATAGCGAAAAATCCTTAAGGAAGTCTCGAGGCCGATTTGATAAAAATTAAATAACAACATAAAAAATAATTTTTTGAAATATAAATTCAGCAATCAAACTATCAATATTCTGTGAAGTAGAAACATGCGACAAACTTGAGGTATAAGGATTTTTTTCCAATAAATAATGTTTCGCTACATGTTCACAACATAGTGTTCTTATTTCAAATTTTTATTATCACTTCGTGGTGTAAATACATTAACGATTTTTTTGAAATTCGAACTTTAAGTGAGTTTGCGCGAATTTTGATTTTATTCTGCTGTACAATGACTAAATTATTGTTTGTATTAATTTTTAACATTTTACCAAGTTATCATTACTTCACCGAATTTGATCCTCAGCGAATTCGAATAGTGTAAAAAAAATTAACTAGGAATTATTTTTTTTTTATTTTTTTTTCAAAAGCTCGATTTCTGACCTGTAATACTTAAATGACCAAACCAATCTCACGAAACAAATTTGTACAATAAAATAATTAATTTGGCTATCTTTTGTTTGGAGCCGCGAGAGGGAGAGGACAGCGTCCTCCCTCCGCCCCAACCATAGTGGTAGGCGCCCGCAGCGTCGGAAGTCGGCAGATGATCTCCGGCCACCGTAGGCACGGGCATGCGGACAGCGAGTAAAGGGCAACTCGCTGTCCGACCATGGACCATGCCCGGGTCGACAGCGCGTCGTGTAATCGTGTTCCACGTGCGCCTCAAGGAGCGTCAGCATAATGAGAACTTGGAGGGCCAAAGCCTACCGGGGTCGCGGGAGTTATTTCATGACCCCGGAACATAAAGGGCTATTGAAGGACACCGTGGATTTTAGTCAGTACAAGTCTGACAGTCCCTCCCGCCCTGCCCGGGGTGGAAGGACTCATTTGATGATTTTACCACGATAAAAAAAAAACTTTTATTTGGTAGGAAACAAACTCATTTATAATAAGCCTATCAAAATCCAAGGCATTCTATATTCATTCAACATTAAAAATTATATTATGATTGTACAAAATAAAATGTACAGTAAAAATTAGCTAATAAATTAAATGTTATTACTTACATTATTTTGATTATCGAGTACCACAGCGAGTGCATTCCTAATTCAAAATTTTTGAATTAAATAATTGCCGCGCATTCAAACATTTATTATCTGACATTGTTCCTTTGTCTATTATTGTTTTTTTGGGAATGACAATGTACGTAATATTATTATAAAAGCTTTAAACTATATTATAATAGATAATAATTGTATTCTAAGCATAAAACAAATTTATTTTAATTTTTGTTAATCGATTTCCTAATTTCCTTATTTTTTCACTCGAGTTGACAAAAAAATCAATTATGGAATCGATTAGAATACTCGCTTTCACACATCATTACGATTAAAAAAAAATAACATGGTTGTCGATTACGAATACAAATCGAGTAGTGGTAATGAAAAATACGTGTTATTGGCCCTGTATTAGAGAATTACGCCAAGATCTGGTCTTTTTTACGTTATTTATAATATTTGGCATGATATTTATCTTTATTATTATGGAGTTAAAGCTCGCGTGTGTGATCCAAGTGCAAAATAAAAATGTAAACAAACAAAAGTGGCGCGAAAGTTCGAGTTCAGATATCAAATTTTTCATTACCACTGCTAATTTATGTTGAAATACGTATGAATTCGTTACAATACTAAATGACGAGTTATTCATTCCTCCTATAATGATCCGTTGGATGTCCGAAAACCACGTTTTTTATGATTTTTAGCCCCACCCAGCACTGCCATCAAAATGGCGAAGATCGTATTTACCCTTTTGGATTTTGTTACGGTAAATTATGAAAATAGGCGCTAAATGTAGAAGTTTTAATTTCGTGAATAAATCAGATTTTTATTTAACATTCTTAATTAATGCGCACTCATAGGATTTTACGCAGAGAATATTATATTTTTTTAATTTATAATGAGGATGTCGTATGACTACAACGTCTGCCCCTTTTGGACCCACTATTGAGCCAGCGTAGGTTTACTTGTCGCGCCCCTTTCGGGGGCGCTACCGAACTATACGGTTAAATTCACTTAACTTCTTTAGTTAACGCGAACGAGTTATAAATCTTCGACACTGTTGCGTTCTTCGTCAAGTTAAACTTTTATAGTTAATTCTATTTGGTTTACAAACTGAGGTTACTTTGTAATTTACCTAACGAGATGCTGTAAATTAAGGAAATTGATTTTCAGTAGAAGTACGTAAATGTTATTTGCATTACTTAGTACGTCTTGGAGAACTATTAAGTAAATTGGTGTAAGTTCTTGCAATAAGTAGTTAGATAAAGCTGAGGAGTATGACATGATGTAATTTCTATTTGTGTACTAATACTATTAGCAACGAGAGCAGTGGTGGCCCAGTGGTATCGGTTCCGAGTTACGAATTGTAAGCCGTGAGTTCGAACCCCGCCAGGCGCATTACTTTGTGTAAATTATTTCATCACCACAAAACGGTGAAGGAAAACATCGTGAGGAAACCGGCATGTCTTAGAACCAAAAATTCGACGACATGTGACATCTACTAACCCGCACTGGGCCCGCGTGGTGGATTATGGCCCACTCCCTCTCACAGAGAGGAGGCCTGTGTCCCAGCAGTGGGAACATTATAGGCTGATGATGTTAACTATTAGTACTAAGAACTACCGGTTCCATTCCGAAAGTTCTTCCTCAAATCGTTTGCTTTCATTCAAGTGATGTATACCCTTTAGTGCCATGGCTAATTATGCCGCTTCTGAGAACGCCAAATTCCTCTGACATGGCTTAACACTTTACAAAATTATTATACATATAAGTCCAGGTTTCCTCACGATATTTTCCTTCACCGAAGTTATTGATGTCCAAGACAGACTTCGAAAGTTCACATAATGTCGAAAAACACTCATTGGTAATTTGAACTCACAATGTCGTGCATGAGACACCAAGTGTTAAATTTTTGCGCCATTACGAGTGCAAATGCTCGAATATTACAGACATTTCGTGATTCTTTTTACTGACATCCACACGAACGAAACCGCTGATAAAAGCTAATCACTCAGTGATCAAAAATAATTCCACAAAATCTTTCCAAAATCAACTCCACAAAGTACAGACAACCCAACTAATTCAGCTACAGCATCCAAAGTTCCCGTTTAACGCGAACGCCCGAGGGAACGAAGGATCTAACTTGATAACAGGATCAGTTAAGTGAAATGCACGTTAGATTTACAGTTAATTTATAGTCTGCCACCTCTGTGTTTATAGGAGTTAGGGATTTTGAAACTGTCAAGTTGATGAGCGGAGGTATGAAGCTAAGCTTATAGATCTGGACAAAGGCTTTAATTAAATGGACTGTGACCTATGACAAGTCCTACCATTATTGACGGTGCACCATTTAAGAGGGCCAAAGCTTACCGGGGTCGCGGGACTAATGAATTACCGTGACCCCGGAACGTTTAGCGTATAACGTAAGGAACTATTTTGCCCTTAGATGGATGACACTTACGTCATATCTACCAAGCCTTTTCCCAACTATATTGGGGTCGGCTTCCAGTCAAACCAGATGCAGCTTAATATCAGTATTTTACATGGAGCGACTGCCTATCGAACCTTCACAACCCAGTACCTAACTGGGTTATACGATACTCCATGGTAAGACTGGTTGTCAGACTTTAGAGCTTCTGACTAACAGTAACGACTATCAAGGATCTACAAATGACATCTGGGACCAACGGCTTAACGTGCTTTCCGAGTCACGGCGGAAACTCGCTGTGACAGATGGTTACCCATCCACAGACCAACCTCGGCAAGCGCGGGTTAACCCGAAAGATCGGCCTGTGCGGCTGTAATTATTTAGCCACGAGCTTCGCATGTTACTTATTTACGTCATACTTACTGAATGATACTAATTCTTACTTAATGGGAATACATACTCAATACGTTTATTGTACATAGGGCCTGATTGTCATTCCCCACTAGCAAAATATCCACATTTAACCATTTTCTCTGATGAGTCCCAACGACAAAATATTCATTGGATTTCTCGAGATACTAAAACAGTATGTACGACTTGTGCTTAGCTAAGTAAACCAATGAATGTTAAGACGAGGGCACACTTAAGTTACGATAACATAAACTGCAGCTGGACTGGTATTTGGTGCAGACGTTGTATGCATAACAAACGTTTTGCTTTGAATATCTAATTCCACGTCGTGTTTTGCAACAAATGAATTACTGTGAGTTTCAAAACTCATGGATTGCGTAAAAGTGCTTTGATGAATTTTCTAAGACACATACGGGTATGTCTAAAAATATGGTGCAGTGTGACGGTTTAAGCAGGTTACTAAGACTGTGGAACGTAAAGGGCAATTGAGGGCAACTCGCTATCCGACCATGGACCATGCCCGGGTTGACGGCGCTTTGTGTTCCACGCGCGCCTCAAGGAGCGTCAGCATAATGACGGGCCCCCCCCCTATAGAGGGCCACAGTCCTGCCGGGGTTGCGTGACATACTTATACGGCGACTCCGGCGCACAAAGGGCTACCGAAGGACACCGTGGATTTTAGTCAGTATAAGTCTGACAGTCCATCCCGCCCTGTCCGGGGTGGGAGAACTCATTTGATGATTTTGCCACGTAAAAAAAAAATTGAAAAATTTCAACATAGCAAAGTTGTTCCTAAAAACAAGACATTGCGGAAAACCAAAAATCAAAATGACGGCTAATCTGTATTGACTTATTACATCAAAGAAAAAATCACAATGGAACTAATAAAAACAGACACATCCTTTCAGACATAACAACAACAATAAGATCTAAACAACACATTATCTTAAACACGCAGCTCAACCGCGTGAAAGTAACAACGGGTATAGACATAATACAAAATGTCCAATATTGCGCTACTGACTGCTACACACGCTTGTTTATCGTTTTACATCGTGACGGGCTTTTGGTTTTTAGAGCCTATAATATTCTATGGGCTATTCAAACTCCCCGAAGAGCTTATGAAGATTTTTTTAGCTTTGTATATTTCGTAAAGTTGTTTTTTTAAAGGATCAATTTCTTTCTTAAAAAAAAAGACTGTGTGTGGCACTCGGAAACTGTCGCTCTAAAGCTATTGCATAGCATTTTTTATCAAGTTATGCAAATTTTTTTAAGGCGATGGTCAGCCACGCCAATCAAGTGAAACGTTAAGAAAAACAAACACCGTGCCTAAGTCTGCCGAACTGAAACGACGTTAGACGATGCGGTGTGTTAGGTTTATTATCGCTAGGTTTATGTTCGTTACGGAATTTCTTAATTCGGTCGCCGCGATAAAAGCTATGCAATAGTTTAAAAAAGTTGCTTCTCCCTAGAAATATTTCTCGTTTCTAGGTGCGTTTACAAAAATTGAAACTCACATACACAAAAAGCCGGATAGGGAATTGAACCCGCGACACGCAGCGTCGCAGTCGACGTGTTGAAAACGTGGGCATACATCATATCCCTTTATAATTACAGGCGCGATGTATAAAATAATTGAGACTAGCTGACAAATTGACAATACCTGACTATTTTTGTTGAACTGTGCATTTGGTAATCCATTTAACAGTTAGAACTTTATTTATTTTAGTCGAACTGAAACAAATCCGGATTCAGTAACATATTTCGTTGTTGAATTTAATTTCATAACATCAAAATGTTGTTTGAAACGTGTGTTTACACCACGGTTATTAAAATTTATAACATTAAAACACTTACCACAAAAAGATAAACATCCGTTGAACGCTTGTCTAAAAAAAGTATGACTGCAAAATGCACCTTATTTCAACGTCATAATCTGTAATTTGTTTAGACAAGTGTTCAAGAAACGTTTAATAGTTTTTGGGGTACCACGGTAACAGTAACCATCTTACCACACAAAGATAAACATGTGATGAACACTTGAATGAAAATTGTCAACGTGAAAACGACAATTCACGTTGACATAAGGGTCTTTATGCAGTTACACTTTTTTTAGTCAAGCGTTCAACAGATGTTTATCTTTTAGTAGTAAGGCGATTCCAGTTTTACACAAAATGGTACAATTTTCCGTTGTCAATGTATGAAACATCAGTTTTGGTAAGTACTGTACCCTTAGCACTCTTTTACTTTACAGCGTCTTTCCAGTATTTACAGCGTTTTTGCATGAAAAAATGGAACAGCGCCTCTGGTGTGCGAAGAAAGGAACTAATATTTTCCTTGAAAATTCTGAATTTGAAATTGTCAAAGTTCCAGTTTACTTTACGTCTCAAATACTGAAAATTCGTGCTAAGGGTACTGGTATAATTTTTATAGTTCTGACACCGTTGCCTATACCCGAGGATTATCATTGGAAACGACAGCAATTTTTGCAGCAAAAAATTAACTGCTTACTTTTTTCCTCTCCTTTACACGTGAGCGCTTGAACACCGTCGCGTACAGGTGACGTCATGCGCATTACGTCACAACAGACGCCCGGGAAATGGACACACATTGTATTGAAATGGAAAAATATTTTGTTTTGCTGTTTAAAAAGAGGCTATATGTAATTTATTTTTAAAGTTTTCAATTTTTTCATCGGTTTTTTCATATTTTGTTTTTTTTTGTTTTTTTTTTTTTACTACCTGAGACTTTTGATAATCGTTATTCTTAACAAATCTAATGTAATTTTTAATAAAAAAGTAATTAATTCATTACTTTCACTAAAAGTAGCAATGTAAATAAAACTAGAAATGGTGTCTTCTCAACTGTTGATATGATAATAGTTCAATGGGCATTGTTCATTTTTTTTAATATGCTGTAATTGAAAAACCATTTCGAGGAATAGCGTTACTGATCATTATGTACTAATTAAAAATGAAAAATATTCATATTTCATTGATATTTTTAATAAAATACGTTTGACCTTCCTTGCCCTTCAAATGTTTAACACCTTCTTCAAACCTTTGGCTGTACACAGTTTTGTATCTTTGCCTCAGAAACAGAAAATTTAAAAAATATAAAACCGGCCAAGTGCGAGTCGGACTCGCCCATAAAGGGTTCCGTAGCAGCAAGTAAAGTTCTTGTAGTTGGTTGTAACTTTGCAAGGTAAATTGCAGTTTACGATTTAAAAAAAAAACAAAAAAAACGAATAACTCGATCTCGTTCAAAACAATTTTCAATTGAAGTTTGCATGGTAATGCACATCAAATATTTTTTTTTGTTTTATCATTCTCTTAGTTTAGAAGTTACTGAGGGGGGGGGCACATTTTACCACTTTGGAAGTGTCTCTCGAGCAAACTGTTCAGTTTAGAAAAAAATAATTATGTTTGTAACCTCAATCACAGAATAATAGTACTACCTCAATATAATTTTTCAAGACCTATTCATAGATATCCCACACGAATGGGCAAGGCGAAAAAAAAATATTTTGAGTTTCAATTCTAAGTATGGGAGGTACCCCCAAAATTGGTTTTTGTTTTATTTTTGTGTGAAAGTCCTAACGCGGTTCACATAATACATCTACTTCCAAAGTTTCAACTTTTTGTCGAAATTATAAGAGCTATCTCTTATAATTTCGACAAAAAGTGGCTGTGACATACGGACGAACAGACAGACAGACAGACATGTCGAATCTATAAGGGTTCCGTTTTCTGCCATTGGCTTCGGAACCCTAAAAAATAAGTGACAAGTATTTTCCAGGGTTGTCAGGCATAAGTACCAATGTCTTGGTATCCAGTTTTCAGTGCCACGTACCATGTACCAAGATTATTACTCGAGAACAAAAAAACAAGATTGGACGTTGACCAACAATACAGAATAAACGACAAAATTTTAGTGTGCAATCGAGTATTATGTATTATTATTATAGCCTTTATTTAACAATCTTACAAAACAAAAATATTAAAAGTAAGTTTTCATTTTTTTCCCTCTCTTTTATATATCTATATATGTATTTTTAGACACCGATATTGAGATTGTCTTTCGATTTCGCAAAGGCCTCCCCTGTAGCTTGCCATTCCTTCCGATTATGGGTCATCCTCCTCCAAGTAGCACCAGCCATCTTTCGAAAGTCGTCTTCCCATCTTAGGCGTTGCCTTCCTTTCTTTCTTTTGTTATATCTTGGACACCATTTGGTTACGTCCTTAGCCTATTTATTATTAGTACTCCTCAACATATGACCTGCCCATCTCCATTTCAATTTCCTTAGGCAATATGTGATTTCGTTGATTTTAGTTTGGTTTAGTAATGTCTCTAGTTTGATTTTGTCTTTTAACTTGTCGTTGAACATGCTACGCTCCATGCTATGTTGACAGGGCTCTAGATTTTGCATATTTTGTTTAGTAATGCTCCAAGTTTGATATCCACGTCAATATAGGTAAAACGAAGAAATGAAATATTTTCTTAGATTTGGGAGGAACCCGAGGATTTTTGACAACCTTGTGTGACCAATATCTCTTCTGCGCTAGCTGTACTCTGTTATCTATTTCTTTAGTTACAATTTCAGCAAAAGAAAAAAGAGATTTTTCATTCGTATTTGATTTTCGACACATTTTACCGATGTACCAATATTTCATATTGGTACATCATATTGGTACATATTGGTACATCACAGTGGCCGTCTGACATCCCTGATGAGAAAATCAGGGATGTCAGACGGCCACTGACAAGTGTCAATTTGTAAATGTCAAAGATGTAAACAAACAAGTTTTTATTGTAACTGCAAATTGCTTCATAAACTCGGTTAAATCTGTTAAATCGGCATCGCCGGCAATATAACATAAACTACAAATAAAATAGAATACAGGAAGTGCTTTGTCCCAACTTGCAACAATAATACTAATAATAATCTAAACAACACTTTGTTCGTACTAAAGAAGATTTGCGAGAAAAGTAGTGTCGTGATGACGGCGTAGAATGTTGCAAGGTTTATACAATGTACTGCTGCGAAGATCACTTTGATATTAGTATTTCAGAAGCCTTAGATTCCTTTGTATGTTCATCTAGGAGTAATTTTGTTTTGTAAACAATAACCTAGCGGGATGTAAGTGACGTTTAGACAGTTGACGTTGTGTTGACAGTTTTTAAATTTTGCTCTAGTAAGGAAACGGCACAACTTTTAGGCCAATGGTGACGTCACCTGCCTCAAAAATTAAAATATTAAAAATAAAAAAACTATTGAGCCAATCATTAAAATATTCAAATTAGTTTCTCAAAATGCTCTATATTTGCAGAAAATGAAATAAAATCGAATGTTTAAAAAATTAAGACAATCCCCATTGAAAGATCATCGTCATCATCACGGCACACAGCAAACCGAACACCGCACACAGTACGCAGCTCGCAGCTCAAGTCTCACAGCTCGCCGCTCACCGCACACAGCTTTGGTGAAGTTAAAAAAATTACCCAAATCGGTCCAGCCATTTTCGAGTTTTAGCGAGACTAACGAACAGCAATTGATGTATATATAATAGAAAGATAGATTATAGATGTAAAAAAAGCCAGTAAAATACATGTTGTCATATCAAAAACCTTCAAATCTCATGCCTCAACGCATCTTCGTTTACGGTGAGCGATGATTGCGAATGTTTACATCCTCCAAGAAATATGTTGATTTACCTGAGTAAGCATTAGAGTTATAATAAAAATAGTTTCAATGTGGTAAAGGGATATTTGTGACAAGTTGGAAGGTGAAACGTGAAATAAAAATCTGTAAAGTACAAAAGTACAACTTCAAAATCAATCAAAGTCAAGTCATTTATTTCAAGAAGGCCAGTTACAGGCACTTTTGAATTGTCAAAAGACAAAATAATAATGAAACACTAAAAAGTGATGGTGCTACAGTCCCAGTCACAAGACATTGCGTGCAAGAAGTACCGTACATTGCATGCCCGTTCCAAGAAGTAGATCTCTATGGAGAAGAACAGGCATAAAACTCCGCATAGTTCCGTGTGTTTTTTATTTGTCTACTCTTGGCTTTCGACATTTCGTTTCATTGAGATGAGATTCCGACAAGTGGAGAACCTCCTCTTTTATTTCGGAATCGCTTAAATAGTGATAATTTTTCAAAATGCTATACAAACGACAAACGTTAAAAAAATTGTAATTATTAATTCGAAATCATCTAAAACTTTATTACAGAAAAAATAAGCCATAAATTCATCAAGTTTACCGCCATTTTTTCAATTATACGTCAATCAATCAAAAGTCCAATAACCCTAAACTGGGAATTAAAAAAAAAAAACAAAACTCAACACACCGGTGATAGGCACGTGGCAGCACCGTCGCGTGACAAGATATGATCAGTTGCGTCCCGTCAGCCCCGGAGTGCGGACGTCTCGTTTGCATAATTGTTTATCGCCGTTTGTTGAACGTCAAATATCTTGCGTTGTTTTATTGTTTCTGGTGTTTTGTTGTTGCGTGAGAATTTGTAGGATATTGTTTTGAAGTTTTCTATTCTATTTCAACACTGATATTATAAAGCGAAATATGTGTACAAGTACATACGTTTGTTAGGGAATGGATTGTGTAATGAATATACCATGCTAAAAAAAGTTTTATTTTATTTTTTTAAACGTTTCCTTTTGATAAATCTACTGTATACAGTTAGTGTTAAAAATTCACATACACAAACAGCCAGCCCGAGGCAGCTACTTGTAGGTCATACAAATATTTACTCCGTACGGTAATCGAACCCGCAACACCCAGTGCTGCAGTGATTCGTTTAGACACTGCTCCAACTGTAGATGGAGGTCTGGTCTGGATTGAAAAAGACACATTGGTAATTGCCTGGATTAAGTCGAACCTCACTTATGAGAAGCGAGGTGCTAAACAAGCGCAGCGTAGGACGTCCTCAAGGCGATCCACACACCACAAAAGATCTTATGAAGACCACAGGATCACGCTGGATGCAAATCGCTTCCAACCGGCCCTATTGAAAGTCTATATGGAAGGCCTATGTTCAGCAGTGGACGTCTTACGGCTGATATGATGAAACCTCCGAGCCATCATGACCTTCAGCAGTATAGGTGTAGACTGCTATAGGCATCTTCTTCTTCTTCGTCGTGTCGATGATTCCTTAAGTCTAAATGAGCTTCGACCAAAACTCTGTCACATTTACGGCGTTGGTGGTGGCCTCGGACAGGTCCCTTAGAGTGCAGGTGGAATTGCTCAAAGCACAAGTGAGGAGGTGGGCCATTGTTTGTGCTGGGGCTCCGCAGTCGCACCTTTCCTCACCACAGTACCCACACTGGACCATGTTATACTTGCAGCGACCAACCTGGCTTCGTAAACGTGGCATGATGATGATGAGGATATTTTCAAGCAACAGCTTCGGATAGACATAGATATCAGAGTGAATCCTGGTGGGTAGACTAGTAACTCAGTCGGTAAATGCTTTCTCATAATGACGTCACAGGTTTATGACGTCACCGGTATGCGTTGTGGAGCAGGTGCGGAGAAACTGGGTTAATTGTTGATGTAGTCTATATAATTATTATTTTGATAGCAGATACATTTTGATGATGTTTATTATGTTTTCGGTTCTATTTTAGTTGCTGTTTGATAGTAACTGATACTAATAACAATACAATAGACTTCTTACCAAGTTTTAGACAAATCAGAACAAACAGATTACATTACGTAAATTGTTTACAAACACGACTGCATATCTAGAGGTCTTGCGTTCCATTCCCAGTTCGGGATAAGAGTTGTTGAGATTTTACATAAGAAATTTCCCAATTGACTCGCCCAATAGGCTAGTTGCCTAAAAAAATGTAATTAGTCCGTCTTTTAGATTATTCAAAAAAAAGGCACACGTATTTTTTTATTTGTAAATTAGACCAAAAATGACAAAAATACAGTCTATTAAAGTTACGTGTGACGTCACGATGCGTGGCATTTTTCGCGCAGAGTGACGTCACAGGTAACTTAAATAAGCTATTATCTTTGTTATTTTTTGTTTAATCGAAAAAAGAAAAAATACGTGTCCAATATTTTTTTATAATCTAAAATACGGACTAAATAGAATGTAATTATTTTGACCCTGGAAACTACTGGATGAAAATTGTGATATAATGTTATTTAACAGTTAAAATGACTGTGAGAAAATTCTGTTTTAATGATTGTGATTGACATTTATTTCTCAAACCCGCCAGATCAGCTGAACAGATCTGGATGAAACACACAAAGATAAACAATGACACAGAATCGATATAAAACTGAAAATCTGGATTAAAATACAAACTACTTTTGAGTCCGATAAAATTACAAAATACATAAGTACCTACTGAAATTCTGACATAGTTCCTATGGGATAATTTTCGCCTTTTACACGGACGAAGTCGCTGACAATAGCTAATTCAATTTATTTTCGGGACACATGATCCGGATACACCTTTCTTGTCCAACAAACATAATGTGTCGACATACAAACACGACATATTTTTAATACCAAACATTTCGACAATAATATCCCGGGGGTCAGAGCTACCCTACGTGATTTTTAAGGGTTGATTGCGTGCGATGGGTTCCGTATGATGTCATGTGGAAATATATTCTTATTATTCCTTATTATCATTCTGGGGACGTTGTCGCTCTTTCTGATTACGTGAGGAACGAATGTGTGTTATGAAAAATGTTGATGGAGCGGGTAAAAATAGCTGTATTTTAAGTGTAACATTTAAGAATTTAAGGTCAAATGAAAGTTAACTTTTTCCTACCAGAATTATTATGTTTGCCCTTAGCCTGTTATGTTCCGGGGTCACGCTAAGGAAATAATCCCGCGACCCCGGCAGGCTTCACCCTTTGAGGGGGCCCCCGTCATTATGCTGACGCTCTTCGAGGCGCGCGTGGGACACAACGCGCCGTCGACCCGGGCATGGTCCATGGTCGGGCAGTGAGTTGCCCTTTACTCGCTGCCCGCATGCCCGCGCCTACGGTGGCCGGAGATCGTCTAGCAACGTCCGTCGCCGTGGGCGTCTACCACCGCGGGAATATTACACATATACCCCTTGGAAAGACTTTGACTTTTAACTTTTATTGCGGCTTCACATTAATGCCGTAAATTCACGACGCGAATTCTCGTCGTGAATCCTCGGCACAATACCGACACTGATCATACGCGCGTGAACCCCGCGAAAACCATCCACATTCTCGTTCGCGCCTGTTCACGGGGGTTCGCGGCACTAATGTGAAGCCGCCATTATGACTTTTAACTTCTGACTAATGGCGGCTCCACATTACACAGGCCCTCGTCAATGGATATCAAAGTGGTAAGGTATCGGGGACTTGCGTGTGTTTCTTTCTCATTCAACAATAACATTTTATTACTACAAAAAATATTTCTAAATACTTCCACGCGCCAACAAACTTATTCCAAACAAGAAATAAACTCATTAAAAGAATATTTAAAGCCGACCTGAAAATATGATGTCAAATATAAATAAATGTGGAGTAGCTATAAATAAAATTTTTGTAAATACGCGGGCTTCTTAGCATTTTTTCACGCTGAAATAGGCATTTCATTTCAACGAAAAGTTATGAAAGAGAAATGAATTGAATTAGGTATTTTTCTTTCTATAACGGGCTTAATTGGTAACGTGAATGTTAATTGTATTTTAATTGGGTCATATTTAGAATGGAAAATATTTATAATTGGTATTTTAAAAGCGAAAGTGAATTTGTTTGTTTGTAAACCTCTGACCCAATTATTGTGATTTTTAGTAGGAATAAATTGAAAAGATCTGCAGTTGCTTTGGGAATGAGAACGGCATAACCATAAATCATGTCCACTTCAACTTTATGTTAGTGTCATGAAAAATAAATGACATTTACTTAATTTCATTTCAGTTTCACTCGTAGAACTGACAACCGATGGGGAAGAAAAGTTCTCGAGTGGCGACCACGGACCGGAAAACGCAGCGTAGGCAGGCCTCCCACTAGGTGGACCGATAACATCGTGAGGGTTGCGGGCAGCCGAAGGATGCAAGTGGCGAATTGTCGTTCGGCGTGGCGGTCTAAGGCCTATGTTTAGCAGTGGACGTCTTCCGGCTGATGATGATGACTTAATTTCAACAGAATCAGTTCCTAACTAAAAATTCATTAGTACCTAATATTTTAACATTTTTTTTTCCTACATTTAATTTTTTGCAACAAATTCAATTTTCTACATTTAGGGGCCGAATTTACTTAAATTTTTAAATTATAGTGGTGTTCCCACAGTGAGTTTTCTTTCCAATAAACAAATCAATTGAATTTAGAAAAAATAGAACACGCTATGAAAAGTTTTGCGTGTTAAACTATCGGTCAAAAATAAACTGATAGAAATTTTTAAATTTCACCAATCCATAATCAGAAAATGTCAGAAAAAAATATCAGTATCTACAATATTTATCAACAAGAAAAGAATATAAATTCGCTCCAGTATTAAATTTTTCATAGCAATGTTCAATATTTTCAATATTTCTGACGGTTTCTACAATACATATATTTTATTTACAAATCTACAAAGAAATATCTCGCGAAAGATCGGGACAGATATCGAATTTATCAATGCTATCTGACGTAATACAATAGGGTGTCAATACTAGTAGCGTTTTTTGAAACTGTCCTGTTTTTTCATCATTGTTACCGGACGAATTCGCATGACATTATTAAGACAAGTTTGTAATACCTAAGGCGAAAAGTTTTTTGATCATATACATCAGATAGGCAATAACCCCATGTACAAAAAATACGTGTGGCACTCGGGGACGGCCTCGGTAAAGCTATTGCAAAGCATTTTTTAGCAACTTAAGCATTTTTTAGGCTATGGTCAGCCACGTCGATCAAGTGAAACGTCATGAAAAACAAACACGGAACTGCCGAACTGAAACGACGACGTTAAACGATGCGGGGTATTAGGTTTATTTTCGTTAGTATTTTTTCGCTACGGAATTTCTTGATTCGGTCGCCGCGCTCAGAGCCCGCGATAAAAGCTATACAATAGCTTAATACTTGAAATTCTGCTGTATCGGGTTGAACTAGAAGCCGACCCTAACTATGATAGTTTTCATATCAGATTATATAGCTGACTTCAACACAAATAAACACATGGGCAAACACGACTGTAGAGTATAACCCCACAGTTCCAACCCCAGACTTCTCTATTTCGTAGAACCACTGTTTAACCGTATAGCAAGGAATTCCTAACATCGCGATTCAGACATAATAGTTCATTGATTCTCGATAGATGGTGCTTTTTTATTTTAGATAATTTCTGAATCGCGGTGTTAAGATTCGCATGCCGATACATTAAGTACTTTGGATGCATACATTTTCGGCAACTCAAATCAACACTGAGCAGACTCAGATCAACATACGGCAACCCTCTTGCTACTATTGTATCAGAATTCAGACAATAGAGGCTTCCCGGCTTTTGTACTGAAATTCGCTTCACGGCAGTTCGACGTGCAGTTACTGTAACGCACTGCAGACACAATTGATTGGTCCGACAAATCCTGGTATGACTGCTTGTCGGATAGCCGACATAGCTAGAAGCCAAACTTCGTTATGAACGTTTGAAATTCGGAACAAGGATGGTCGTATATGCCTTGGCTATTGGCTATGTTACTCAGTCTAATTATTATTATAAATGCTAGGATGAATGGATGGATGCATGATGTGATGATGATGAGGTACCCAAGGTATAATTTTCAAATTACACGCCGGGAAGATAAAGATTAAGGGCTGATTTTTCAATAGTCAGATAAGCTTTATCTTAGGAATTAAAATAACTGCTTGACCTATTTTCCATAGATAAGCTGTCAAACCGCCATTTTTATTCCTCAGATAAAAGTTATCTGTCTATTGAAAAATCAAACAGAATGGTTGGGTATAAAACAGTATCTTGGGTAAACATAATAGCTCGCATATGTTTTCCCAAAGAGTTAAAAATTGGTGTGCCATTCTTACATCTATATTTTGCAGGACCAAACTCTTCTCGGGCGACACCTTCTCACCGCGACCAATTTCTGTAGATATTGATCTACAGAAATTGGTCGCGGTGACCAAAAAAAAACAAAACTGAACATGTCGTAACAACACCAATCATAGTTCAATAGGAAAGTACGGAACAGCTGATCTTGACAGTTTTCCCAAAACATCCAAACGTTTACAACATTTTCCTTTGAAGCACCGTAACAAAATGGACACGTTATTATCAATATCCAAAACATAGAAGGCCGTCATCCCCCTGACCTACTACCACAGAGGACGTAACATACAGTATTACAACTTAGAACAAAAACTAGATTTTAAAATATTTTATACGCAGAAACGCTTGCTTCGCAAATCGTAAAGAATTTTTGACCAGAAAAAAAAACTATAGGTTATGTGAATACTGTAACAATAGATGACGCAACGTCACCGAAAAACTTTTAAAAATGGAACGAGAGATTCGATCTCTCACGTCAGAACTGCGATAGCCCTTTATGCTCCGGGGACACGGTAAGGATATAATCCCACGAACCCGGCAGGTTTTGGCCCTCTGAGGGCCCTATCATTATGCTGACGCTCTTTGAGGCGCGCGTGGGACACAACGTCGACCCGGGCATGGTCCATGGTTGGGCAGCGAGTTACCCTTTACTCGCTGCCCGCATGCAAACTATCAATCTTAACACCTGTTTAGGATTCACAATAAAAACCCAAGTTTATTTACTGATTATCATTATACTGTGCCGTTTACCTATTTGGCGATCCACTAGCTATCCTCCATCCCAAATATACAGTTCGGAAACTAAACATCACGCACGGAGCCTCGTTCAAACTGAATAATACAACAGACGCACGTGTCAACAGGGCTTGGGGGCTAGTCACTTGACAATAAAATGTAGTTTATATTCAAAAGGTTTTCCTATGATTTCTGTAGCGTTATGTTATGGCGTTGAAAGTGAAATGGAATGGACTGTGAGTCTTTTTATGAATATTGCAATGCTTTTGGAGAGTGGGTAAAAAATGTGTTACTAGTATACAACGTGTAACGTTAATAGCGCAAAACCACTCGTGGGGTAACTCAGCCCATGTTACTGAACAATGTTTGTTCTAAAACTTTTGGAACAAACAGTGTTCAGTAACATGGGCTGAGTAACCCCACGAGAGGTTTTGCGCTATTAACGTTACACGTTGTATACATAACTATGAAACTAAAAAGGTTAGTTCTACGAAGTAGGCTTTTCTCTTCTCTTATCTTATCTTATCTTTTGGCTCTTTTATTCGGGGTAAAATCATCCAATGAGTCATCCCGCTCTCGGCGGCAAGGAAGGGACTATCAGATCCGTTCTGACTAAAATCCACGGTGTCTCAAGTAATAAACAAAAACAGATCATTTTCTTTAAATTACGAAAACACTGACTGTTATTCCAAAGTAATACCAGTGGTGCAGCTCTGCTACCAGAGCCCTTACCACGAGCTCTTAACGCGATCCAGTATAGGCTGTGGGAAAGAGACAGAGCTATACAAGTCGTCTAGCGCTATCTCTTTCTCACAGCCTAAACTGGATCACGTTCAGAGTTTATGGTAGGCCACCTGGTGCCAGCTGGTCTTAAAACGTGAGTGATTCCAGTGTGGGAACGAGGTGGACTTGCATAACTCTGTTTCATTTCTACACTGGAATCACTCGTACTTTAAAACGGCATAGTTACCCTCCTGAACTCTCTATAGACGAACAAAACAACACAAGTTACCAGTACAATAAAAAAAACCGGCCAAGTGCGAGTCGGACTCGCCTATAAAGAGTTCCGTAGCAGTAAGTAACATAATATACAAGTTCTTATAGTTGGTTGTAACTTTGCAAGGTAAATTGCGGTTTACGATTTATGACGTATTAAAAAAAGAATTACTCGATCTCGTTCAAACCAATTTTCAATTGAAGTTTGCATGTTTTTTTTTATTATCATCATTTCCAGAAGTGTCTCTCGCGCAAACTCGACAAAAAGTGGCTGTGACTTACAGACGGACAGACAGACAGACATGACGAATCTATAAGGGTTCCGTTTTCTGCCATTTGGCTACGGAACACTAAAAACAACACAAAGTTCTACCAGTACAATAAAAAAAGTAATCAAAACATATTCAACTGGACTAGACTCATTTCAAACACACATGAAAACTAATTAAATACCAGACCACTATCCAACTAACTCGCTCCAGTAACTATCATAATATCAACGGACGCTAAACGCTCAACTTATTTAGCAATCTGTAATTAAAACTTGGTTGAACTATTTATTAAATGATAAAATACGCCGGCGTCCGGGCACGATCCCGGGCTATCCCGGGACGGTCCCGGTGTCCGGGATGCCGGGATACATCTCAATTATGAGCCCCGCCGGACTCACTATCGATGTAACTGCTAAACGTGGGTTGCAAAGTTTTGAACGGAAAATGAGATTTTTGCTAATATTTTTTAGTCCTTGATTAATTAATTATTTTGAGCTAAAGCTGATTTTGCCTTTTAAGAAGAGATGGTATCGACTGATTTATGCGAATCTGCGTTTTCTTTCACTAAACCCAGCCTGATTTAAAAATCATTAAATTAAATTTAAAAAAACTTGAGAGGTGTCAAGGGACACCCGGGATGGAACGAAGTTACTATATACACTCAACAAAAATAATCGTCGCGACTCCACTCCACTCCGCTCCGCTCTGCTCCGCTCCACTCTTTGAGCTCTAGCACCCTTTCGCAACGCGCGATAAGGAACTTCTTTCCAAAAAAATTGAGGTATTTCAAAGCTAACCTTTTTTTTTTTTTGTTAGATTTGAACTGGATTTTTATTGTTTTTGACGGGAACCTCATGTGCAAAGTTCCATTAAAATGGTTCAGTAGAAGTGATTAAAAGAACTTTTCCATTTGAGACAAGTAGATAGACAACATTATTTTTAATTTGTTTTCACATTCTATCTGTGAAAAAAACATCTAAATTCATCAATACTCACGTAATTTAGTCTAAAATTGAGGCCTTCAATTTAGCTACCATATAAAATACTTTAACAACCCAATAAAATTCAGGGAAAGTCCTACAAAATCCCTGAGCCATGGTCAACGGTGACCACATAATTAGGGCCGGACACAACCTACGTAATTAATTACTGTGGTCACACTACACACTAAAACTGACAACTTCACGCCGACATCGATAACTAATGGGGGTAAACTGATACCTCCTGTATCAGTTTACGGTGTGCTCAATAGTGTTGAAATTGTTCATGTATTATTTTCATGTAATTTAGGTGCGCTTTCCACAGTTTTCCACCTTATTTTTATTATTTTTTACGTGGTAATATCATCAAATGAGTCCTTCCACCCATTGCGAATAAAATCCACAGTGTCCTTCAAAAGCCCTTTATGTTCTGGGGTCACGGTAATGAGATAAGTCCCGTGACCGCGGCAGGGCTTGGCCCTCCAGAGGGGGGCCCTGTCATCATGCTGACACTCTTTGAGCAGCGCGTGGAACACGACGAGCCGTCGACCCGGGCATGGTCCATGGTCGAACTGTCGCCCGTATGCCAGCGGCAGTATTGCAACTTAAAGACATCATCCTTAACTGTGGAAATTTTAAAATTTCATTCGGAGCTTATCGCAGGTTTTATCAATCGGAAGAGAAAGGAGTTCGTATAGAAGAGTTCTGCTTTTTTTTTAAATTATTTATTACGACTTACGAAGAGAAACTCAGGAATTGTGAACAAAAAAATCGGTTGTCTGTAAAGTCGGTTTACTGAAAAGTTGGACGTGACAACGTCATAAGAAAATAGTGCACATACGTTGCTATTAACAAACAATTGACACGCCGCCGCCGTTGCTATGGAACGCTACAGAGCGAGGTAACGCCGCATGACGTCATTTTCTTGTGCGTCGCCGGCCATCGAAGTATTAGACGTTGTCACGTCAAAAACACTTTGTCAAACGAGCAGTAAGTGTTCTATAAAACGAAAAAAAATCTTACATTTCTATTAATTGTCAAAACACAAGTCAAATAAAAACGTTTCGTCAAACATACGAGTCCGCATCACCACTTCGAGGCATTACATTTTTTAATGAAAAATTTTGATGTAATGACATAGTCACTAAAACCGCCTCAAAAGAACTTCAGTCGCTGCGTGGACTCGACTCGTGCGAACGAGCCGTACGAGTATACCTTCGTGTGTGTGTATGACGTCACCTGTCATGTCAGCTGTCTCTATTATACACACGGGCTTACAACGTAAACGGTTTACATCCCTGAGGATTTACTTTAATTTGGAGGTCGAATTAGGACGTCTTTATTTAATTTCATGTATATTTTTCACTGAAAAACATGATAATAACATAAAATTATGTACCAACCCGCACTGGGCCCGCGTGGTGGATTATGGCCCACTCCCTCCACAGAGAGAAGGCCTGTGTCCCAGCTGTGGGAACATTATAGGCTGATGATGATGAACATAAAATTACGCCTGTTAGTCTCTGAAGGAATATTTCTCTACTTTGGACTTGGCACTAGGATTTTTTGCTATACAGTAAAAAAAAAGATAACATTCTGTAGTTTCTGCCTATCCCCCAAGAAAAAAAGTCGTGCGTTTATATATGTTGAATACCAATCAAATCATTAACTTTATAACTCCAAAAATACCTAAATCAGTAGTTTAAAAAAACACTACTAAAATAATTAACACCAAAACTTGCTAACTATGTAATCTTGTTAACCAAAATGGCGATCCAATAAAAGCGGGCATAAAGTGTAAGGTAGTGGAGATTATAGCTAGCCGATTGACGAGAGTTGAATATCAATGGTTCAGCCGTTCTGAATTACAATTCAGAGTATTTTTTTTTGGTTTAAGTGTTTTCTTCAAGGCTGTTTCAACGTCAACCAGAGTCACCGACATAGCTCATAAAATTCGTAAGTTGAAGTAACAATAGGTAGGCCACATCGCTCGTAAAACTAACTGATAATCGATGTGGAAGAAAAGTTCTTGAGTGGCGACCACGGACCGGAAGACGACGCAGCGTAGGCAGGCCGCCCACTAACCAACCGATGGATGCAAGTGGCGAATTGTCGTTCGGCGTGGCGGTCTAAGGGCTCCCCCTTAGACCGCCACGCCGAACGACAATTCGCCATCCAATCCTGATGATGGTGTTGATATCTATTAATATGTTTTTTTTTTATTTGTTTCCCTACTTCTAAATCACACGCAACTGGTCAGAAACGCAAATCGTCATTTTCGCAACTCGACAGATTCGCAACTCGTCAGATAAAAATATCTGACAAGTTGCGAATCTGACGAGTTGCGTTTCTGACAAAGTGCGTGTCTGTCCAGTTACGTTTCTGACAAGTTGCGAGTCCATCCTGAGAGATGACGAGTTGCGAATCTGACGAGTTGCGTTTCTGACAAAGTGCGTGTCTGTCCAGTTACGTTTCTGACAACTTGCGAGTCCATCCTGAGAGATGACGAGTTGCGAATCTGACGAGTTGCGTTTCTGACAAAGTGCGTGTCTGTCCAGTTACGTTTCTGACAAGTTGCGAGTCCATCCTGAGAGATGACGAGTTGCGAATCTGACGAGTTGCGTTTCTGTCGACATGAGAATGATCCGTTTGAAGGTTTCATTAATAGTAGCTAGAAAGTAGTAATATAGAAATAGTTTATTTAGAAAGAAAGAAAGAAAGAAATTTTTTTTTTTTTTTTTACAGTAATGCATGCAAATTACTTAAAAAGAAATCTAGAAATTAAAAAGTTAACTTAATCTAAACATAAAAAATAGACATAACAAAAACAAAATTCGACAGCTGCATGCCATGACTGCAAAAAGAAAGGTACTTCTTCGTCGTGTTGATGATTCCTTAGTCTTTTGTGGTCTAAATGAGCTTCGACCAAAACTCTGCCACATTTACGGCGTTGGTGGTGGCCTCGGACAGGTCCCTTAGAGTGCAGGCGGAATTACTCAAAGCACAAGTGAGGAGGTGGGCCATCGTTTGTGCTGGGGCTCCGCAGTCGCACCTCTCCTCATCGCAGTAAGAAAGGTACTGCAAAAACTCAGCATAATGCTGTGCTGTGAGAGACCCACAGCACAGCGCTGGTTTTCAGTGGTCATTTCGATACTTGTTGTTGCCATCGACTTCGTCTGCGTGTACCTCGAAAATTATCTCACAGGAACGTAATACTGGGATAAAAGGTATTCTATATGCTATTCAAAATGATAAACTAACTCTGTGCCAATTTTCAGACTATTTCTTTCAGCCGGTCAGACATAATTAATTTAAATAGTTAAAAATCTTCAAAGTCAGCGCTTACACAAAAACACCGCTTCAAAATCGGTCTACTATTTTAAAGCTAAGCAGCGTACATTTTTGAGTTGTGGCTGGCATAATTTTTTTTTAACGTGGAGAAATCGTCAAATGAGTCCTCCCCACCTCTACTGTCAGACTTGTACTGACTAAAACCCACGGTATCCTTCAATAGCCCTTTATGTTCCGGGGTCACGGTAATGAAATAAGTCCCGTGACCCCGGCAGGCTTTGGCCCTCTGAGGTGGCTGGTATGTACAATGCAGATGACTCATTTTGCGTCGAAGTCTTTTCTATCAGACTGACCGAAATTACGCGACTCACAACTCAATTTTCGCGTGTCTAGCTTCAGCCTAAGTTGCCATAGAGAGACTGAGACAGACACTTTAACTTCTATTGCGTCCCCGCAGAGGGTTATAGACCTCTTTGAGGTAGGAGCAAACCATAATACAACATAACATTTAAACCAATTATCAAACTATCACCTGAATTCACTCTTCACTACCTTCATCTTCAAATGAACACGTAATCCCTTCAACATTGCCAAAACTTCCTGACAACACTACCAACACGTCTAACTATGACGTCATCAGTGACATCGTGACGTCACGCGCCTATTTGCATGTTAATTAATGCCTACATTGCGTTAATGAAAGTGTAACACTTGTTAGTTGAGTTTCAGAGATTAAACTGAAGATTTAGTTAAGTGTATTGACAAAGTAGATTAAGGTGGCTTGGTTTAATATGAGCTCGGTTTTAGTACTAGAGTTTTGTATTTTAATAGGTAATCTAGCACATGCAGCATGTGACGATGACCATAAACCATGCCCGGGTCAACGGCACTTTGTGTTCCACGCGCGCCTAAAACACTTGTCAGCAATATGACAGAGCCCCTTAGAGGGCTTAAGCCTGCCGGGGTCGCGGGACTAGCAAACTACCGTGACTCTGGAACTTAAGAGCTATTGAAGGACACCGTGGGTTTTAGTCAATACAATAAGTCTGACAGTCCCTCCTGCCGTGCCCTGCGTGGGAGGCCCCATTTGATGATTATATCACGCAAAAAAAAAAGCTTTTTGATAATAAATGTGAAAATCTGTTTGTAACCTTTTCAAGTCTAAACAGCTGAATCCATCAACATGAAATACTACCGTGACTTCGGAACATAAAGGGCTATTGAACGACACCGTGGATTTTAGTCAATACAAGTCTGACAGTCCCTCCTGCCCTGCCCTGGGTGGGAGGACCCATTTGATGATTATATCACGCAAAAAAAAGTTTTTTGATAATGAATGCGAAAGTCTGTTTGTATCCTTTTCAAGTCTAAACAGCTGAAACCATCAACATTAAATACTCGTACATATGCGTTGTCAGAAATACAGAAACGGACATAAACAAATGTATGTCAATTTCTTCCCGAGGGCCGAGATTGACATTTGGAACTTTTTTTTTGGGATTGAAAATCAATTCGTCTCACCGGTCTGGATGGAGGGGAAGAGTGTCAGACTTGATTTACTTAGAAACACCCGTTCCTCCTACCTTTTACGTTCTAAGTCTGCGGAAACCCATTAAAGACATTGCCGCTACCCTGGCAGAGACTTCACCCTATCAGCGCAGAGCATGCTAAATAATTGGACTGGCCTGTTGGTCTAGTGGTTAGTGACCCTGACTGCTATGCCGGAGGTCGTGGGTTCGATTCCCACTCAGGACAAATGTTTTTGTGATGAGCACGATCATTTGTTCTGGGTCTGGGTGTAATTTATTTATAATTATATCTAAATTAAGTATGTATTTAGAAATATATAAGTATGTTTATCAGTTGTCTAGAACCCATAACACAAGCCCTACGTAGCTTGGGACTAGATGGCGTTGTGTGATAGTTGTGGAATATTATATCTAATATCTTTAAACGAGCAATTCTTGTATATTTATATACATATAATCGGGATCTCGGAAACGGCTCCAAGGGTTTTCATGAAAGTTACAGATTAGGGGTATCTCGGCTCAAGGAATCGATTTATCAAGATCCCAAGTTCAAGAAAAGCTCGGTTCCCAAGATATAGACATTTTAAAAACCGAGCAAAGCTCGGTCAGCCAGATATTTTTTATTATAATTTGACCCTATTAGGCCGCATCAAAAGATGCGAGCTATTAAAAAAAAAAAAAAAAACAAAATATCATCAAATACACTTCGATCTCAGAGGGCCAAGGCTCTCAGAGGGCCAAAGCCTGCCGGGGTCGCGGGATTATTCCCTTACCGTAACCCCGGAACATAACAGGCTATGAAGGACACCGTGGATTTTAGTCAGTAGAAGTCTGACAGTCCCTCCCGCCCTGCCCGGGGTTGGAGGACTCATTTGATGATTTTACCACGCTAAAAAAAAAAAAAAAATACACTTCGAGCCAAAAAAAGCTTCACACCAAAAAAATTATGATCGAAAAAAACACAATAATCCCTCTCGCCGTCTCATTAAAAGTCAGATAGTTATCTAAATGAACACCTTCCTTCCCCTCTGTTATTTTTATCAGTCACCCAATTTCTTACTTGTCTTGTTAATTAATTGTTAAAGATGGTGCGATAACCCTAATGCGACGATTTGACGCTACGTTTTTTTTTGGCCGCCAGTGGACGGCGTTTTTTGTAGTAATTGACGGTAATTGAGTAAGTTATTATGATGTAATTTAGTTTCGTGTTTGAGTAGCTGTGAACTTAATTATTTCATTTATAATTAAAACCCTTCTTTGTTTTTTCGCCGTAGAAGGGTAGAAATAAATGGCTGTCATAAGTTTTAGTTTTGTTTTACGTACCAATCAAGGTGTCCTCTTATTTGTCAGATGAAAATAAAACCTGGTACATACCTGTAACAACAAAAAAAAAACATGATAAGTCACTTAAAAATAAGACTTTGAAAAAAACCCTGAAAGACAAACTCGTGAACAAAAATATGAAAAAAAAAATGCATAGCTTAAATAAAAATGAGTCCTTCCCACTCAGGGCGGCTCGGGATCACTATCAGACTTGTACTGTAATTCTATTCTATTTGAAGAATCTCTTGTACTACAATTTCAAGATCCATCGACTTTGACAGGCCCTCCTTTAAAAAAAAAGTACTATACTACTAGGTACAATACTTGTTAGTTCCATACAATAAAAAAATGAGAACCTCAAGTAACCCGATTTTTGCATCTCAATTAAAATGTTTTTAATTCGCACAAGTTCTAGGTAGCTTCTTAACTTTGAGGCAAAATGATGACAGAGATGGATAGTGGATAGGTTTGCCACGAGTGAGCGAGACAGATAATGACGCCACTTTTACCAAAGTGAAAAAAAATTAACACCCTGTATATTACGTGGTTAACATTTCCATTTTTTTGAGGTTGTTAGTCATCTCGCGGTAACGAGTGTCAGAAATCATCCTGTTTAACAGCCTTTTGCATTTCAGAGCCACAGAAAATAAAAGTCAAAAACCACACAAAATAATCACAGTTTATAAACCCATTTTAGGTAATTTCACTTCTGACCTCCTTAGCCATTGTTTGCCGCCCGGGTTACATAAAACCTCGCATCTTATTGATACTGTCCCGAGTCTAAACCTAAGTAAACATCGGGATTAGATAATCTGTTTTTCTTTATATAAGGTTTAGGTTTAAGCGTTATTAGGGTATGAATCTGGGTTTTCATTTAAGTTGAAAAGCGTAAGGTCGTAAATAGAATTAAGTTGGCCGAAAAGTAAGGGTCTACCTAAATAGAATCGGTGTAATAATTTGTGGTTTCGTTTATGTATGCTGGGATACTATTCCATAAGAGAGGGAAGAATTGTTCGGTACCCTTAGCACGAATTTTCAGTATTTGAGACGTAAAGTAAACTGGAACTTTGACAATTTCAAGTTGACATTTTTCAAGGAAAAAATTAGTTCCATCGTGTACCAGAGGCGCTGTTCCATTTTTAACCGACTTCAAAAAAAGGAGGAGGTTATCAATTCGACTGTATTTTTTTTTTTTTTTTTATGTTTGTTACCTCATAACTTGCGACTGGGTGAACCGATTTTCATGATTCTTTTTTTATTCGAAAGCTTGTGCTTCCCGTGTGGTCCCATTGTCACCATTTTAGGATCTGATGATTGGAACTTGGAGAAATCGAGGGCAACCCTCAAATTTTATTGGCTGACACATAGTTTTTCGCAAATCTTATAAAGTAATTCAAGTATTTGCGTATGGAAATCATCATGTCATATAGCTGAGCTGATGATGGAAGGTACAACTCCTCAAATAAGAAAATTATGTTTGTGTTCGCATATCTCCGGAACTACAAGTCCGATTTAAGTAATTCTTTTTTTGTTGTACTAGGTATCGTTCAACTTAGGGAATACTGCAAATTTCATCAAAATCGGTTCAGTAGTTTTTGAGATAGGGAATGAATTAAAGAGATGTTAACGATGTTATTACCGGTGTATTTGACAAGAATTTTGGTTGAATATTTAAACTAAAAAGAGTAAAATAAAAACTTTTTCAAAAAAAATGTGACCGCCTTCAAAAACAACCACAAAAAAGGGTAAAATAACCTACAAAACTTTTCTTTCGGAAGTCGGTGGTAAAAGAAACAATGAAATTAATAAAAAAAGTCACCGACTTCCGAATGAAAAGTTTTGTAGGTTATTTTACCCTTTTTTGTGGTTGTTTTTGAAGGCGGTCACATTTTTTTTGAAAAAGTTTTTTTTCATACAAGAAACGATGTAAATACTGTAAAGTAAAAGAGTGAAAATTCGTGCTAAGTGTACTGTTTGCTACTTTTTACCTCTCTAAGGCCCGTATTACAAAACGTTACTCAATACTCAATTATTGCTTAAAACGAGATTGAAAGCATTTGATTGGTTCAAATCTAGATTTCAATAGAGATCAGTGCTTGAGTTTCGTACTGTAATACGGGCCTTAGATTAGTTTTTCTTTAAGGGGGATGGGATCATGTTAAAATCTCCGACCGAATTTTTTGATAATTTTTATATTTAAAATTATACTTGTTATAACACATATATTTATAAAGTTACAACACGTCACTGGCCTGCAAATTGCAAAAAACGTAAAAAAAATTGAATTTCGCGGGCTACATCGAAGCAATCAACTTAATAGAAAAATATTAACCAGCAAATGCCTTCACGATTAGCTCAGTGGCTGAGCAATTCGACTACTGCGTGTCGCGGGTTCGATTCCCGCACGGAACAAATATTTGTATGATCTAGAATTAGTTGTTCGGAATCTGGGTGTTTGTGAGATTAGTTTGAAAACGCATTTATGATACACGATATAACAGATAGATTAATCTATATAATTAGTACCCTATTGCAATTGATGAAGATCATAGAAACAAAAGTACAGAAAGAAAAATCTTTGACATCGATTCAGTATTCGATACAATTAAAGTGCTACGCTGCTACGGCGTAGCGGATATTCTACTTTGCTACGGGAGCTTTTCGTAGCACTTCGCTTTTAGCGTTTCTTTCAATATTTTTAAGCAGAATTCTTTGGGTGATGAACTCATCTAATGAATCCTGAGCCCTGTGTGCGGCTGTTAGACTGTTAGACTCTTATACGACGCGATTCAAACGAATTTCAACTACAAGTGAAAATCAACTTTACCACTATGACATAAGACATAAAACACGTTGTGATGAAAAACACACGATGACCATGACGACGTCAAGTCAATCGAATTGCATCATTATTTCTTAGTGGCAAGGTTAATTTTCATTTGTAGTTGGAATTCGTTCTAATCGCGTCGCATCCTTTACTGACTACAAATCCATCTTGTTCCTTCAATAGCTACTTGCGTTCCAGGATCAGAGTTACCTTGACAGACCGTCCTGCGACCCTGGCAAGCATGAGTCTACACCTTAAAAATTAGTTCCAAAATTGTCATTTTCCTCACATCTAAACAACATGTATATTTACTCCATTTTCTCATCAAAAGTACCACCTCCCAAGATATAATATTCTACGTAAGGAGGTCGCGGTATACTCTCACACAAACAGCAAAGTCAAAGCAACTTCAATGTGCACACATGACCGCCAGCGAGCTGGGAATGAAGGCGGGGTCATACTGCTAGCGGAGCGGATAACCTGTGTCATAAAATCGCTCATTTTCATGAGCAAAGTCATTGTGTGACATGGTATATTCCCGACGACATCGTGAGAGTCGCGGGCAACCGCGAAAATAGTCTTCTGTTAACTAAAAGGCTAGGTTCCAAATCATTTAAAGATGCTGATAACTTTGTTTTTTAATGTTATCGATAAGTTCTATGACTTACTAGCAAGTACAAAGAGAATTGAGGATGCAAGCGCGAGCGAAGCGAGCTCGGGACTTGGCGCTCTCCGATTCAGACAGGTCAAATTAGGTTAGCCGGTTATTTTTTTATTGTCAAACCATTAACTAAAGAAAGAAAATTGTGTTTATTGGCACAAACTTAAAACTAAACAATACAAATAAAGTTATAAAGACAGAGTATGTAGTAAAAATAAAAGTTTTTTTCAACTACGTCTTATTATTATTGCCATTCAAAAACAAGAAGCCTCACCACGACTTGTTAGAAACAGATTGGCTCATCCTTGTCATACTATAAAAACTCACAAAAACATACTAGAATCAAGATGAAAATCGATGCCGAATTTAACAAATCAAGATTACCTACATTTTATTTTTACACTGAAACCTCACCTCAACCATTTACGCGGTCTGAAAAGCGGTGGGCTCAACCAAGATTGAGCCTCCAAGACAAGACACTGCCTACAGCCATGAATCTAAATGAACGTTTGACCAAAGGTTGGTTTGACCGGCCAATGTTTGGTCAAAGTATTCCGAAATGTTGGCGATAGTTCAAGAGTTGGTGGCAGTTAGACTTGCGGTTTGATTGACAAAGTTGGAACGTTTGTGAATTGATTTGATCTTTACTAGTTTTACTTTTGTTTTGATTGCTTGTAAGTGGTGTTCATTTCGAATTTCAATTTAACGTTCGTAAATCGGACATCGTTTTTGTTTTTTTTATGAGTAGACTTAATAATAATATGCCTTTACGTAAGACTAAGAGAAATATTATTAAGATTAGTTGCATTCCGCCAACAATCATTTTTCAAGGAAAAAGATTTTGTAACAACATTCGTCAAATACAACTTATAATCTTTAAACGAGCAATTCTTGTATATTTATTTATATATTATAATCAGGATCTCGGAAACGGCTCCAAAGATTTTCATGAAAGTTAAAGATTTAGGTTCGGCTCAAGGAATCGATTTATCAAGGTCCCAGGTTCGAGAAAAGCTCGGTTCTCAAGATATAGACATTTTAAAAACCGAGCGAAGCTCGGTCAACCAGATATTATTTTTTTAACACCACAAGCACGTCAATAACGAAATTTTTTCTCCGTTGATCGAAAGCAAGTTCAAGGCAAAGACTGATCTTCTTTATGAGGACATTAACCTATTTTACTGCATTATATCGACGCCATGACTGTTTTAGAATTTTATCGTGAGATGACGTGATGATTCATTCGTTATGTTTTTTTTAAACTGGCAAGATTATATTCGTTCACTGAAAACAGATATAACTGCCATTTAAGATTAATCAGCCTTCTCTCTTCGAGAGGGAGTGGGCCATCCACCACGCGGGCCCAGTGCGGGTTGGTGGATGTCACATGTCTTCGAATTTTTGGTTCTAGGACATGCCGGTTTCCTCACGATGTTTTCCTTCACCGTTTTGAGAGCAGTAGTGATGAAATAAACTACACAAAGTAATGCGCCTGGCGGGGTTCGAACCTACGACCTACAACTTGTAAGTCAGGACCGATACCACTAAGCCACCACTGCTTACTGGGTCCACCCTTTATAGCAGAACTTTTTACGTCATAATTTTATTTTGCATAGCAACGGATAGCATAAACCTCTTTTCGCAGAAAATCGTTTGGCATACATTCATTTCCATAATAATCAATAAGTATAACCATCATATCGTAGAAAGTTCACAACCAGAATCATCTTTTGGCATATATTTTATATCCATAATAATCAAAAGTATCATCATCATTATCGCAGAAAATTCACAGCAGGCATGGCAGCAGGCATGGCTTCTGTCACGGCTCCGGCGCTGCGGGTCTCCGGCGGTCCCACGCGAGCTAATCGTCGCAGATGATTTTACGCCCACCACCGCAGCTTCGGCTTACTGGCCGGCAAGCCGGCCAGCCTCAGCCGCGGCGGTGTGCGTTAAAACCACCTGCTCCTCAGCTCGCGGGCCGCCTCGCCTCTCCGCGCCTACGCGATTATAAATTACAATCTAGGGGTAGGGCAGACAAGACTACGTGAAGTCGGTTTTGCAGCGATTCATTTCTGTCACTAACTTTTGTAGCACACCATATTGATTTTATAAAACAATTTTTTAATTTTTTATTATGACTATTAAATTATTTTTATTCTGAAATTCTGTGATCTTCAAAGTATACTAAGTCAAATTATTCCAAATAATCGGCGCTCTAAATAAACGTTATGCTAAATGAAAATATGCAAAATTATAACTCTGACAAAGGTAATTATGCCCAATACAATTCTGCCATCTTAAAAGTATCCCAATTTGAATTCGGACATAAAAACATTCGGCCAAAAAACAATTATATTAAATATTTTTTATACCATAACAATATTCGTTTAAAAAAGTTTCTGCCAAGTGAGTTCTGCCAAATAAGTTTCGGAGCAACAAGTTTCTGCCAGATAGAGGGCACCCCTGCTTACTACAACTAACCGACATTAAAAATATAAGTCCAAGCAAGAAAGCTAAAACCAATTAAGATTTATAGTTTGAAAAAAAACACAGAGAAAAGAGTACACAGAAAGAATAAAAAAAATCGCAAAAAATAGCCCTAAATACATACCCAACCAAAAAAAAAACAAATGAAATTAATAGTTTATGCAATAACCATACAACTGTATTTACAAAACAAATGCTAACTGAACTGCATACCTAATTTTAAATCCAAATACTTTACTAACATAAAATCATGAAATAGTCCATTGCAACATTTACTATTCCATTTTCATTACATAGTGCGCCATTCTAAAATTACATTTGTCGTCATAAATTCAAAATAACTGTTTAGTTAAAACAATACTTACCTGAAAATAACAGTTTCATTTCAGTACCCGTAACAATCATCAAAGTCCAAGTTTTATAGGAAACCGTTAACGCTACCACATACTGTTACAGAAACACGATTTTTCCCTTTAATCCAAAATGAAATGAACATAATTTATTTCTAGACGAATTCCCTGATCCCGAACACAAAAGATACTATTAAAAGGCTAATTTCGGAACGCATTCATAAACGTCGTCGGTTACGGTGAACGTTCTAAATTCAAATTTAACCGCGCGGCAATTTTCATTCGACGCTCAACTTTGACAGTGTAAACACGTCTGCTGAGCAAATATGGAAGTTTTAAATGTTGGAAAATTAATTAGATACATTGAGAGAAAGAGATTTTACGAGTGTGTAAGTATACACATGTATGTTTATCTTTGGAGATTTGATTAATTGTTAATGTCGACCGCTTAGGATTTAATAATGAGGCCGTGAATTATAATTCTCGACTTATTGACTCAAATGAATGCTACTCGTATATTATTTTCATTCTTAAATCACTCTAGATTCTTCGAAGGTTTAGGCAAAGGTCACAGAAATTCCAAATTTTCCCTAGTTGTATTTGAGTGCCAATTATATGAACGTGGCTATTGCCATGAACTAGACACAAATCCATGTCTACTCTCTCTCTCACGAAGGAGGAGTCGGGACGCGCGAGGGAGAGGACAGCGTCCACCCCTCACTCACGCCGCAGTGGTAGACGCCACGGCGACAGACGTCGCAAGTCAATCTCCGGCCACTCGCTGACTCGCTGTCTGACCATGGACCAGGCCCGGGTCGACGGCGCGTCATGTTCCACGCGTGCCTCAAAGAGCGTCAGCATAATGACGGGACACACGTTTGCCTCGACTCCGGTACACAAAGAGCTACTGAAGAAAACCGTAGATTTTAGTCAGTACAAGTCTGACAGTCCCTTCCACCCTGCCCTGGGTAGGAGGACTCATTTGATGATTTTACCACGATAAAATAAAATGTCTACTCTGTAGGGATTACTAAGAAATTCCAATAACAGTCACCTAGAATTCGCACCCAAAGTCGTAAAACTTAAAAGACGCACCCGACCAAGGAGGCAGTTGAATTTAATTGATTGAATTCTCATTCACATTTTTGTTTTAATTGAGTCTTAGAGGAGTTTGTAGTTAAATAATTACAGCAGCACAGGCAGATCTTCCAGGTTATGCCGCGATTGCCGAGGTTAGTATGTGGATTGGTGGCCATCCGTCAAAGCGAGTTTCCTCCGTACGTCGGAAAGCACGTAAAGCTGTTGGTCATGGCTGTCATTTGTACATTTTTGACAATTGTTACTGTTAAAGGGTAGGGTAGGGGGGTGTTCTAGTTGAAGCAGTCTTGTCCTAATCGTATAACTTATTTTTTTGGTAATAAATACATCAAATGAGTACTCCCATCCTGTGTGGAGTGGAAGAGCCTGTCAGACTCAACTGCGGAAGGCAAGACTCCGGTTCCTTCGGTTGCCTATTGCGTTCCAGAGGCATGGTGTCCTGCTTAGACAGGCCCGTGACTGTCCTTGACCTAACGTATAATTCTTATTACACGTTAACATGTTTTCTGTTACAAATCAACAAGTAGCAGCAATAAAAGGTCGCGAACGAACATAAATAACAGCCAAAGATTCAATAAGTCAATAGAATCTCCGCTGTGAAAGTCACAAATCTTCTCAATCGGATTGGGTGAGGAAGGAAATAATAAAAAAGTCGAGGAAATTCACTGTTAACTTTATCGGATACTAGATGTTGTTAGCGTGCTAGCATCTTTGACAGTCGTTACTGTTAGTCAGGAGCCTGACAAACACCTCAGCCTCTAAAGTCTGACAACCAGTCTTAGCATGAGGTATCGTGCGCAGTTACTGGGTTGTGGAGGTCCGATAGGCAGTCGCTCCATGTAAAATACTGATATCCAGTTGCATCTGGTTCGACTGGAAGCCGACCACAATATAGTTGGGAAAAGGCTAGGCAGATGGATAGATGTTGCTAGAGTTTTCGCCCGCGAAATTTATCCCTAGAGACGAAAATCATCAAGACACAGACACATCCATTAGAACTTTTGCAATGTATAATTATTACCCCTTGAGAAGGCCATATTGAGATAAAAAGACATCTTTCTTCCTCTCCATCCATTGCTATAACCACATAGACCAGCACAATTCCTCCTTAATTTAAAAAGGAGGTAACCATTCAACTACCCACATCATAAAAGTGTACCCACTTAACCATTTACACTCCATGCTGGTACGAAAGGGCCCATTAAATTATAAAAGGCCCACTTTATCATAACACGTACGAAATTTTAAACGAAACGCCTTTTACAGACTACCGCCGAATGAGGAGATAAATATTGTGGAGTTTTGTGGGTACTTCAGTTAATGTTTGATGTTATCCTACTACTATTATAAAGGCGAAAGTTTGTAAGTATGGATGTATGGATGTTTGTTACTCTTTCACGCAAAAACCACTGAACGGATTTGGCTAAAATTTGGTACACAGATAGTTTATAACCTGGATTAACACATAGGATAGCTTTTATCCCGATTTTATGTTCCCGTGGGATAATTTTCGAGTTGTAGCGGGTGAAGCCGCTGGCAACAGCTAGTATTAACATAAAAATTATGCCAGTAAACCACGGACATTACTTTACTCATCACTGGTTGTCAGACTAGAGCTTCTGACTTACAGAAAGGACTGTCAAAGATCTACAAATGACAGCCGGGACTTACGGCTTTACGCGTTTTTCGAGGTAAGGAACTCGCTATGACAGAAGGTGACCTATCGGCAGACCAACCTCGGCAAGCGCGGCTTAACCCGATCGACCTGTGCTGCTGTAATTATTTAGCCACTCCACTTGGTCGTCATGAGCAAAGAGCCTGAATCCTACTAACATTATAAATGCGAAAGTTTGTGAGGATGTATGTTTAAATAAGTAGGTATGTTTGTTACACTTTCACGCAAAAACCGCTGAACGGATTTGGCAAAAATTTGGTACACAGATAGTTTATAACCTGGATTAACACATAGGATAGTTTTTATCCCGATTTTATGTTCCCGTGGGATAATTTTTAAGTTAGTGGCACCAGCTAGTCCTTTAATAAAACAAGTATATCATTACGACACCAGTATTCTCCTTCCTTTTCCTCGTCACATAAAGGGTGTGGTTTAGAAACGTTCCTCCGCACGCAAGTCGGACGAGGGTTAATATTTCACACCGTGACACCCTCTCCTTGTATTCAACAAGTTAGCGATATTAATGCGTTTTATACAAGTTGGAATTGGTGTTTTTTCTTGTTCAGCTTGTAGGGATAAAGGAATTTTGTTTCGGTATGTACTTGTGACGGAAGTTTTATTTGAGGAGAGGTATTAATGGTCATCATTCAGACGCCTGTTTGCGAAGAGATATTTTTTTGACGTGATAACGTCTTATAATTCGATGGCCGGCTGCACGCATAAAAAAAAGGGGGCGTCATGCGGCGTTACCTCGCTCTGTAGCGTTATATAGCAACGGCGTGTCAATTGTTTGTTTATAGCAACGTAAGTGCAGTATTTTCTTATGACGTTGTCACGTTCAAGTATCGTCAGTAAACCGACATTATAGACAACCGATTTTTTCCAATTCGCGATTGGTCCAATGTTCAAAAAAAGGTCCAATTCGCAGTTGGTCCCTTGATTATAAATAAACTCATAATTCTCCGAGACATGACGAGCTTCATTATCTCGACGTTTTTCTGGTTTTTGCCACAGTTGATTCTGGCTTTCAGGAGTTGTAGTGGTTTGAGAATAGTGTGGTGGGTTTGGGCCTATCAAAATGTAAAGGCACTGCGGGAAGAGCTCCGGCGCGATCTTATGGCGGTATGAAGAGAACGACTGTCATGATTCAGGGACTTCCGAGTATTTTCTTTTAACTTGAACAGACCATGTAATATATCCTTCAGTACACCATTCCACGAATTCACAATACAACAAGTTTTTCCCACAAAGTTAGCGTGAAAGAAGCCAATCATGAGCCTGGAAGGTCAAATACAACTTTGTTGAAGTCCTACTAAGTCTAAACTAGCCGTTAATTGAAACTGGGTTAGGTTAACCTGTAGTTTGGTTACAATTGAACTGACGAGAGTTAAAGTTTTTTTTGATTACTAATAAAACTTTTTTGTTTTGTGGTGCATTTTCAGACACTTGTTGATAAAAAATTCTTACTTCGATCTTTGCCTGTTACGTTCCAGTGCCACGGTTTTATTTATTTTGCTTAGACCTGACTTTGTGTGTAGTTAGGAAAAGGCAGGCAGATTATTTGTATAATTATTTCAGAGATATGAAATCAAGCCATTGTTTCCCGGTGAGATGTTCCAATGCTCTCAAAACGGTGAAGGAAAACATCGTGAGGAAACCGGCATGACCTAGAACCAAAAATTCGAAGATATTTTATGTTTGACAGCACTATTAAACTAATTGGACTACTGCGCTGTGTGTCGCGGGTTCGATCCCAATACGGAACAAATATTTGCGATGATCTGCAAGGAGTTATTTCGGGTCTGGGTGTTTGTGTATGTGAGTTTATATGTTTGTAAACGCACCCACGATACAGGAGAAATAACTAATGTGGGGGAACTTTAAAAAAAAAGAAAAAACTTAAAACAGGTTTCATGAAACATGGTTTAATTATGTAATCACTAGCTGTTGCCAGCGGCTTCACCCGCTACAACTCGAAAACTATCCCACGGGAACATAAAATCGGGATAAAAACTATCCTATGTGTTAATCCAGGTTATAAACTATCTGTGTACCAAATTTTAGCCGAATCGGTTTAGTGGTTTTTGCGTGAAAGAGTAACAAACATCCATACATCCATACTTACAAACTTTCGCCTTTATAATAGTAGTAGGATTCCTCAAGTTCTTCTAATTTTTGACGGTATAGTGGCACAGCGGTTAAGCTACTGCTAAGCTGTTTGCGGATACAATACCGGACAGAGTAAAAAATTGTACTTATAGCCTGTAGAGGTCTGCTTAACGGTACAAATAATTATAATTATGACCTTTAGAGGTCTGATTTTTAAAAAATTACAACGGGCGGCAATTAAAAAAAACTAAGTGGTGGCGCTGTAGTATCGGTCCCGACTTACGAGTAGTAGGTCGTGGGTTCGAACCCCGCCAGGCGCTTTACACAACGCGCATGGTGGGGTATTTATTTCATCACAACTGCTCTCAAAACGGTGAAGGAAAACATCGTAAAGAAACCGGCATGTCCTAGAACCAAAAATTCGAAAACATGTGAGATCTACCAACCCACACTGGGTCCACGTAGTGGATTATGGCCCACTCCCTCTCACAGAGAGGAGGCCTGAGTCCCAGCAGTGGGAACATTATAGGCTGATGATGATGATGATGAAGTTGCAAAAACCTTATTTCATAATTTTAGTTTCACTCAGTTCTATATTCATTTAGAAATTCTTTACTATAAAAACTTCTCTTGACAGTTAACCATCTTACAACATCCAAAGCGTCTTATAAGAAGAAAGTTGAACAGAAAATCCAATTTGTAATCTCCGAGTGACAATAATTTAGTAAAAATTCCGACGACAGTCCCAAGAGTGTATTATTATGGCGGCAGATATTTTTTTCTCATTTTCTACGTGATGACAACACTTGGATGTACTAATGGTGGATTGCAAGATTGTATATTATTTGTTTAATTTAAATACTGAGGGGAAAGTAGAGAAAAGTATAAGGCCGTGTTTCCATGATATAAATTACTTGTATGGTAAAGGGAAATTATTTGGTGAGACAGGCAACTCAATGATAGTCTTAAAAGTCTCTCAAAACGTTACCTTTGCTGCATAGTAATACGAAATGATGTGTCACTTCATCTTGTCCACTTTAGTGATGAATTAGTTGCATAATTTGGCATTACTGCATGCTTATAGGTAACGTTTTGAGAGACTTTTATGACTCTATCACTGAGTTGCCTGTCTCCCCAAATAATCTCCCTTTAGCCTATACAAGTTCCAAATTGCATGCAACTTGAACAAACCTTTTTCAATTTCAGTACATAACTTGTATACAAACGTGACGTCATATCGTCAGACGTCGGCTAGGATGTCGCTATGCGATTTCCAGCCACCACAAGCGCGGGCGGCGAGTACCTAATGTGTGACTTGCCGTCCGATTTTGAACCGTACCTAAGTCGATCGTGCGTCGTGTTCCACGCGCGCCTCAAAAAACTGTACATATCTAATGCGCGGGAGTAAAGGGCTATTAAAGGATAACTGTGGATTATGGTCAGTAAGAGTTTCACCAAAAAAAAATCGGTTTTCTGTAAATTCTGTTTACTAATGATAGTTGAACGTGACACCGTCATAAGAAAATACTGGACTTACGTTGCTATAAACAAACAATTGACACGCCGTTGCTACGCTACGCTGCTGACGTCAAAAAATACCATAAATCATCCAAATCTATTTTCCAAGCGAGAATCGAATTTGCGACACGCTCTGCGCCAACAGAGCTGACGACGTATTAAAATGTGACCACTAATTATTTTGTAGGGCACGTGTGATAATTATGTCAATTGCTATTTAACCCTTCATTGCATAGGTCATATTGATAAATACGTTGTGTGACCTGTTAGAGCTCATCCACTCAGGGACTTTAACGATACGAAATTTATCGCCGCTTTTTTTTTTATTTTTAAATGCCTGTGTGTTCATATGGATCACAGTTTTTGAAAAAGAGCACGTAAGAAATTACGGTAATTTGTTTATTTTAGAGTGGTAAAATCATCAAATGAATCCTCCCACCCATCCCAGGGCAGGAGGTATTGTCAGACTTGTACTGACTAAATTCAGCTGTAATTTTCCTGTAACAATATTCCAAAAACTCCATAACCTCTCTGCTATGCCTAACTTATTGTTTCAATCCGATAAAAGTACGAATTTTGTTTAACCCTCAAATGCAAGCGTTGCTTATTTCGAACAAATCTGTTCGTGCGAACGTTCGATGGGAATTGTCAATTCCCATAGCAGACGATGCTTGTTCGGATTGGGAAGCTGTTTCAGAAGTACATTTTCTTTTTATCTTGTTTCTTCTAAGTTGACAATTTTCAGTTATAAGAAAATCATCGTCATAAACATGTTCACAATGCGTTTTTTTCTTGGCGTTTATGTTTAAGAGTCGTATGTTTCTGTAATAAGGAAAACATTGAACAGTTCTCAAGTATTTTTATCGTTGAGTTACTAAAAACATATTATGTAAAATTTTCTGATCCTCATAATGTTAGGAAACTACACAACAACGCATTTTAATATTATCTTCTACTAAAAAGTAAATATTATTCTTACAAAAGGATTCTAAAATAATTCAAGTTTTTTAATATTGCTTGATACGGAATATTCTACGTATTGCGCCAACCCCAAGAATGGACGAAGGCAAGAAAATGATAGTGATTGACTGGTACATTTATTTTGACTGCCGGTTTAAGGGTCTATAGTACCTCAGTATAATCTTACTCGCTCGCACTTGCACGTACCATGCACTATTGCTTGCTCTTTCTTTTAGCTGTCTACACGCAAATCTATTTATTTTACGGCGAAAAAAAAGGAAATTCAAAAAAGTAAATAACATAAGACCTGCTTTGTAGTTAGTTCAGTTAGTATAAAAAGTTTCATGATCTAATTTTAAGTATTTTCTGATTGCCAGCGTTTTATTGTTCAATTTAGAGGTAACTTTGGGATTTTTTTCTATCGAGAAAATTTTATGGAATCATGTTTTCGCCAAACATTAGACCTAACATTAATCCTCAACTTTACCATATATTTATTTCAAAATTAATGCTGTAGTATTTTCGACGTATCACAGGTTTCTGCTAAGCCATTTGAGGTAGTATAGGCTCTTAAACGTCAATCGTAATGTTTTAAGATATCAAATGAAACCTCTAGTTTTAAAAAAGGACCAAAGAAATTCATCAGTTTCTTACCAAAACGATATTTTAACCGTCTAAAATTAAACAGGTGACAATCCCACTCACTCATAAAGTAAAAACATAATAACAAAAACTAAAGACACTCATCAATCATATCGCGAGAACGCGGGAGACACAATGAGACAAAAAAAAAGTATAACAGGCATAGACAAATGGCGGGCCGTACAAGAGTTTGTCCCTTCAACGAGTGAGCGAGGACGGGGTCAAACAACTGAATAATTCAAATCGTATATAAGTTCAACAAGTCTGCAGTGTAGGGTTATATCGGTTGTTGGCCGATTTATCGGTAGAATCTATGTTTTGGCAAGAATTTGGTATCGATTTGAATCTTATTTGAAATTCTTTCGGCGAATTTAAATTCAAAGTTCAAAGAGTGGTTTTGGGTGATGGCGAATCATAGCTTAGAGGTTTGAATCCAATTAGGCAATTTACTAAGTGTAATTTTTGACGTGATAACGTCTTATAGGGCGGGCTAGCCGCAGTCGCGGCTGTAAGACCCCTCTTTGAGGAGTGGCTGGATAGGTCCCACGGCGTCCTCACCTACGGCATGACACAGGTCCTCACCGGACATGGCAGCTTCGGGAGGTACCTGTGCATGATAAAAAAGGAGGAAACGCCCGGGTGTCACCACTGCGAGGATCGCCCGGAGGACACGGTGGAGCATACGGTGCAGGAATGGCCAGCTTGGGCGGAGCACCGCCGTGTCCTCGCCGCGGCGATAGGCGGAGACCTCTCGCGCCCGGCACTGGTTGCGGCCATGCTGCGGGGCGAGACGGAGTGGGAGGCGGTCGCCTCCTTCTGCGAAGCAGTCATGCTCGCGAAGGAGGAGGGGTGCCGCTTCAGACAGAGGATACAGTCCTCCCTCCGCCCGAGACGCAGTGGTAGACGCCCACGGCGACGGATGTCGCGGGACGATCTCCGGCCACCGTAGGCGCGGGCATGCGGGCGGCGAGTAAAGGGCAACTCGCTGCCCGACCAAGGACCATGCCCGGGTCGACGGCGCGTTGTGTCCCACGCGCGCCTCAAGGAGCGTCAGCATAGTGACGGGGCCCCCCTATAGAGGGCCACAGTCCTGCCGGGGTTGCGGGACATACGTATACCGCGATTCCGGCACACAAAGGGCTACCGAAGGACACCGTGGATTTTAGTCAGTACAAGTCTGACAGTCCCTCCCGCCCTGCCCGGGGTTGGAGGACTCATTTGATGATTTTGCCACGTAAAAAAAAAAAAAAAAACGTCTTATAGGGAATTCGATGGCCGGCTGAGCGCACGGAAAAAGATAACGTCATGCGGCGTTAACTCGCTAACGTTCCATAGCAACGGCGTGTCAATTGTTTGTTTATAGAAACTTAAGTGCAGTATTTTCTTAAGACGTTGTCACGTTCAACTATTGTCAGTAAACCGACTTTACAAACACCCAATTTTTTTTAACAGTGTTTAAAAAATGGTTGTCTGTAAAGTCGGTTTACTGCTCCTAAACCTTGAAAAAAAAAAAAACACTTCATAGAATCACTTTTGTTTCCCTCGTTGACAAATATTGACATTTCATGATTTGTTGTCAAAATAATGTTTATGCCATTATGTTTCGCTGTGTGTCATGGGTTCAATCCCCGCACGAAAGAAATACTTGTGTGACATACAGTAGTTGTTCCAGTTCTGGGTGTTTGTGTATGTCAGTTTCTATGTTTGTAAACGCACCCACGACAAAGGAGAAACACAACCGAAATAACACTTAGTTTAAAAAAATTACACTATGCTAATTCGAATAAATTCATTCTCGTGGTTTCGCTGTCAAATAAACAGACAATACATAAAGCTTTCAATTCAAAACGAATATTCTAGAACTAGAATAATGTTTTATTTATTGTTTGCTCATGAAATTGAAATTGAATAGATTAGGGTAATCGTAAATGTGATAGGATGATTGTATTTGATTTTACATAATTTTGTAGTCAATTGTTTAAAAAGCAATATTGTTGAGATCATACTCTTCAATTTTGTGTTTTATTCATTCGAGATTATATACAAAAGAAAACAGTAGCGATGATAGTCATATCAAAGAGCTGTCAGCAGTCTTACAGGGTCACCTTGGAGGGCCAAAACGTCGGGGTCGCGGAAGTGTCTCATCCGGTAACCGTGACCCTGTATCGCATAGAGCTATTGAATGATAACCGTGGATTAGTGGGGACTCGTTTGATGATTTTACCACAATACAAAAAAAAAGTTACAGGTACCGTTACCACAGACAGAATAACCATACCAGGCCCGGAGCAACTTTCGTTTGAATGAAATTTACAGACAGAAAATATATAATATCTACGACTAAACTCTTTACTTTCATAACTTTAATATACCAAACTCTAAAGAAAAACATACCGAAGTTATTTCTCATCAGAAAAAATAATAATTTTAAAAGCCTTGTGTGAAAGCACTAACCTGTTGCTATGATTTTTAATTTTACCGAGAAATTACTCCAGGTATGCTGTGTACCTCGAGATTTTTTAATTACGTAACTTTTATAGTAGCACTTAGCCACATTATTGCTAAAGAAGATTTTATGAAATAAGCCATGCTATTTCAGCGGGTGTCCCACATTATATTTTATTTAAATAGTGGTGATGAGAGGATGGTAGATAAATTACTTTGTGACCTATCCTAATACCAACTAACAATTTAAAAAAACAACATTAAAAAAGGTCGAGCCGTTTAGGGTAAATCTTTTCTTAATAAAAATCAATGAAAACAAAAAATAGGTTAAGTAAGAACAAAAAAAATTGGTCAATTAATAAAAATCAACGAAAACTACACTAATTCCCTACAAAATCTAAATTAATAAAACGCATTAATTTGAGACCACGTTAGACACACAACATTTAAAGTAAAATTGACTCAAAAAATAAAAATAAAAACTTTAATCTATAAAAAACAAAGAATTGTTGTCTCTGACAGCTGCGCAAAATAGGTCCAGTTGAGCAAAATGTCGAGCAACTAGTGCTCGACGCTGGTTTTCAACTGGACCTGTGAAAATACGGTACTTCTTCCCATCCCTAGACTTCCAAAGGGCACTAAAAACACAGTGTTCCGTAAATCAGAATAGTTTTACAAGCAAAAGTGACGAATATGTAACGCGTTCGGAATTTATTGGCGGCCATGTTTCTTACTTGTCACAAATACGAATGTCTACTGAAAATGTATGAGACCTTGGGTGGAGTTTCCGCTGAATTTTGATGTCACTTTGTTTGGCAATGCTCGTCGTAAAAATACAAAAAGGTAGAGTTTACTCACGAAATTCTATAAAGTCAATCCGGAAGAAACTGGTTACCCTTTAAATTAATAGGTACTGATCTAATCAGAGATGCAGTATTCAGCAATTTAGTAAAAAATCATATTTCTTAGATTTAAATATCTCGCTGATGGTGGCGCGTATGCCAGATCATTTAGTTCCCTTCAAAATGGTTGAGCTGAATGGTGTCATGTTTGTGAATGGGGGCTGTCATTTTGGACTGGTCAGTGGTCATCCCTTGGCTGCCACGGTTTATTTTAATTATTCATAGTGTTTTTTCTGAATGTTCCTTTTTTTAACTTGTTCGAATCGAACCGAAGACATTCATACTCATTTAACCTTAGCGTAGCAATACTACTTTTGATCATAAAAGGCTGTTGTTGTAATAAAGTACTTCAACAGATTACATAGTACCTACTTCACGAAATAAATACTAAAATAAACCTATTAAGTTAATTAAGTTATCTAAAGCAATTTAATCAGTGTTAAAAGCATAACTTGGCAAAAATAACGAAAATCACTTTACTCCAAGTTATAAAGTTAGCACTTTATAAAATAGAATTACTGGAAGTAAAAAGTGGGTCGCTAACACCACTATACCAGATTGTAAGTAAAGTGGAAACTTTAAGAACACCTGTGAAGCTTAATGAACTGAAAACTGAAGCGATTTTCAGTTTCCTTTATAATAATAATCAACTTTACACTTAGTTGTATGAAAAGAAAGCGCTATCCAGTGGGTTTATTTTTGAGCCCACATTTTTCATCAGGTCAAGTATATCATTTACGCACTTTTGATTTATAAAAGACCAAAAGCTTAACAAAATTTGAACCTACAGTTCCAGTCATAAGACATAATTACTTTAAAAGTACTGTATATCCATTCCAAAGTGTAGATCTCTATGGAGAAGAATGGGCATAAAATTCCATGGACACTCTTTATCATCAAAAAAAATTATAGGAATAAAGATATAGGAATGGCTTTCAGTAAAAGTTGTTTAGTCTGATGGGCATTTCCTGTTGACTTACAAAAATGAAAGGTCTAGATTCTAGAACATCTCGAATCGTCATGCGCATCCCGTTGTTCTCCCGTCCCCGGGCTCTTAGAATTCGACATTAGACATTTCAGAACTTCGATTTTGACGACCCCGTTGCCGCTGGCAGCAACAGGATCCGCGTACGAAGTCGCAGGCAGTGCTTGTATAGAATATACGAATCAAATCATCATTCATCTTTATCAGCCTATAATGTTGCCACTGCTGGGACACAGGCCTCCTCTCTGTGAGGGGGAGTGGGCCATAATCCACCACGCGGGCCCAGTCCGGGATGGTAGATGTTACATGTCTTCGAATTTTTGGTTTTAGGACATGGCGGTTTCCTCACGATGTTTTCCTTCACCGTTTTGAGAGTAGTGGTGATGAAATAAATTACACAAAGTAATGCTCCTGGCGGGGTTCGATCCCACGACCTACAACTCGTAAGTCGGGACCGATACCAGTGGGCCACCGCTGCTCTACAAACTCTGCTGCTCTACGAATCAAATCAAATAATAATAATATAATATAATAATATTCGCTACAACGCTATCTAGTTCCAAGCTAAGCAGAGCTTGTGTTATGGGTACTGAACATTTGAACAACTGATAAACATACTTATATATTTCTAAATACATACATAATTATTATAGATAAATTACACCCAGACACAGAACAAATGATCGTGCTCATCACACAAACATTTGTCCTGGGTGGGAATCGAACCCACAACCTCCGGCATAGCAGTCAGGATCACTAACCACTAGACCAACAGGCCAGTCAAATGGATGCATTTTGAATGTACCACTTCAAAATCCTCAAGACCCAAGCGTCTTCTCCAATGAACGGTTATATAAAAGCCGTCCCGCATTCTACGCCACTTGCAGTTCCCAACTTGTTAGGAGCATCTCAAACTTGTCCCAACTTTAAAGATTTAGAACTTAGACCGGCCTGTACTTGACTGTGCAGTCGCTGGATCGTTATGTACTAGAATATTATATGCAATTTTATTCATGAATAAATAGGGACATATGGGAAAGAATTGTCACTTAGTGGGTACTAGAAGACGGGTGTAGATACAATGCTTTAGGGCCAGTTGGGAAACTATAAGGTCCGACCGACATTATAGTTTCCCAACTGGCCCTAAAGCCAAACGTCAAGCGATAAACGTAAACACTCAGGATCTCTTTACGTTCCAGGGTCATGGTTACCAGATGAGACAGTCCCGGGATAACGACAGGCTTTGACCCTCTAAGGGCCTCCTCAGTTTGCTGACAGCTCTTTAAGACGCGCATGGAACACGACGCGCCGCCGCGCCGCCGTGGCGAGTCAGCTAGTGTTGACATCCTTGAGTTACAAATTCAAAGGAAATTAACGTAGATTTCTATTAAACATACTTCTGGAAAGCATACTATTATAACATCAGCACACAGTGTCCCACAGCTGGACAAAGGCCTCTCCCAAACTCTTTCCACTTCTCACGGCTTTCCCCGACCGAAGAAAGCATATTAATGCCTACGTAAACATTATTGTAACGTACCAGTTGGTACCAATGAGTTCTTGGTACCATGTCAGTCACGAATCCATTATCTTATTGAGTTTACTGATCAGAGGTCACATTTGGAATGTTTAAACGTTCATTTAAATGGGTGGAAACAGAATTACACCGTGTAGCGTCATTTTAAACGACACAACTGGTAAGGAATAAATACAGGATCATTTTTACGTAGATTTTATTAAGCTACTGCATAGCTTTTATCGCGGGCTCTGGGCGCGGCGCGGCGCGGCGACCGAATCAAGAATATTCCCAAAACCTAACGAAAATACCTGACAAAAAAACCTGATACCACGTCTAAAGTCGTTTCAGTATTAATACGTGTCAAATATATTTTCAGTCTACTATCATGATAATTATGATAATTATCCCCACATACTGTCGAAAGTGCAAAATTTACAAATGGCTTCCATATCTCTCGATACAGATCAGAGGCAGAAGCACAGAAGCACAGATTACGTAGAAGTTTAATTACTTGAAGATGTGCCTCCGTGGCACAGATTCATGTGACCTTGTGACATACTTACCTATTTGTTTGAAGATAAGGGGGGAGGGATAAGTTGTAATAAGACTTAATAGATACGGCGATAAGAGATGTGGCTTTGTTACTAATGCGAGATTACCGCTTTATTTACAATAGACTAGCGGCATGCATGGAGGGAAGTGGAAACAATTTTTTTTTACTCCTCCACTATTCTTTTCTGATTAATTTCGTTGCAGGATCCAAGACAGGTAAATTCATTCTCCGGGACACGTCGAGCTTCATTGTCTCCTCGGCGCTTTTCTGGTGGTTGCCACTGTTGATTCTGGCTTTCAAGAGTTGCAGTGGTTTGGGAATAGTGTGGTGGGTTTGGCCCAACAAAAAAATAGACTAGCGGCCCGTCCCGACTTCACACGTAGCCTATGTTACTCAAGGTGAATGTAGCTGACAAATGGAGATTTTTTTTTAAATCGGCGCATTAACTTTTGATCTGATTAATTACAAACATAATACGGACACAAAAATGTAAATCCTAACTCTTTATAATATTAGAGTAGATAGAGAAGACAAACATTGTAGATTTATGCTTTTTTATCGCAGTAAAATTATCAAATGAGTCCTCCTAAACGGGGTGGGACGGGAGGGACTATCAAACCTGTACTGACTAAAAACCACGGCGATCCCTGAATAAGTTTAAATCTTTCATACGTTTACGCTAGGGTCACGAAAACCTGCTGTCACAAAAAAAAATACAGACCGAAATTGAACCTTATTAAAATAATTAAAAAAAACAGTCGTACCTCTCCACTATTAATAGCAATCCGTATTCACAAAATTTTCCTCAAAGACATACGTATAATATCCCTACCAAAAAAAAAAGAAAACATCAAAAAAATACACCTCCATTCGATGACGTAACACCTCGCTTCGTAACAACACCAACTATCTGACGTGAGCGTGACGTCGACGGGACGGGAACGTGACGGCTACGACACGTGTAACTCGTGACCCGTGAGAAGGGTCGCTTGGGAGGGTACGGAGGGGACAACGCGACGACATCGGATTTTAGGGAGGGGAAGTGTTGGTGTTTCATTGTTGATGGGTATGGTGGAGTGTGGGAAGTCATGGTGGGGACTTTTTGATGAAATGTAGATGTTATTGACTATAAGTAAGTATAATATATTAGTATTTATGGATGACTGGTGGAATAAGGGTGCTCCCACATCTATCGACGCGGAAACGGCTTTTTCCGTCGCCCTTTCTTTTTCTGTCGCTTAGAACTGCCATTTGCTAGACCGAGATAGAAAGCATAATGCGATAGCACGCGGCGGAATCCTGGAGGCGGCCGCGTGCTATCGCATTGTCTCGGTCTAGCAAATGGCAGTTCTAAGCGACAGAAAGAGAAAGGGCGACGGAAAAAGCCGGTTCCGCGTCGACAGATGTGGGAGCACCCTAAAGAGTAGACAAATCAGAAACTTAAAATCTATAAATCTGATTATTGTTTTTATTAATCGTTGCCACAAGGAATTCAGCAGACGAAACTAGAACAGTGGTGGCCCAGTGGTATCAGTCCCGACTTACGAGTTGTAGGTCGTGGGTTTGAACCCCGCCAGGCGCATTACTTTGTGTACTTCATTTATTTCCCACCACCACTGCTCTCAAAACGGTGAAGGAAAACATCGTGAGGAAACGCCCATGTTTTAGAACAAAAAATTCGAAGACATGTGACATCCACCAATCCGCACTGGGCCCGCGTGGTGGATTATGGCCCACTCCCTCTCACAGAGAGGAGGCCTGTGATACAGAAGCTCCCCCACCACTTTCCCGATATCGCCTCTGATTTTAGGCCACTTATGAAAATTACTTACAGAGTCATTACCAATTTGATTTTTGGTTGTTTTTCATTACTAACATAGTTATAAGATTCTTGTTTACTAACCCACTATGGATGTTACTTATCCGAAATAAAGAGTATTTTATTTTTTATTTATTTTTATTTATTACCGCATTTATACATACAGGATACAGTTAAACATGCTATTTAAAACCTTCATTACATAAAGACAAACTAAATAACAGTGCCACAAAAGTTTTTAAAGCCAAAAAGGTCTACCCAGAACTGTCTACTAGTAAGTACATAAAAACGTGCACGAAATGGCTCGGCATTCACTGCCAAACTTCCACTGTGGCTATTTTAATGAGGGGTGACTTACCCTTGACGTAACACAGGCAAACGATAGAAAACTCACTTTGAAAAATGTGAAAAAACTTAACGCATTTTTTTTTTTTTCATTTAGAAAGAAAGAAAATAAGTTTATTTTGCAAGCCTCAAACACACAATTACAGTTAAAATTACTAGAATACACTGAATGTAGGTAGCCTGTGCCTCAGGACTGTGCCAAACAAGCTCAGTTCAGCATAAAGCCAGGCCACAAGGTGCCTGACGCTGGTTTTCAACTGAGCCTTGCGAGACGTTACAGATGTAAATCAGCTTTATAGTGTGTGTGTGTGTGTTAAAATAATTAAGTAATAAAATATGTGTAACAGAATAAAATAAAAGAAATTAGCGAATAGACCTTTGCCCAGCAGTGACAACACAGGTTAAAAAAAACGCGATAAGCGCGCGTTTGAACACAGCTATCTCGCCTGGTAAGTAAAAAAAAGTTACAACAACCAATAAATCGGTTGTCTGTAAAATCGGTTTACTGACGACAGTTGAACGTGACAACGTCATAAAAAAATACTGCACTTACGTTGCTATAAACAAACAATTGACACGCCGTTGCTATGGAACGCTACAGAGCGAGGTAACGCCGCATGACATCATCTTTTTTCGTGCGTCAGTCGGCCATCGAATTATAAGACGTTATCACGTCAATACCCGTTATCGTCTCCAAGTTCCCATCTATTCCTGTACCACAAAACTTATCAAAACTGATTTAGCGGTTCAGGTGTGAAAGCGTAACAAATAAGTTGTACTTTCGCCTTTACAATTAAATTAGGGATAAGATTCAAATTTTTGTATTGTCTTCTGCACAATTTTTTGTACTATGTAATCCCTAGTCCAGGTGCACGTCGCACTTTTATTGTGTCCCCGAGTTTTAACAAGATGTTATGAAAAGGTAACGAACGATAAATATGACGTAATCTTGTTTGACAACATATGAATACGAGCGCCTATGTGCTTGTAAATTTGGGTACGTATCGAGTTTTTTAAGTCATTGAGGTACGCCCCAATGGAAAAAAAAACATGACACTCGGAGACTGCCGCGGTGAAGCTATTGCATAACATTTTTATATTTAAAAAGAAAAAAAAAATTGTCTTGACGGATATTTTTATGATTGCCAAAGTCTCCCGAACTGAAACGACGTTAGACGATGCGTGGTGTCAGGTTTTTGGGAATATTCTTGATTCGGTCGCCATGCCGCGCCGCGCTCAGAGCCCGCGATACAATAGCTTGAAAAAACTATAAAATTATAGCGTATCTGCCTGATGCATTGACGAATTTTTAATTATTTTTCTTTCTTCTTAAAAAAAACGTTGCCTCATACTAGGAATTTCTTCCTATTTAGTGGGTGGGTTCACAAACATAAAAACTCACATAGGGACACTAACACCAGACCTGAAAAAAACTACTTGTAGATCATACAAATATTTGTTCCGTGCGGGAATCGAACCAGACACACTACGCCAACCGTGCCTAAGGCCGAGACTCCACCAAAGCTGTGTCGAGCGAGACGTGTTTTGAACATCCAATAGAATTGCGTTATTGACACAGCTCCACCCCGCAACGCAATTCTATTGGATGTTCAAAACACGCCTCGCTCGACACAGCTTTGGTGGAGTCTCGGCCTAAGCCTACCAAGAAACAAAATAAAATATCAAAGCATTTATTTCAAGTAGGCCAGTTACAGGCACTTTTGAATTGTCATAGACAATTAAAGAAATATTATTAAACACTAAAAAGTTATGGTGCTACAGTCCCAGTCACAAGACATAAAAACTGTGAAAGTACCTAGATGCCCGTTCCAAGAAGTAAATCTCTATGGAGAAGAACGTGCAAGAAACTCCATGGACACTCTTTTTAGATCGCCAGAATTATTACAGAACCTTTGTTACATCATTCAGGTGGCACATTATGTGAGAACGATGTAGCAAGTTTCTATAATAACCTACATAAGAACCAATTTACCCAACATTACTCTACAAAGATTTCAATCCTACCCACAGTGTAAACTACTGAACGTGACTTTTCAGCGAACGCCTGAAGTTTATTGGAAATCTTTATTGTATCAATATGTTTTATGTGAGAATTTTTATAATGAAGTGAGATTGGTTAGTCATCGAGGATTAATATGAGAAGTTTAACTTTTTTTTTATCGTGGTAAAATCATCAAATGAGTCCTTCCGAATCAGTCCAGACGCGTTTGAGAAATGGGGAAAATACCACCACTTATATTACTACTTTTTATATGGACGACTGAATAACAAAACTGGAATTTTCAATATGTTTGCCAGCAGGGGAACACGATCATTCCCGGTAATTTTTCATTATGCACTATATTTTTGATAATTCGTGATTCAATTTATTTCCGCCGCAGCTGTTTTTTTTCTATGAAGCGTGAGGATTCTCCTTTTTGGGGATTTAAAAAAAAAACAAAAACAAGGCCAAATAACCCAAATACATACCCCAAAAGAAGACACAAATACAAAAAACGGACATTACAACCTCAAACACCAGATCCTTTGTCAAAATCATCAAAAGCAGCTTGGCAGGGAAAGTCAACGAACAAACTTTCACATCCGTTTTCCCCTAAAAAGTGCTAAAAACCGCATTCATAAAGGGTGTGGCGGTAAAAAAAATTACAAAAGCACACCCTGTTTACGTTTAGAGGGGGAGGGAGAGATGTACTGCTAATGTCATAATTTAGAAAAAAAAGGTTACCGTAAAATTATGCTGTTTTTTTTAGAACTTGCGAGGGCTTTTTTGCTGGTCATTATAAATGTACTGACCGTAAAGAAATGTGAGACCAACAGGGGAAGTTAACAACATTAATCTTTTTTTTTAACGTGGTAAAGTCATCAAATGAGTCCTCCCACCACGGGCAGGGCGGGAGGGACTGTCAGACTCGTACTGACTGAAATCCACGGTGTCCTTCAATAGCCCTTTATGTTCCGGGGTCACGTATATGGAATAAGTGGCTCGGCAGGCGTTAGCCCTCTAAGAGTGGGCCCCGTCAAACAACATTAATCTTGGATGCAGAATAATCGTAACAGATATATTAGACATACAAATAGGCATATTCTAACACTTCATCCAAATATCGCCGGTTATGATTAAGTCCCATAGAAATAGGGGGAGAAAAGAAAAGGCATCTAGTAACAGTTTTTTCACAAGTACACAAGGCACGGTTCGAGGAAAAAAAAAGATCCAATGGCCCTACAACGCAACAGTCAAAAGTGACGTGACGAACGAGGCGGGAAAACGCATTTGATGATATTATCAAAAAAAAAAAAAAACAATCAGAGAAGCTATCCTATTCCATTCAATACAAAACAGTTAATCATCAGTCAATTTAAACCTCTTCCCTTCTGTAGGTTTCCCAAAGGCTGCAAATAATCTCCTCCTAATCTATACCTCACATGGACACGAACATCAGCTCAAGATAGCACATTAACCACACATCATACCAGTTACCCAAAACTTTAGCCCATAAAAATCATACATAAGGAACCCGTTGCAACTAAGGGCCTATACGGTCAGACCGGCAACTAAACTTCTACAACTGTTGGCAACTGTGGTCAACTGTCTCTGCCGGGGTCGCGGGACTATATCATCTGGTAACCGTGACCTTGGAACGTTAAGAGCTATTGAAGGAATACCGTGAATTTTAGTCAGTCAGTACAAGTGTGACTGTAACTCCTGCGCAGCTCTGGGTAGGAGAACTCATTTGATGATTATACAATGGTAGGAAAAAACAACTGTGGCTAAGATAAACTATCAAGATAAACTTGTAATTTACTACCATTGGTAATTGATTTTAAGGTTAGGTTAGGATAGAATGTCTTTCAGCTGAATTATATTGATGACTATCAGTACTAGATTTAGTCTGTATGGTTGTCGAATCTTCACATCTCAACAGCTGATTGGATTGGGATGAGATCTGGCACATAGGTAGACCATGACTTGTCCTTTTAGCCCAGTATAAGTTACCATGAAATAGAGTTAAATATTGTGCCAACGCTTTCTCTTTTTTAACATTGTTCCACATTTGTAATAATTCCTGTATCGAGATTACGCTTACAATTTAAACTCACACGAACAGTCTGACCCGCAACATATACTTGTAGATCATACAACTATTTGTTCCTTCAAAAACAGAAACCAACATAAGCAACTGTTGCCGTCAACAAAAGAATTGCTCGTCTAAGCCCTATTTTACACATGACGCAAACATTACCACAAAACCGCGAACCTCTAACGTCTGAACAATACTTCCTACATATGACGCAGTTCAAATGTGAGGGTACTAAAATATTTTTATGGGCAGCACGTGGGCGAGGCGTGAAGGGACTTTCTATTTACTGTCTAAGTTATAAAGGACGATTCTTTTTCTTGACTTCCGCGTCTTTGGAAGCGTGAAAGTCTCTGATGAAAGAATCTGCTATTGAATAAATATTCAATTGTTTAAATGAAAGACACGACCGGAGAGAGATCTGTACCCCTAGCACGAATTTTCAGTATTTGAGACGTAAACTGTTTGGAACTTTGACAGTTTTCAACGCAAAAATTAGTTCCTTCTTCGCACATCAGAGACGCTGTTCCATTTTTTCATACAAGAAACGCTGTAAATACTGTAAAGTAAAAGAGTGAAAATTCGTGCTAAGGGTATTATACAGGAGCAGGACCAACGGTTTGTTCCATTGTCGATTCTGTCTGCCATCTTTGACCTAGACTGGTGTCAAGAGCATACCCATGCAGGAAACGCATGGGTAGCTCGCCGTCGGATCATGAAGCCGAGTCGATAGCGCCTCAAAGACCAATTAGACGGACCCTATAGAAGGCCAAACCTGCCGAGGTTGCGGGACTGTCATAACAAGTAACCGAGACCTTAGAACGTTATTGGCAATTGAAGAAACATGGTATTTTAGTCACAGTCAACACCAACAACAGTCTCTTTTTTTTCCTTAAAAATCTCCGATGAGTCCTCTCCCACACAGGGCAGTGCAAGAGGGACTGTCAGACTTGTACTGACTAAAATCTACGGTGTCCTTCATTAAATCAGAGGCCACTGTAATTTGTTAGTCCCGGGCCTCTTCTTCCGTTCCACCCAGGGCGGGGAGGGCTCATTTAATTAATAAAAAAAGATAGGCATCTCAAAGAAAAAAAAAGTACATCAAGTAATCGAAAATCTTTTATTTGAGCAGCAAGATAAAAGTGCCAAGAAAAGATTTGATAATCTCAACGTCAGCGATCACAGATCAATCGCGTCTCAATGTTTGCTAAGTAGATTCCAATCTACCCTCCTTTTAATAACGCGCTGAACATCGTTTATTATCTCAGTCTTGCATTTAAAGGCCTACGCAGACCGGGACGGCATTTTTTTTAACGTTGAAAAATCATCAAATGAGTCCTCCCACCCCGGGCAGGGCGGGAGGGACTGTCAGACTTCTGCTGACTAAAATCCACGGTGTCTTTCAATAGCCCTTTATGTTCCGGGGTCACGGTAAGGAAATAATCCCGCGACCCCGGCAGGCTTTGGCCCTCTGAGAGGAGGCACCGTCATGCGTCATTATGCTGACGCTCTTTGAAGCGCGCGTGGGACACAACGCGCCGTCGACCCGGGCATGGTCGAGCAGCGAGTTGCCCTTTACTCGCCGCCGGCATGCCCGCGCCTACGGTGGCCGGTGATCGTCTTGCGACGTCTGTCTCCGTGGGCGTCCACCACCGCGGCGACAGGGACGGCATGGCAAAGGATTTTACCGTGAGTCAGCACACACTGGCCGCTTATAGATACCGCAGCATTCTAGCACTTTGCCACGGCCCCGCTTCTCTACCCCCGCCGCCGCACGCCGAAGTCCGCCGCATGCCGTTGGCATTGACTACCGCAGCATGCCACGGCATCCCGCCACTGCAGCCTGTGGCGTGTCCTTTATTGCCGTGCGATAAAATCCCTTTCAATACCACGGCATCATTTTAAAGCATAGCAATTTATGTTGTATTTCTGTAATAGTACGGTTGAATGTCTATTTGTAAAAACTAAAATCCCTTGCCATGCCGTCCCGGTCTGCGTAGGCCTTAAGAGGTATGTGTGCGATTTATATACTTTTAATTAACTGTGATGGGAAGGAAAACACTCTAAGGAGATTGAATTTCCCTTTTTTTTTTGGGAATTAAATTCTTGGAGTTCAAGCTGCTTTCATATGAGTTAGTACTACTTACTGATAATATAAATAGGGAAATGAATTTGTTTGAGTATTTGTAAAGCATCGAATTTATGGTAAACATTTGTTTAGCAACAGTTGATCAACGTTGTCGAGAATGCTGCTGAAAACGTTGTTTAAATCAGTATGCCTTGTCCACACGGCATTCCGCGTTAAAATGTTGCCAGATGAAATAATGCATTATATTCTCATGTGCAAGAACCAAGACTGTGTACCATTAAATAAAACATTCACTTATCACACCAATTTGAAATTACATCCCAGTTGTGACTAGAATCACATCTTAGTTGTGCCAAAATAATAGCAAAAAATCATCATGTGCCAAAGAAATACTCCTATCTATTATTTTGTCCAAACACAAAAACTATCAAAAAAAATTCGCAATCCACACGTTTACTTGGATTTAGGAGGAACCGCCCAGAATCTCCGACATATCTTCGCACAATGTATCGGGGCACGAAACCGATTCCATAAAAGTTTTTACCGATAAAAAAAGCGGCCAAGCGCTAGACGGACTTGCACACGAAGGGTTCCATAACATATCTGTATGTATAAACGGCTATAAAAAAAATCAGGTGTGTTGTGATTACACGTGACACGTGATTTTTTTCATCGCCGTTTGGAAGAACACAAAGTTTGTTGTATAGGAGGAACACTCCTTAATTATTATTGTTATTGTAAATTAATAACTTATTTTTAAATTAAATACACAATTCTGTGAACATTTCAAGCTGTTAAATACCAGTTCCTGTTATAAAAATCGAGCAAAAACGACCAAAAAATCACGTTTAATGTACGGGATTATTTTTGTATTTTCATCTGTTTTTTTAATATTTCTAGTTATACCGGCAACAGAAACAAATCAAATGTCTAACCACCACAGTTCCCAACATACGGCCTCGTGACAGACGCTCCGACAGCGGAGTCTTAGCAATAGGGTCCCGTTATACCATTTGAGTACGGAACCCTAAAAATAAATTGTAACGATCCGAACAAGTCGACCTTAGAACTCGCAACCTCGGAGATTTGAGGAGGATCATCAATCCAGGGTATTAAGAATGCCACTTACAAACAGACGCTGACTGAATCTCTCGACAGATCTTACTGGATTTTTCTCGCATTTCTGAACGGGAGTTAAATTGTCTGTATTTCTACAGTATCTGGTATACCAGCATCTGTATCAACAGTTGTCTTCATTGAACTTTTTTGTATTAGAATTAGAGAGGTTAGAGTGAGGTATTTGTTTTTGACGTGATAACGTCTTGCAATTCGATGGCCGTCTGCAGCACGAAGAAAGGTGACGTCATGCGGCGTTACCTTGCTCTGTAGCGTTTCATAGTAACGGTGTGTCAATTGTTTGTTTATAGCAACGTAAGTGCAGTATGCAGCATATTATTGAGGTTTAAATATATTTTTAGTACTCTCATAAATCATGTTTAAATATAATTTCACTAGCTGTTGCCAGCGGCTTCACCCGCTACAACTCTAAAATTATCCCACGAGAACATAAAATCGGGATAAAAACTATCCTATGTGTAAATGCAGATTATAAACTGTCTGAGTACTAAAGTTTAGCCAAATCCGTTCAGTGGTTTTTGCGTGAAAGAGTAACAAACATACCTTCATACACATACATACATCCTCACAAACTTTCGCATTATAAGTAGGATTAGTAATGCTAAGATATTGCCACGTGAGTTTCAGCAGGAATAATACCTTTAAATAGCTTAAAAATCATATGAATTAAGTATAGTACAAATCTAGTGCTCTCATTTTATATACACATATTTTCGTTTTATATTCCAACTTTATATCTTATTCAGGTCTCTAGGTCTCTAGGATCTAGTTTTGGTATACGTTCAAGTTTACGATGCTATTCCTATTGTATTATCAAGTTATGAGCGTGCAATCTGCTATTGCGATCTTTAAGTTCACGATATTGCAGGAGCTAGAATTCATATGGACCGTTATATTTTAATATTCTGAGCTATGAATTCTTTAATTTAATAATTAAGTGCCTGAATAAGTATTTCACAGCATAAATACATTGCTAATATATTTTAACGAGTAGTACATTTAGAGTTTTGAAAATAATGAACAAGAATTATTTTTCGGTAAAATAATGACATGGCAAGGTGACGGCAGGTGGAGTAAAGGTGTGACAGAGTGGCGTCCAGGAAATGGAAAGAGAAGGGTTGGTCGTCCGACGGCGAGATGGGCAGACGACATTGTTGCTATTGCGGGAGTGTCCTGGATGAGGCTGGCGCAAGATCGTGGAGCTTGGCAGAAACAGAGAGAGGCCTATCAGTACCCAGCAGTGGGTGAAGACGGGCTGTGGATGATGATGATGATGAAAACAATGACCGTGGCGTACATTATAATTTATAGGTGAATGCTCGCGGTCAGGGAGCGCCTTAAAATGAACACAACTGGTTAAAATTTGATGAAAACCTCGACAAAACCCTACAGGAAAATACATTCATGATATCACATGGTAATCTCCATATGTCACACCCTTATTCAAAAAATCGACATCATCTTTAAAACCCAAATCAAATGGGGTACCATCCCTGAGCCGTCACGTTCGCAATGTTTGGAAATCGATGATTGAAATCTATCCTAAATTTCATAAGCTTTGGAGTAAATCCTTTCATATTACAGTCTTGGCATAATGTTACTGTTTGTGCACATTGCCTCCTAGTCAATTCTTGGTAACTAGATATTTTGATTAAAAAAAAATCCGAGTTACTTTTTAATAAAAATGCGAAATAATTTGGGTTTGAATATTTATTCAACCCAAATTCTTGTCAAATACCTAATTTTCTAATCAAAATTTTGTAATCCGTAATACTGGTAGTAATATCGTCCAACACAATAAGCGAAAAATGCTCATAAAATAAAAGATACTGAACCAAACTGCTTGAAGATTTGAAATTATGGAACTATAGTCTACTGCGTCAAACAAAAAAAAATGTCAAGATCGGATGCTGAAAACAAATAATTACACTGTAAATGTCCCGTATTAAGGGCTAATAATAATAGACTAAGTAACCATGTCAGTTTAAAAACGGTAAAAAACTAACAGATAATTCAAATTAATCATAAATTGTATACCAGAGTAAACAAACCCACCGAAGAAGCCACAAAGATCAACCGAAATGTCTACCAGCATAGACAAAACCAACTACGTAACAATAAATGTCGGTCAGGACAGACAAGGTCACACTTGAGTCTCAGAAGAACTAAAATAACCAGAAGAACAGAGAAATCCTTGGAAGAGAAAAGTTGTAAGAAGGGGAACATAAAATAGTTTAAAGAAACTTCGCTTTACCTCCACTAGGGGAAACTCCAAGCCTTACTGAGATTAATTACGCGTCACGTGCAGTGAAAATGTTTAAAGGTCAATGTGTAGCATTATATAGAAAACTGTAGAAGTTCGATTCTGTACAACAAGAAATATATACGCACAAACTGGCAAACAAAAGTCTAATACAATAAATGATTTCATGATGTTGAAACAGTAACAGCCTTACTACAAAATCTTAAACATTTGTTGAACACTTCTCTAACAAAAGTGTGACTGCAAAACGGACCTTATTTCAACGTCATAATCTGACATTTTTTTAGACAAGTGTTCAACAGACAATTTTTTTGTGGTACCACGGTTATACTCTAGGGCACAGCAAAAATAGTAAACAGGTTGTACAGGGGAAGGAAGAGCGCTATCAATATTAAAGTATCGTTTTTCCATAACAATAAAAGGACATGGTCCAAAATTAAAGACCAAAATCGAATCATCATCTGCCTAGCTTTTTTCCCAATCACGTTGGAGTCGGCTCTAGTTTGACTAGAAGCAACTAAATACCAGTTTTTAGTTCCAGGGTCAGGATAGCCTGTCTTGACAATCATCATCATCATCATGCTATAAATGTTCCCACTGCTGGGACACAGGCCTCTTCTCCGCGAACCCAATGCGGGTTGGTAGATGTCACATGTCTTCGAATTTTTGTTTCTAGGACATGCCGATTTTCTAACCATGTTTTCCTTCACCGTTTTGAGTTACAGTTGGTCTTAACATACCTAGGTGCTCTGAAAATAGTTGCTTAAACTAGAATTTTCAAATTTTAGAATTTTTAATCCTTGCGTGGAGTCAACCTTCCGTAGCTATTATGCTGTTGTAGAATCCTACTCTCAGAAATAACTTATTTCGCTGAAGTAAGCTAAAAATAACCCAGCTTGATTGCAGCTGTTTGTTCGATGAGAAATAAGATAAACCTGTGGGCATTGTTAATGAGATAATTGCTACTTTAGGGTAGGAAGATTGTGAAATGCACTGCAGTGTAATAAAAGTTATAGTACCAATCCGTTTACAGCACTACTAGTAACTATTTTTATCCGCAACTTCATCTATGTGAGTTTTATTGTACTATTTATTTTTATATCCAGGATATAATCATCATCATCATCAGCCGGAAGACGTCCACTTCTGAATATAGGCCTCCCCCTTAGACCGCCACGCCGAACGACAATTCGCCACTTGCATCCATCGGTGCCCGCGACCCTCACGATGTCGTTGGTCTACCTAGTTGGAGGCCTGCCTACGCTGCGTCTTCCGGTCCATGGTCACCACTCGAGAACTTTTCTTCCCCATCGGTTGTCAGTTCTACGAGCGATGTGGCCTGCCCATTGCCACTTCAACTTGCAAATTTTATGAGCTATGTCGGTGACTCTGGTTCTTCGCCGAATATCTATGTTGCGGATTTTATCCCGCAAAGAAACTCCGAGCATAGCTCTTTCCATTGCTCGTTGAGTGACTCTTAGTCTCTCTAATAGGCCAGCAGTCAAACACCAGGATATAAAAGAAGCATAAAATATACTTCTACAGATATCACGTAATCTATATCTATTAAACACACTCTTGATACAAGATATTCCTAATGTACACCATCATCATCTGCCTGCCTTTTCCCAACTATATTGTGGTCGGCTTCCAGTCGAACCAGATGCAGCTGAATATCAGTATTTTACATGGAGCGACTGCCTGTCGGACCTCCACAACCCAGTTTATATTCCTAATAAACAACGTATTTGAAAATAATACGACCGATGCTGTGATTTAAGTATTCAAAAGTAAGAGAACATAGGCACGAACATAGAAGACGGATGGTACGTTCACAATAATAACGTTACTAAGGAGTAATTGTTAGCTGGCCAACGAACTGAATAGTGGAGTATTAAGAAGATCGCTGGTAAAAACTGGTAAAGACTCGAGCAGATCAAGTAAATATGCTACAAAACCGAGGACGCCTATACTCAGCAGTACATGCAACAGGGCTGTCAATAATGATGGTGAAGGAAGTAAGTATTAACGAGGATTCATAAATGTGATAAAATAATACAATTATAACATCATGTCAATGAAGAATAACAGAAACATCCCCGGGTACATCTAGATGCTACCAACTAACCTCAAAGACCAATCGAACAAGACAACTAAACAAACATAAAAGGATTTAGCCACAAAGGCGGTCTCAAACGAAAGTCACAAAGACACATCCAATTCCTAGAAACCAGCAAACACATAAAACGGAAAAGGAAATCCTAAATCCCGTGCACCAGACTCAATCCAACCGAACATGTTCAAACAATTCTCAAATTACCCGACATCGAACACCGGAAGTACCCTCCGTTTGCTCATGACGTCATGACACGTCCATATATTATAGAATCGGCTCACTTTCGCCGCGACCACTGAAGCGTGCGGACGCGTCGGTGCGTTGCATCATTCACGCACGCGATTTCCTGATTAAAAAACAATCACATGTAACTTGTAATAATTTTGAATCGGAAAAGGTTGCATGTCGGCTGTTTGGGTTAGCGGAAATGTAGGAAATAGTTTAACAAGTTGTTGTGGTTTTGAATTATGTCGCGTGAACAGTGTTAGTGGTTAACTAAGTTGAAGTAGAAGCATACTTCTCCCATTATAAGTTTGTTGACGTTCATGTGTTGTTCAGGAAAGCGTATTATGTCTACAACAACAGCGCGAAATTCGAAATGATCTCTCAGGTTTTAATATTATGTATTTGTAATACTGTTGGCCACACGGGATGCATCATCATGAGCCTTTAATGTTCCCACTGCTGGGACACAGGTCTCCTCTTTGTGAGAGGGATTGGGCCATAATCACCACGCGGGCTTAGTGCGGGTTGGCAGTTGTCACATGTCTTCGATTTTTAGGGTTCCGTAGTCAACAAGGAACCCTTATAGTTTCGCCATGTCCGTCCGTCCGTCCGTCCGTCCATCCGTCTGTCCGCAGTTTAGCTCAGAGACGCAAAGTACTAGAGAGCTGTAATTTGGTGTAAATATACGGATTTGTTGTGCCGAAAAAGTGGTAAAATAAAATCTCGTAAAATATTTTTTTTAGGGTACCTCCAGTACTTACACGTAAAGTGAGGTTTTTTTTTTTCTCGCGTACCCCTTAGTGTGGGGTATCATTAAATAGGTCTTTAAAAAATAATGATAGTTTCCATTAACAATTTTTTGATAAAAAAATTCGTTTGTAAAATATTAAGCTTTAAAGTGCTAAATTTTGCTCGATTCGAGTGTCCCCCCCCTCTACCAGCTAAACGGTTATGTTTGGGGGTGTGAAAAAAATCACAATAGTAGTATATATAACGAAGTTTAAAAGAAAATTATCATGACTAAGTAGGCTTTACAACTTTACGAGTAATAGTCGACCAACTTATAAAATGTACTTGGATATCATATTTTCGTAAACAAAATGTATCGGAGACAACTGCAAATGTAAGTTTGTCAACTTTATTTTTACAGCTTTTGTAGGTATGTTTTTTGGGGATAGGTAGGTTTTTATCGTCAACTATTTTTAACTAAATTCAAAAAAAGGAGGAGGTTCTAAATTCGTCGTAATCTTTTTTCTTATGTATTTTCCCCGATTTCTCAAAGACTCCTGGACCGATTTTGAAAATTCTTCTTTTTAAAATTAAATTCAGCGAATCAGTTTAGTTAGTTCGCATAAGTATTTTGATGGGCAACTACGGAACCCTACACTGTGCGTGGCCCGACGCTTGGCCGGTTTTTTGGTTCTAGGTTATGCCTATTCTAGGATATATTTCTAGGATATGTTTCCTCACGATGTTTTCCTTCACCGTTTTGAGAGCAGTGGTGATGAAATAAATTACCTACAATCCTCTTAAGTCGGGACCAATACCACTGGGACACCACTGCTCCTTGAGTAATAAATGACTATTGGGTAATAAATGTAAATTGCTAATAAGAATCAGGTAAGTGCTGCTGTTAATGTCATAGAATAACTTCTCCGAAAAAGTATGCTCTACAAAGAATAAATAAATAAGTTACTTTGAAGTAAAAGTAATTCAGAAACGTATATCATGTATTTACATACCCAAATTCCAAGAACTTTTCTTTTGCAAATAAAACATGGTACGTACCTGTAACAAAAATAAGGTAAAAATATTAATTTTACGAAGAAAAGTGGATAGAAAACTAAAGACCAATTAAAAAATACTTGTGGCACTCGGGGACTGCCGCGGTAAAGCTATTGCATAGCATTAAAAAAATCTATATATAACGCGAATATTTAACATTATTTAAAATGTTTGTGGTGCACTACTGTAATAAGGAAGATTAAATTATAATGAAGATAAAATATAAGTAGGTCTTTTATACACCGTGACTTAAAATCAGTGGCCGTTTAAAATCAGTAGAACATGACTGTGATGGTAAAACTCTATGGGGGATGGCAACTGGGGAACTAATGACGCTAGCATAGCTAGTTCCAAGCATCGTCATTGGTTCAAATCTTATAGGTACTTCAAAATAGTACTACCTTATTGGCCGGATTAGGACCTAGTTATGGTAGCGCCATCTACAATTAGCTTTGACCGGCCTTCCCCATTATTTAGCCACGAGCTCATCAATAGTTTTAATGACATGAAGTATTAATTAAAAACAACGGTTTCCCATCAAATTAAATAAGTGTAAATAATAATAGCGCGTAATTAATCATTTACGGCGGCCTTGCTAATCAAAATTATCAATTTAATTTTAACCAAACATCAATATTGGCTACCACTAAAATAATTGGAAAAAGCAAAACGACGCTGAAATTATACGTAGAATATTTTCAGTTAATGAATTAGATTTGTTATCGCTTTTTGTTATAAAAGTGATTGCTATTTGATACGTAAGTAAATGTGATATTATTATGATTATTTCCCCTAAAGATTTTTCTTCTTTTTTCGTGTCAAGATGCGACCATTCTGTGGTGTCAGAGCACAATGCCCCTGAGAACCCCCACAGGCATCTTTTAAGGCTTTTTTTTTTCGTGGTAAAATCATCAAATGAGTCCTCCTACCCCTTACTTGAGTCCTCCCAGGGACTGTCAGACTCGTACTGACTAAAATCCACGATGTATTTCCAAAGCCCTTCATGTTCCGAAGTCACGGTACTAAGATAAGTCCCGTGAACCCGGCAGGCTTTGGCCCTCTAGCTAGAGGGAGGCCCCGTCATCGAGCTGACGCTCTTTGAGGCGCGCGTGGAACACGACGCGCCGTCGACCCGAGCATGGTCGGACAGCGAGTTGCCCTTTACCCGCCGCCCGCATGCCCATCTGACATGGCTTTGAATTCAAAAGGCCATTGAGAACATTAGGGGAAACCGGCATATCCTAGAACCAAAAGTTCGAATACATGTGACATCTACTAACACGCACTGGGCCCGCGTGGTGGATTACTGCCTACTCCATCTCAGGGACAGAGAGCCTGTGACCCCGCCCAGCAGTGGGAAGATTATTTTATAGGCTGATGATGACCACTATACCAATGAAAAATAATTTAAAGAAAAACAAAAACCCGTAAAAACTAATTAAAAAAAAAAATACAGTCGAATTGATAACCTCCTCCTTTTTTTAAAGTCGGTTAAAAAAACCTGAAGACATTAACTTTAAAAAAAATTAAAAAGAAAGAAACAAGTCCTAAACTTTGGGCTTGTAGAACAGAAGAACAGAACGACTCACAGTCGGAGCCCATTCAGATTTTATCAATCAATTAATCTACCCATAGTTCATCGACTTTTTTTTTCATAACAATATGGCGTCTGGTTGTCGCTGTGGTAAATTTTGATTACTGTCATGTATTTAGTGACACTCGCAAAGTTAAGACGAATCGATTGACGTAAGAATTACCAAAATCGGCCTACGCATTTTGTCTCTAGAACGCCACATAGAAACTTACCTACATACATTCATAGACTGATAAACACATTACCTTCCTTTGCGTTGCGCAGTCGGGTAAAAAAAGGAAATACTATCCATTGCGATCCACGTGGCTCTCCGTAAATGTCCATAATAAGCCCCCGAGTACATTATACAGTTTATTTTTAAACTAGGTCACCACTGAATGTCTGATAGGCGACTGAATATGTTTTATTGTAACTCTGTTGCTGCTAGTCTGTGGTTACAAAAATTGCGACAGTATTTTTTTAATGTTATGTTGAATATTTCGGTTTGTAACTGTTACACCGCAATGTTTTGGTCTTTGGTTTTGCAAATAAATTAAAAAACGGATGAGCTTATTTTGTGTCTAGTGTAACTTCTAAATAGGATATTATTTTCGCATCTTATCTAAATTTTGACCCTTATTTTTATTTTTAGCCATTACAGTCTTTATTTTTTTTTAATAAAGCCATTAAAGGCACTTTTTAAAGTCGAATAATTAATTGAAATATATTCTTTGACTTCTCCAAAATTACCTATTCATTTTTTGTTTATTTGGCTACATTATCAAAGGACTTCTCTCGGTCTTAGAAGCAGGTGGGACTGTCATACTCGTGGTGGCTTAAATCCACCCTGTTCCTTCAACTACCATATCGTCCCCGTAGAACGAAAAGTCACTAAGTCCAAAAATCGTTAAAATGGTTTTAAATGCCCTCAAACTCACCGTATTACTAACTAAGATTTCAAAAAGTTTAACAGCTTTTGTTTTAGCTTGTACGAAAACACATCTTATTGACATATTGAACCTTAAACTTTGGGGAACAAATACCTAAGCCTCGTATCTCATTTTGGTCATTTTCGACTAAATGAGTTTTCGCTCTACGGGGACGATATGCGCTCTAGGGCCATGGTAACTTTTTAAGCATTCTTGAGACCCTATCAACCTCCTTGCTTTCGTAATTTTGATCAATTTATTCTTTGTATCAGGTGTCAATTTTGACAAAATGTAGCTCAAGGGAAATGTCAATGAGTGGGCGCGAGCATCCTGCCGTGAGAGAGCCCTTTGAAGCATGCAAAGGGCAAACAAGCAACAAATTAGAATACCTTGATTGGCGGAAAGATAGTATTATCTTATCAAAATGCAAGAAGCACGTGGCTTAAAAAATAAGTGTCACACAGGTGTAGCTCTTAGGTTAAGCAGGTTTCGACTGCAAGCGGAACGGACACATATATGACTCAACGAGTGAAAAGAGATAATTGTTGGTACAATTACAAGAATGCAGTTTAAGCCCGGCATCCACCACGAGCGGAACGGACTAATTAATGACTCTTTTAAACTCGCATCTATCTACACACACTCTATTTCCACCAACAAATAGTTTTTGCGTTCCCAGAGCGAGCTCATTTTTACTCTTTTCACCCGCTGGGTCATTAATGTGTCCTCTCCGCTTGCAGTGGAAACTGGGCTTAACGGAGTCATTAATGGGTCCGTTCCGCTTGCGGTGGAAATCGGTCTTTAGAAGCATATTTTCGGGATACAGAACAGAATTCACAGAACAGATAGAAAGGTGTAAATAGAACCATTTTGGAATATCTATACCCTTAAACGTACTCGAAACTAAACTCCCTCGTAACGCAGAGTAAATGAATTTAACATTTTCACCAAGAAACAATAAAATCAAATCTTTTTTTTTTAACATTTATCTATTTAATACAATACTCATAATCTAAACTATAAATAAAAATGTACTAGTAATATGTCCAAATAATAATAATAATAAAAATATTCAAAGGGCGTCAAAGAATTCATCCACATTGCTGTCAACGGGAACGGTGCCCAGAACGCTGGCAATTAATTGATTGTCTTAATCTAAATTAAGACAATAATTTCAAAATCGCAACATTATTCCCGAAATACTTCAACAATATACCTGCTGAAAGTATTTTTAACCACAGATAAAATATAAAGCTCGTTTTACATACTCCAACATTCTTTCTCGGTTATCTGTCATAACTTCAACACTTTTATTATCTAAAATGTGATACGAACCCCAAGACGCTGCAAAATGGCGCATTTTATTACATTTTTAACGAAGCAATACATATTCGGTGCTTGACAAATTGGAATGACTCTTCTTACCGTGATATTGTTATGTACGTGTTTTTTTCATGGGTTAATCTTTCACCTTATAATGTCTCATTTTGTGGGTTCTGAAGAGGACATACAAGTCATAGACACGCTAAGACAAATAGGGAATCTTACGAAAAAAAAATCCAAAACATAGATTATCAAAAAATATTTAACCCGTATTTTTTCTTTTGTTACATAAACTAAAATTGATGAAGATACAAAAATCACAAAACTTCACTCGTTCGGTATTGTTTTACAGGCGTTATGACGTCACAGACCCTCATTCTCTTGATCCGCTGAGTCTTGTCAATAACAATTCTTAAAAAAAAAACAGCAAATACGTGCTCATTTTTATCAACGCTCTGACAGATTTTCTTTAATTACTTAATTTTAAAAACGCTTTGTAATGAGCACCTGTAGTACTTTCACAGTTATCATTTATTTATTTATCACTGTCAAATTTGCCATTACAGTTTAAAACTAATGCGACCAATTAACTTAAAAAAATAACATTAATAACTAAACCTTACATGCTACACAGTATGTGGTCCTCGTGAATTCACTCAGTGTACAGTTGAATATGTCTATGACATCCGCCACCATGTTGAGAGTGCGCAGCGCACGAGTCAGCGGTGCGCGCCCCAGCAGCATCATGTATTATGACTGGGACTGTATCACCACAGATATCACCATCGTAATTTATAAACCTGTATTTAAATGTAGTGAGGAACGTCTGGTGTACCAAACGTTCTTCGCGCCATTTTGTCACCACTAGCTGTGACAGCTAAAATAAAAGCTCGCGTCATAACATTGTAACGGGGTGATCTGTCACTACTCCAAGGTAAGAGGATAAAGCTAGTCTAGCCTGAATAAGAATGATTTTTAAATAAAAAAAAAACCTACATCAATTTGCAGTAACAGTTTACTAAAACTTTTTGTTCGAGATCCACAGAAACACCAAAATATAGAAAATCATACTTCCGTTCTATTTATAGCCACATTCATACTCAAACGTTCCTCGCGCCATTTTGTCGTCACCTGTGACAGCTAAAATAAAAACTCGCGCCATAACATTGTAAAGGGGTGATCTGTCAGAGCTGTATTGTACTCTGTGGTATGATTAAGCGTGATTTTAGCGCTCCCGAGACGCGCGTTGTGTTTCGTAGCGCCATTTTATTATTTGTATTAAAGTAATTTATTTCATTCTGTTAATGAAAATTTGTATTAAATGTTTACAATTTTACTGGGGTCGAATGGTGATTAGATGATGAAGTTTTACAATTATATTTGGGTGTAATTAACTAATTATTCCGTTGGGCAAAGGCCTTTGATTAAATTATAGAGAGCTTTTTTTTAATATTGGCATCTCGCACGTCAACCTAAGAGGTTGTGTGCTGATTAACCGGACTTTCCTGTGGTTGCCAAAGATGACTCGTAAGGCCTCCAGCCAGGGGTATAGAGAGCTACTGGCGATACCTGCATAAATAAGACAATGAGGACTAATCTGAGCAGTTCTAAAAATGTCCGCTTGGGCAGTGCCACTGCCTTTGGAGACCTGTCAAATTATCAAACTCATTGCGAATCACTAAGTTGGATCCTAATTCAGCATATCACCAAATTACCATCCACTGCTAGTTATAAGCCTCCCCCAAACAGCGCCAAACACCCTGGTCTTAGGCAGTTCCCATCCATCCGCTGCCAACCACCTTCTTCAAATCAGCAATTCATTTTGCCGTAGGGCTTTCCACTCTACCTTTGCCCATTAGCGGTCTCCAATACTATACAATAGCCTTATCCACACAAAAATGTTATCTTTTTCTGCAGCGGGGAGTTACATGCCTATGTTCAGACTGGTATTTAGTGGCACGGAAAAACTCGTAACTTAAAATCCTATTCCGGCGCGTTGAATACCGCTTTTTTTATAAACCTATATTCTCCCACTGCTGGGCAAAGGTCTCCCCCATAACCTTCCAATCTTCCCTTTGCGCGGCTTTCTCCGTCCAATCATCTCATCTCATAAATGCTTCTAATAGATCGTCACGCCAACGTTTTCTAGGCCTCCCTCGGCAACGACCGCTTATACCGCTTATGTGAAGCCAATAATTGGAAGTAATTACATATGACCAACTTATACACTATTTATGCAAACATGCAACATAATTCATTGACACCCAATTGTAAAACAAACAAAACCCAAACTTTTTATCCCAGTACTTTATCGCCAGATCAATTCAGTTGGAGACTTCGAGTGGTTGTCGTAAAATATTCCGCTTGTAGCGGTCCGGACAAGCAGGGCAGACGTCTGACAGAATAAACAGTATCGGTGCCACAAACTATAACAATACAGAAGGCTTATATGACCAGAGGGTATTACAATCTCTTAAAACTAGGCTTGTTCCAGAGAGTGAACGAGATGGCGCTAGAGGACTTGTATTGCTCTGTCACTTTCACTCGCCGGAATAAGCCTGGTTTTAAGACAATCGTCTACCGAGCGCTCGTCCATACTAAAAGAGAAAACGTTTTCCTGCCCCTAAATGTTATCTATCTCAATGATTTTTTAGAATGCTTCTGACACAGCAAAAAACTAGGTTTATAAGTTTTCTTTTTTTTCAAAATTTATAATAGTTTGAAAGTTACAGGCGCCTAAGAGTTACTTTTGAAAAAAAGAAATCAAATGAAGGTAAGGTAAGGCAATCCGATTGCTGATACTCGCGTCGGCTATCCGATCGCTGCCGATACAGAAATCCGTTTGATGCGATGCGTCCGATACGTACGATGCTGACCTGTGAACGCTTACCAATTATGAAGCGAAAACCACACGTCCCTCATACAGAGCGAATTTCACAAACAAATACCGATCGCCAATGCCTTTGCACTCGCTGTACCCGTGAAGCGTGGCTCATATCCTTGCGATTCCTTTAGTTGTACGGAACAGACCTTCTGTTTCTTCTTTACTATGACGTGGCAAATGTCAGACAAAATAAACAGCTAGGTAGTGCTATCGATTGCAGTACTAGTACCGAATACGTGAAAGTGGGCAAGGTACAGTTTTGCGATAAAGTCTTTGGGAGCTATTTACTGATATCTTTCCAATTTTTCGACCAGTCTTTATTGTTTTTTACCGAAGTATGTCCTTATTTCTTGTGACTGAGTTGTGGGGTTGAGATGTCAGTAGCTACCTGTAAAATACTGCATTTGATTGTTGATCTCTGAAAAAGACAGAAAAAAAAGCGACGTAATTTCAGCTGTGTCTTGGAAAGCCGTTGGTCCCGGCTGTCATTTGTAAATTTTTGACAGTCATCTATTAGTCAGAAGCTATAAAATTCTGACAACCAGTCTTACCATGGGGTATCGTTATACCCAGTTACTGGGTTGTAGAGGTTATCGGACCTCCACAAGCCAGTAACTGGGTATAACAGTCAGTATTTTACATGGGGCAGTCGCTCCAGTAACTTTTAGGCGCCTGTAACTTTCAAACTATACTTACATACTATAAATTTTGAAAAAAAGAAAACCTTTAAACCTAGTTTTTTACTGTGTCAGAAGCATTCTAGAAAATCATTGAGATAGGATAAAATTTAGGGCAGGAAAACGTTTTCTCTTTTAGTATGGACGAGCGCTCGGTAGACGATTGTCTTAAGGGGGATGCTCCAACCAGCCCGCGAAATTCAAATTTTCTTCTCACATAGAAAAGGTGCATCATGTTAAAATCTCCGAAATCTAACTACGATGCACCATTTCTAAGTGAGAGCTGATGGAGCGAATGTTTTGATAATTTATATTTAAAACTAGCACTTTGCCCGCGACTTCGTCTGCGCGTGTTTCTAACTTCGAACTCAGTGCCTTTAATTCCCGCTTACCCTCCTTATAGGATACTTTTGGAAAATCTCTAGTAGTTTCAGGGCCTATTCAATACAAACAAAAATACGCTAGGGGTTGATTTATTGAATATAATAAATACGTATCCTTTATTCGATTGAGAGATAATTTATCCCCAGTTTAGAATTTATCGAAGCAAGCAGAAAATCCTTTCCTTAAAACTTAATCAAGCACTTTTCAAAATTTAGGGGGTGATTTTCGAAAAATCCAAAAATGGAGGGTAGTTATAAAAAACGAATAATGACTATCTTTTTTATTTACTTATACTCATATTTGTACCGAGTTTCAAGTTTATAAACCCATTGAATAAGATTTGACATTCGTAGGTTTTCACCCCTTTTCACCCCCTTAGAGGTAGATTTTCGCAAAATCCTTTCTTAATGCTCACCTACAAAATAAAACTGCAACTATCATCCAAAATTCAGGTTTCTACGTTTAGTGGTTTAATATCCTCTCTTTAAAACTTGAATACCCCTTTTCACCCACTTGGGGGGTGATTTTCGAAAAATCCAAAAACACGTGTTTCGTTAATTCTTATCTAGTATATAAATACTGATTTTCAAATTCATTGGCTCACGCGTTATGATTTTCCCATACAAACTTTAACATCGTCTAGATTACCAATGGAGGGTAGTTTTAAAAAAATAGTGATGCTAATCTTATTTATTTACTAATGTTCTTATTCGAGGTAAGTTTCAAGTTTATAAACCCAAGGAATAAGATTTTTCATACAAAAGTTTTCACCCCTTTTCACCCCCTTAGAGGAGGATTTTCGAAAAATCCCGTCTTATTGCCAATCTACATGGTAGACTGCAAATGCTGTTCAAATTTCAAGTTTCTGCGTTAAGCGGTTTCGGCTGTAGTCGTGTCAAAAGAAAAACCCCTGTTCTTTTATATATATAGATTATACTTGTTATTACCGCAATTCATATTTTGATAAAGTTACATGTCACTGGCCTGCAAATTGCAAAAAACGTAAGAAAATTTGAATTTCGCTGGCTGGTTGGAGCATTCACCTTAAGGAAACGTAATACGACGTTTCCTAGTCCAGCAAATATAAACTAACATACAACACACAAGATAGGAAGTAATAACTCTACATTGAGATCTCAAATGTTTATTTAGTGAAGCCGTATAAATTTATAACGTACAGCTATTGAATACTATGAGCGAACAGTATGATTTATAGCTACTTCTTGATTTAGGACGAGCGAATAACATTTAGCATGGGTTGTTGCATAATTCAGAACATTGTAGTTGGGGTTAAGGAATTCCGTTAGGCTGGAAGCTGGGAATAGGAACGCAACTTGATATAATATGTGATTTGATTACGAAACTGATTTTAAGGTATATTACGTAACAGCTGTTGCCAGCGGGTTCACCCGCTACAACTCGAAAATTATCCCACAGGAACATAAAATCGGAATAAAAACTATCCTATGTGTTAATCCAGGTTTTAACTGTGTACCAAATTTTAGCCAAATCCGTTCAGTGGTTTTTGCGTGAAAGAGTAACAAACATACCTACATACACACATAAATCCTCACAAACTTTCGCATTTATAATATTAGTTAGGATTGGAGCTCGTGGCTAAATAATTACAGCCGCACAAGCCGATTGAAGCCGGATTAAGCCACACTTGCCGATGGCGTTTGTCTGTGGATGGGGTCTCTTAGGACACGGGGGTGCTCTGCCTAGCTTGCCTACTCTACGTAGCTAAGCAACCGAACCGTAGGGGCTCTAACAGGAATAGATTTGAATTATAATTTCGTTTCTGATTGAGCAACTCGTCAAAATTTTAAGGTGCTCAATGGGGAATACAATAGGTGCCTTGGATATAATGGCTCAAATGGTAATACCCCCGTATTGCCCAGAAACAATCGTACTAATTAGTTCTAATTAACAGCAAATTGTCACTTAATTAACCACTAAACAGAGTTCACGTACCGTGTCGTATTATAAGCTAATCAACGTGCTTATTGACAAATCTGTTGTCTAATATCTTTGATCTAGATGACACTCATTTAATTGTAACAAACATAATTATGACTAGCCGTTATGTACCTGGAATTTAAATAAATACAGCAATACCAGAAGTCAAACGAGTTCCCACAGGCAGCTTGATAGACTTGCAGAGGCTGGCCACATCCTCACAGGAAAAAAAGAAAATCAAAAACGCTTTTTTAGTACGAAATATTGTAGGTGAGCGTGCTTCACCATCGCACCACATCTTGGCTTTCCATCAAACCCAAACGTTATATCGCTGAAATAGAAAAAACTCTAACCTATATTGTTCCCACTGCTGGGACACTGGCCTCCTCTCTGTGGCTGGGAGCGGGCCATAAGGCCACCACACGGGCCAAGAGCGGTTTGGTAGATGTCACATGTCTTCGAATTTTTGTTTCTTGGAAAAGTCGGTTTCTAAACGATGTTTTCTTTTACCGTTTTGAGACCAGTGGTGATGAATTAATTACACAAAGTTAGTGCTAGTGGAACATGGATATTCGGCGAAGAACCAGAGTCACCGACATAGCTCATAAAATTTGCAAGATGAAGTGGCAATGGGCAGGTCACATCGCTCGTAGAACTGACAACCGATGGGGAAGAAAAGTTCTCGAGTGGCGACCACGGACCGGAAAACGCAGCGTAGCCCACTAGGTGGACCGACGACATTGTGAGGGTCGCGGGCAGCCGATGGATGCAAGTGGCGAATTGTCGTTCGGCGTGGCGGTCTAAGGGGGAGGCCTATGTTCATCAGTGGACGTCTTCCGGCTGATGATGATGTGCCTGGTTAGATTAGGGACCGGTACCACTAGTCTACCACTGCTCTGCAAGCTCGCTCTCTACGTAAATATAAAACAGTACCATCAAAGATAATCAATTTCACAGTTATTAACGCCGTATCACACTCATCCATAGCGCGGTGTTTAAAAATAGTATCGATATGAAAAATTTAGTTCTAGTTTGTATTTGCAAACGGTTTCTGTGAATTCTGAGTGGTATTTATCGTTTGCGTTTACTTACGGCTGTTTGATATGGAAAGGTTTTGCATTTCGATCAAACGTTAATGAGAATGAGCTTCAGATATATCTAGGTTTTTAGAAAACTAGAAATAAGGTATGAAGAAAAATTTACGCTCCAATTTCATTCACTTTGATATCACTGTTTTGAAAGCGGTTGCCGCGGTTGGTCTGTGGATGGGTGACCATCTATCATAGAGAGTTTCTCCGTGTATCGGAAAGCACGTAAAGCCGTTGGTCTCGGCTGTCATTTGTGCCTAGATCTTTGACAGTCGTAACAGTCAGAAGCTCTAAAATTCTGACAGCCAGTCTTACCAAGGGGTATCGTACTAAGCAGTTACTGAGTTTTGGAGGTCATTTAAGCAGTTTCTGCATTCTCATCATCTTCCTGCCCTTATCCCATTTACTTGTGGTCGCTGCAACACGTTTTCTTCTTCCATTCTCCCCTATCAGACGTCACAGTATCATTTACTCCTTTTTCATTCATATCATTCCTTAGACAATCCATCCATCTTTTCTTTGGCCTTCCTCTTCCTTTCCATCCATCAACAATTGCCCATTGTAAAATACTGAAATTCAGCTGCATTCGATTCGCTGTTGCTCTCCGTTTAGGATCCCCACTCTGCTCTCCTCACCGCTGTCACTGTGGGGAAGCCGTCAGCAGCCTCGGACACCATGGCCTTTCTTGCGGCCGCAGCGCGGGCCGTTTTGCGCGCCACGCGAACATAAACGACATTATTCGACGAGCTCTTGTTACCGTCGGCGTTTCAGCTGTTTTAGAACCCAACGGCTTGGCACGCGACGATGGCAAGAGACCGGACGGTATGTCTCTGTTTCCTTGGAAGTTGGGTAGGCCTTTAGTATGGGACGCTACCTGTGTCGATACTCTTGCGCCATCCCATCTTCCAAGTTCATCGTGCTCTGCTGGCTCTGCTGCTGCGGTTGCTGAAAACCTCAAGCGGCGTAAATATAGCAACCTTAGTGGTAACTATATATTTGAGCCGTTTGGGGTTGAAACTATAGGGCCATGGGGTCCGAGTGCTCACAGTCTCTACAAAGATATCGCTAAAAGACTTGTTGACGCTTCCCGTGACCCAAGAGCTGGCTTTTACCTTGGCCAGAGGCTAAGTATTGCCATTCAAAGAGGCAACGCCGCCAGTCTCTTGGGCACATTACCAGCTGACAGCGTTGAGGATGAATTTTTCGATGCTATTTAATAGTTTAGTTTTATTTTAATTTAGTTTTATTATATTTATATAGTTTAAATAAAAATGACTTAAATAGTTTACCTACTACTTTTTAGATTGAAAAAGATTATTAGAGTAGATTTATAGAGCAGTGGTGGCCCAGTGGTATCGGTCCCAACTTACGAGTTATAGGTCTTGGGTTTCGAACCTCGCCAGGCGTATTACTTTGTGTAATTTGTTTCATCACCACTGCTCTCAAAACAGTGAAGGAAAACATCGTGAGGAAACCATGTCCTATAACCAAAATTTCGAAGACATGTGACATCTGCCAACCCGCACTGGGCCCGCGTAATGGATTATGGCCCATTCCCTTTCACAAGAGAGGAGGCCTGTGTGCCAGCAGTAGGAACATTATGGGATGATGATGATGAGATTGAAAAAGAGTGTCCATGGAGGTTCATTCCTGTTCCATAGAGAGCTACGCTTTGGAATGGCCATCTACAGTACTTTCACAGTTATTAGGTTTTGTGACTGGGACTGTAGCCACACATTTTTGTACTAACTTTCTTGAAATAAATTATTTGTTTTTATTTAGATTTTGTAAGGGCAAACATTTCATTTAAATTTTCTTCAAGGAAAAAAACAGAGGAATCCCATTTTCAATAATAACCTATTTAATTTAGCTTTTATGGTGTATGATGCGGAAAATAAGACGCTGCTCTTAAGGGGCCTGCGATGGATCCAATTGTTTTTTTTTTCGCAAATTACTGGAGAAAAAAATAAAACGAAGTAACAGATATTTTATGTTAATTTTTTGCTGAGCGTTTTTGCAAAAGATGAACCTAGTAAAAAAGTTTGATAACATAAAAAAAATAAGGTAAAAAGATATAATTATTTAATATACTCCATCCCTAAAACATTCAAAAACTATCTCAACCACACCAAACCGAGCTATAATTAACTAGTTTCGCATAACAACATCCGACGCCTTCGCATGACACGTGTCAAATTTGACACTTGACAGCTGTCAAACTTGACAAGCCGCACCGGACCTCGGTGGTATTTATGGAAGCAATTGTTTTAAAATGCTTTTAGAAATACAAGATGGAATAGCTACATCCTCTACGATTCTTAGAAACGTTTTGATTCATTGTTTTGTGAAGGAAATGTGTGTGGAATTTTTGGTGGTGACACATTTAAATATATACGTGAAATAAGAATAATATTTGTCATTTTCTCATTCTTCCGCGTTCAGATTTATAAATATGTTGAGAGAGATAAAACTGGTAGTTCTTGGTCGCTCTTGAATAATTATGAAATTGTCTATGATGCATTATTACATTTTAATTTGCCGCGTCCTGTTACGACTAGAAAACGAATTTAGGAAATACTAGTCAGATGACGACTGGTTAAAAACTTATTGTCGGGTTTGACGTATTTGGTGCACATCTCATCTTCAAGACAATTTTATATAGTCCAAGATTATTACTTTAGTAACGACCTACAGAATAATTTTGTCTTTAGGAATTGGCATCTCGCCGCGTCTTCGGATCCGTGTTGCATCCTATCGGGTCGCACACGCTTTGTCTTTTTCCTACTTGCTAGAAAAATATTGTGATAGCTCAGGTAATATGCATAACAACGACGATATAATACTAGACTCGTAATAACAGGCGACCGATGTCTGTCAACACATTAGGCAAAAAAGTCTTATATTCGTCTCATTTCGACCAATCCTGTGAGCCGTAAACATACGTTGAGCCAGAACAGACCTTGAGTTAGCCAATCACAACGCAGTACCCCGTCCAGGGGGACGGGGTACTGCGGTCAACTCGCTGAGGTACTACGTAAGCGAGGGCGCTTACGTAGTACCTCAGCGAGTTGACAGAATAAATTTTTGTTCCTTAGATCGTGCATGCGGAGTCTAGTATTATATCGTCGTTGATGCATAATGTCATTATACTTAATTAATAGCCTATAGCACTCACGAATATAGTCTTCCTGACCGGCGATTTCGGCGATGCGAGAGTTAAAACAAACAATAAAACAATCTTGATAAAATTAAGTAAGCATTGATCATAAATTATCGGTTCCAAAGAGACCTTCCCCGATATCATATCTACACCCAAAAACTTAAACCAAAGTAATCAGAGTCCCGTATTGGAACTCCAAAAACCAATTAGAAATTTAAATCGTGATACTGAACGTGTTCTTCCAATTTGCCTTCAAAGATACACTTGGTCCGGACCAATAGATCGATGAAAAGGTAAATTATTCCAACTTCGTATCTCCAATCAGACATAAACTTTGAACAGGCAAGTTTTAACAAGCTGCCGTTATCTAGAAGTGAGGGGATTGTTCGTGTGGATATGACAATTTTTTTTTCATTAGGTTAAATCTAAATAGCGGCTAAGAGCAGTGGTGGCCCAGTGGTACCGGTCCCGATTTACGAGTTGTAGTTCGTGGGATCGAACCCCGCCAGGCGCATTACTATGTTTAATTTATTTCATCACCACTGTGACTTCACTTCACAAAACGGTGAAGGAAAACATCGTGAGGAAACCGGCACGTCCTAGAACCATCAAATTCAAAGACGCGCGAGGTGGATTATGGCCTACTCCTTCTCACAGAGAGGAGGCCTGTGTTCCAGCAGTGGGAACATTATAGGCCGATGGTGATGATGATGATGATGAGTCAAATATATGTAAGAAGAATATTATCAGTACCATCACCTTTCAGGTGGAACAACATCATCAGAGGATACCCCATAGAATGCACGGTCACCTACAAAACGACCTTGAATCATTCCCCCCAGCTGTTATTACTAGAGTACGACCCCCCAATATCTTATAATTAAGTCTCCAAAATACCAGGGCACCATAAAACTAAGCAAGTCTAATTTTATCCCTGTTATTTACACAGCGACATTCTACGAACAAAATGAAAGTGTTCCTATCCATTCGGACGGGAGGCCCGCCCATATAATTTATCGGTAGCTTGTAATTAAAATATCGCGAGGCGCGGCGCGGCGGGTATTTAAAATTAAACACCTTGTAAGTAACTGGGGGATGGGACACACGGGGCTTATGGTTGGGAAACAACCTCGTGTAGGTTGTACGTTATTAATTACAATGGTGTCATAAGTAATGGAAGTAAGGAGTGGAACTCTCTGTCTGCGTCTGTGCTTCCGAACGCATACAACAACCCTTACCTCTACAAAGTTAGAGTGAACAGGCTTCTTCTGGGTAAGCTCGCTCCATCGTCGACCATAGTCATTCCTGACGTGCGTAGACTAAGGTCAAGAGCAAACCCATCTCACATAAAAAAGTAACATTAGGCATACGAACACTCATAGGATCGCTGAACTGTCCAAGCAGGACCCAGTGACCCTGGGACACAAAGAGCTACTGAAGGCAAAGGGTGATTCTGACAGTACTTTCCTTTCCACCCGTTCCGGGAAGACATTTTAGACTTTCACATCTAAAAACATATTCAGATACTCGCGATAAATAAAAAATATATCTCTTGAAAGGGAACATCGGCTACTTTCGGCTCCGTAGACTGTTCTCTCTGTTGCACACTATCAAATTTCCCTGTGACCGCACAGGGTAGATTTTCAGTCAGTCTGAGTCTTTCTCTTCTGCTTCACACAGCGTGAAAGAACACAATCATTTCATGATTTAAACCTACGATCAATAAATAGCCCTAGATTAAGGGTCAGGAACAGAAATGAGTCTCATTGTTACATTGTTTTTTTTTGTGTTCCTAGCTCAGGTTGCTATTGCGCGGCTGCGTTTCTAATAAACAAAGTGTCAAGTACCTGCATTCAAGGGTCAACCATTCCTATGTATCGTTGGTTTCATTTCCAAACAATAAATCACTTTTCTAAATTCTTTTAAACCGTTTCACAATATTATTTTGACCAAAACATAGGTTGTTTACTAATGACATGACATTTATTACGTCAGACGTCAATTCTGACAGTTCGAGGCGCCCTCTGGCGCGCTCCGATTTAACAACCGTAAAAATAATCGATATTTTAATCTGATGATCACAAATCTTTAAATAATCTGAATAAACACATTCTGTAATAATTATCAGTTAAAGAAAATAAATAAGTAAAGAAAATTAATAATAAACTAAATATCCATAAACGGAAATGATTTAGTTTTTTCTATATGGACTTTATTCGAGAACCTTCGACCGAAACGGTACATTTTTAATCTGTGAACTTTTGCGTGGATTGTCTTTGGAACTGTCAACCTTAATGTTGTCACGTTGGGTTTTGTTTTTACCCATTTATTATTGTAGGAGTGGTTTCCCTGGTTGAAACTGTTTTGTTATCAATTGTTGGGAGAGATTATAATGGAGAACGGAATGGTATAGGATCTAGTGTTGTGTAATTTGTTGCCGACTGTGGCAAGTGTCGTTCCACAGTATTCAAGGTGAATTTCTGGTGTGAGGTGTTTGTGGTCGTTGCCGGGATATTGGTTTCTCCGCCGAATCCGGGAGTTCGACATGGGGTGGGCACCCGACCCTTAACCGATTTCCGGCCGGCGATTTGCGATGACTTTGCTGGAATGGCGTCGTTTACTTGCCCCCCAGCACTCGCTGTGTTCACTCATGTCTGGAGGCGGTCCGCAGAAGGTAAGTTTATTTCTGGGCTGGGGTCTGCGAGCGCACCCGAAGGGTGTGTATCTGAGGGAATAACGTCGTGCTAATCTTAACGATTATTTCAGGATTCCTAACAGCGCCTGTCGTCGCGGTTCTGCCCGATGGAACGTGCAGCAGCCCGCAGCCCACGCCGCCTTCCCCAGCAATAACCGTGAGTAATAAACCAGCTATTTTCCAATCGTAGGCCGTAGGCAATTTCTCAGGATTGACCTAGGTGTTAAAGTATTGTCCCGGGAAACGGCATAAGTCCTTGGCGTAGTGGACGGACGCCACGCGTATTTCATTTTGAATAAAGGCCATGAGCCGGCCGAGGTTCTGTCTGATAGGTTTCACAGCTCGATCACATCGAGGATAACAAATAAGTTACACTTTTATTATTTGGTCTCCGTTTGTCAATTGCAGAAAAGGCTAATCGGGGGACTCGCTTCACCGCCGGGGTCGTAGGCTGAAGCTTAGAGCCGGGACGTGAAGTCCGTCTCTCGAGAGCGCGGGAAGCCTCCTGCAGGGGCTGTACGGCTGGCAGACACCGCCTAGCGTGAGCGCAGGCGTGACGGTTTTTTTTCTTTATATTTATTTTTTTTTATCACCGCACCTTGGTACACCGGTGTGATTTTGGTCCCCGGTGTTGATGTCGGTACTACCCCGAACTTTATTTTGTGAATCTTGAGCTCCTGCTGCATTCCTCCCGTGGAGACAGTAGAATTGAGGATATCTTCAGCTCCAGGATTCGGGACTCTCCAGGTCCCTGGCGCCCATTCATTAAATCATTATAATTGTTTTTTAACTGGAAGGTTCCGGTAGTTACCTAGTTCTGCTTTAGTAAATATTCTTATAATTTAACCTTGTTGACGGAACAGTACTCAGGGTATCTTCAACTCCCCACGACCTCAGCTCTTCTATATATCCATAAGTTACAACTGGCTAGCTTCAATTAAATGGAAAGGGTAATAATTAATAACCACATAGTAAAGATAATAAAGTAACTTATCTAATGTAAATTTTAATTTAAAGGTTTAAAGTTAAGGTGTGAATAGTTAATCAAATACTACTATTATACGGGAGATTGTTATCCGCATTAATAAACCGGTTTATGTTATGTTGTGGTTTTATTTTAATCTGACCCTCAAAAGTTAGGGACAAAATATTTTATGTAACAGTGGCGACCAACGTGTGTATTAGTTGGAGATAGAGGTTACGTCTGTCGCTGTAACTTAAAAACCGGAGTACTGTTTCTGGAACCTTCCATTTATTTTAATTTTAAGAAGAAAAAACCGTCGTGCGGAATCCTTTGTTTGTGTTTGTGTTGTTTTATGCAATATTACATACATTTGCTTTAGGAATTTTATTTTAAAAACTTCTTGCTACATTGTGCAATCAGTTTCGTTTCACCTGCGCGCCAAGATATTGTAACGGGACTTTTGTTTTTTTTAACAAAATTTTATATTGTATTGCTCTGTAAGATCGCTACTACTGTAACTGCGTTTACCTTATAACACCTTCGTTAATTGTGACGGCCAGTTTTAACTTCGGTTCAGTTTTTAATTGACAATATGGAACGGCCCATTAAATTTAATTTACTGCGTAAAGATGAGCTCGTTTATGAAGTACTGATCCGGGACGCTAAACCCGCCTCAACTGTGGAGGAACTGCGGATTCAAATAAGAGATCTCGGTAAACTAGTTAGTTCCGATGAAATCTTGGAGACGGATAGGGATCCGGAAGCAGAACTAAAAATAATTAAGGCCAAATTGCCAGAAATTGGTGAAGTTCTGGAGAAGTACCCCTCCAATTTTAAAAAATTTAACCGCGCCAGGGCTTTGGGTTTCCACCTCTTCCATCGTTTGGGTAGGATAACTCCTCCAGCTGAACGTGAAGCCGATTTCGCAGCCGTTGACAGACAACTTAGCGGGCTTTTATCAAGGCTTGATTCTATTAACGCAAGCTTTCATCAATCCTTTTCTCCTGCTGAAGGGACACCGGAGGTATTGACTGATTTGCAGTCGAAGGATGTCATCATTTCCTGCAAAAAGGATACGGTTAAAACCCTTGGGGTTAAATTTAACGGGACGGGTTGCGTAAAAGCTTTTATTGAGCGTCTAGAGGAGCTCTGCGAGGCCCGTGGAATAGACGAGCTGTCCTTACATCAGTCTGCTCTGGACATTTTCTCGGACGGAGCTTTATTGTGGTACCGAGGCATTAAGGCGTTGGTTGGTAATTGGCCGGTACTTTCCTTTTCAGTGAATTATTTGGATTCTAGCTCAGATGATTGTCGGCAGTTAACCAATTTGGGGTGTGAAGGGTGGTGTACGATTGAATAGGGTTGTCTGTCCTACATAAATATAGTGGGTCAGACTGGGACAGTGCGTAGAGACTTACTTACGTATTTTTTTTAAACTCTTTGGAGCTTGTCTTTTACATGTTTGTAAATGGATTAGACTCGCACCAGGAAAAAAAATTTAGTTAATATATTACAACAAATAATAATACTAATCGTACACCAGCATTCATATAGTTAATTTTTACTTCTTTTCGTTCTCCATTATTCTTTTCAGGCTCGAACGGAGTGGATTTGGAAAGGAGCTTGGTACTTTGGAGTCTGCTTTAACGCTGGAGGGCCAGCGTCGAGATTTGCCCTAGTGGGTCAAATCTCTGGTGGTTGGGGAGGTACTGTTACATTGTTTTTTTTTGTGTTCCTAGCTCAGGTTGCTATTGCGCGGCTGCGTTTCTAATAAACAAAGTGTCAAGTACCTGCATTCAAGGGTCAACCATTCCTATGTATCGTTGGTTTCATTTCCAAACAATAAATCACTTTTCTAAATTCTTTTAAACCGTTTCACAATATTATTTTGACCAAAACATAGGTTGTTTACTAATGACATGACATTTATTACGTCAGACGTCAATTCTGACAGTTCGAGGCGCCCTCTGGCGCGCTCCGATTTAACAACCGTAAAAATAATCGATATTTTAATCTGATGATCACAAATCTTTAAATAATCTGAATAAACACATTCTGTAATAATTATCAGTTAAAGAAAATAAATAAGTAAAGAAAATTAATAATAAACTAAATATCCATAAACGGAAATGATTTAGTTTTTTCTATATGGACTTTATTCGAGAACCTTCGACCGAAACGGTACATTTTTAATCTGTGAACTTTTGCGTGGATTGTCTTTGGAACTGTCAACCTTAATGTTGTCACGTTGGGTTTTGTTTTTACCCATTTATTATTGTAGGAGTGGTTTCCCTGGTTGAAACTGTTTTGTTATCAATTGTTGGGAGAGATTATAATGGAGAACGGAATGGTATAGGATCTAGTGTTGTGTAATTTGTTGCCGACTGTGGCAAGTGTCGTTCCACAGTATTCAAGGTGAATTTCTGGTGTGAGGTGTTTGTGGTCGTTGCCGGGATATTGGTTTCTCCGCCGAATCCGGGAGTTCGACATGGGGTGGGCACCCGACCCTTAACCGATTTCCGGCCGGCGATTTGCGATGACTTTGCTGGAATGGCGTCGTTTACTTGCCCCCCAGCACTCGCTGTGTTCACTCATGTCTGGAGGCGGTCCGCAGAAGGTAAGTTTATTTCTGGGCTGGGGTCTGCGAGCGCACCCGAAGGGTGTGTATCTGAGGGAATAACGTCGTGCTAATCTTAACGATTATTTCAGGATTCCTAACAGCGCCTGTCGTCGCGGTTCTGCCCGATGGAACGTGCAGCAGCCCGCAGCCCACGCCGCCTTCCCCAGCAATAACCGTGAGTAATAAACCAGCTATTTTCCAATCGTAGGCCGTAGGCAATTTCTCAGGATTGACCTAGGTGTTAAAGTATTGTCCCGGGAAACGGCATAAGTCCTTGGCGTAGTGGACGGACGCCACGCGTATTTCATTTTGAATAAAGGCCATGAGCCGGCCGAGGTTCTGTCTGATAGGTTTCACAGCTCGATCACATCGAGGATAACAAATAAGTTACACTTTTATTATTTGGTCTCCGTTTGTCAATTGCAGAAAAGGCTAATCGGGGGACTCGCTTCACCGCCGGGGTCGTAGGCTGAAGCTTAGAGCCGGGACGTGAAGTCCGTCTCTCGAGAGCGCGGGAAGCCTCCTGCAGGGGCTGTACGGCTGGCAGACACCGCCTAGCGTGAGCGCAGGCGTGACGGTTTTTTTTTTCTTTATATTTATTTTTTTTTATCACCGCACCTTGGTACACCGGTGTGATTTTGGTCCCCGGTGTTGATGTCGGTACTACCCCGAACTTTATTTTGTGAATCTTGAGCTCCTGCTGCATTCCTCCCGTGGAGACAGTAGAATTGAGGATATCTTCAGCTCCAGGATTCGGGACTCTCCAGGTCCCTGGCGCCCATTCATTAAATCATTATAATTGTTTTTTAACTGGAAGGTTCCGGTAGTTACCTAGTTCTGCTTTAGTAAATATTCTTATAATTTAACCTTGTTGACGGAACAGTACTCAGGGTATCTTCAACTCCCCACGACCTCAGCTCTTCTATATATCCATAAGTTACAACTGGCTAGCTTCAATTAAATGGAAAGGGTAATAATTAATAACCACATAGTAAAGATAATAAAGTAACTTATCTAATGTAAATTTTAATTTAAAGGTTTAAAGTTAAGGTGTGAATAGTTAATCAAATACTACTATTATACGGGAGATTGTTATCCGCATTAATAAACCGGTTTATGTTATGTTGTGGTTTTATTTTAATCTGACCCTCAAAAGTTAGGGACAAAATATTTTATGTAACACATTTGCACAAAAATAAGCGAACACATTTGCACAAAAATAAACACCTACATTTAATAAAAGAATGTTCAACAGTATAACAGCTTCAGTTTATTATAAACCTTAATCCTCAAACATACAGTTTAATTTCCATTGCAAAATGTTTTTATTTAATTTCTTTTCTTTTTCTATCTGAGAAAGGTTTAACGTTCACAATTTAAAAATGTTTCTTAATATAAAATGTCATCAGTACAAAAAAAATCATTCTTAAATGATTCTTAAGGTCTACGCAATAAGGATTCGAAATACCGTCACAGAACCGTTTGTGGCGTTATTTTTCTGGACGTTTTTGAAGCGCTCATCGGGAATCTGGTACTTTTATTGATCGAAGATTTTTACACAAAAAGTTTTCAGCAGGTAGGACGAACTATCTCTCTAGAACAATCACAAAGTCAAATCATTCTGCAACAACCCCTGTATCGTACAGTCGTGTTCAGTACAAGTTTCCACTCACACGATGCGTAAAACTTCAGTATTTTATTAGTTCGCTCTTAACATACTTCGAAGACTTCCTTGATTTATAAGCTCAACATATTTCATATTAAAACTTGAAGCAATTTGTTGTATATGTTTTATGGTTTATGTGTATCTTTCGGAAAGTAAATACTTCATGAATATGGGTAACCGCGAATTGGTGACATCAAATATGGAAGAGAAGACTATTGACAATGAATTGAATTTTGTGGTTATATTTAACTAGGTGTTTCCGAAGGTTTCACCTATCGGCTCCTATTGGCAATAGGGGTGATGTTATACAGCCTATAGCCTCCTCGATAAACTCTCCGACACAAAAAAAATGTTTCATTTCGAACCAGCAGTTCCTGAGATTAGCGCCTTCAACTAAACACATACCATCGTACCACAAAACTTTTAAACGTCTGTTAAACACTTGTCTAAAAAAGTTTACAGATTATGACGTTGACATAAGGTCCATTTTGCAGTCACACTTTTTTTTGACAGGTGTTCAACAAATATTTAAGTTTTTGTATTAAGGCTGATGAACTCTTCAGTTTATTTTATGTATGGATATCTTTAACTTATTTACTTACTTATGTACTATGATGAGGATCATATTCTGATATTGGCATTTCAAATAGTAGTCGGAAACTTACCTGTAACAAAATTAAACAAACCATCAATATAATTAAAAGAAACATCCTTAAATTCTAATGGTAAGAACTGCACCTGCAGACTCGACAAAATCGGTCGTAAGTAGTATCGTTATCAAATTCCTTTAATAGACTTTCAACTTTACTTCCAAAGCAATAAGGTTGAAAATCTTTTAAAGAAATTTGACATCGATTAGACTTAACAAGCCATTTTTGTCGTTATATTTGTCGAGACTGCAGGGCCTGGTCATGAAGAGAAACAAGAAAACTTCTGAGTGTAGACGTGGATGATGATAAAAGTACGGAATAACCAAAAAAGAATTAAGTTAAGCTAAAGTGGTGATGACTACTTGGATGAATAAGTCTTCGCCAAGAAAATGCTGCGGTACCATCATAATCTGTCTGCCGTTTTCCAACTATATTGGGGTCGGCTTCCAGTCGAACCAGATGCAGCTGAATATCAGTATTTTACATGGGGCGACTGCCTAGCGGACCTCCACAACCCAGTAACTGGGCAATACGATACCCCACGGTTGTCAGACTTATGAGCTACTGACTAACGGTAACAATCTGTCAAAGATCTACAAATGACAGCCAGACCAACGGCTTTACGTGCTTTCCGAGCCACGAAGGAAACTCACTACGTCAGATGGTCACCCATCAACAGACCATCCTCGGCAAGCGCGGCATAACCCGGAAGATAGGCCTGGGCGGCTGTAATTATTTAGCCACGAGCTCCTCAAACAAGTTACCGTACCGTTTAGACACAGCAAAATCATGATAGTAAAATGAAAGCAATCTCGAAACTACAACAAAGTCAACCAAAAGAGGGTACTTGAACAATTTGACTTCACGTTAAATCTCCAACTACCGTCCATTTCATCTCTATCGACGGGCGTATATTTCATACTTACGTTTGCAACATTAATGGGTCACAGTAATAGCTTGTAAACAATAAATCTTTATTATGCCAGTATTTATGCCCTCTATCGAGTGTTACGATCTAATTGGACGTGTGTTTCCGACTTGAAGCTTAAAAGTCATCAAAGTTGACTTTGTAACTTTACTCATGTTAAGGGTGCTAGGGTACCGAGACAATGCGATACCACGCGGCCACCTCGAGGATTCCGCCGCGTGCTTTCGCATTATGCTTTCTGTCTCGGTCTAGCCAATGGCAGTTCTAAGCGACAGAAAGAGAAAGGGCGAAGGAAAAAAGCCGATTCCGCGTCGATAGATGTGGGAGCACCCTAAGCCGATGGTCGCGGCTGTCATTTGTAGATCTTTGACAGTTGTTACTATTAGTTAGAAGCTCTAAAAATCTAAAACACCCAGTTACCATGGGGTATCGTATTACCCAGTGGGTTGTGGAGGTTCGATAGGCAGTCGCTTCATGTAAAATACTGATATTCAGCTGCATCTGGTTCGACTGGAAGCCGACCCCAATATAGTTGGAAAAAAAAAACTTTGAGAGGTGTCAAGTGACACCCAGATGGAACGAAGTTACTGTATACACTCAACAAAAATAATCGTCGCGACTCCACTCCACTCCGCTCTGCTCAGCTAAGCTCCGCTCCGCTCAGCTCCGCTCCACTCCACTCCACTCTTTGAGCTCTAGCACCCTTTCGCAACGCGCGATAAGGAACTTCGTTCCAAAAAGTGTCGTGACAAGTTTTCGTAAGAATTTTTTGCCGTCTAGCCCCCTTTCACAACGCGCGATAAGGAAGTTCGTTCCAAAAGGCAGGCAGATAATTACTTATTTTAGGTTTATACCACTTAGTTTATCCAGGTGAACAGTGGACAACTTTGGTGTCCTTTGTTCACCTCGGAAAAATATCACCTGGATTTAACAAATTAAGCGACTTTTCTTCTATGATCTTGCTAAAAATTGTCCTTAGTTATATGACCAATTTTGAAGTGTCGTATCTCGATCACTTTTCGTTATTTAATAAATTTATTGAATACATCAATCAATTTATATTATTCAGGGCTGCGTTTTCAATAGCTAGATAACCACTAACTGAGGAATTAAAGTAACGGTTTGACATATTTTCTATAGATAAGCTGTCAAACCGCCATTTTTATTCCTCAGTTAGAAGTTATCTGCTATTGAAAAATCAGCTCTGTAGTCATTTATTTGTAAGCCATATTGATTTGAAGCATTATGTCACAGCAATACCGTTTACGTCCTGAGTCGGACTATCCGTACAAAGTATTGCTTTCTGGAAAAAGCAACAATATTCCCTAATCACCAGCAAATCCCAATCCGTCGATCACAAACAAAGTTGCACTTTTACGGACCCTTCATTTTCAAGCACCTTACATTTCGAACTTTATCACCAACTTTTCTTTTCCTTCTATTAAATGTATCTGCGAGGAGGATCCAAGATCCACCTCATCATTAAGCAAGTAGGTATCGTCAGGTGAGAGTTGCCCCCCCTCACTTCCCCCCTACTTGCCTACAGGCATGTGATAACGATGAACATTGTTAGGAATCTCTACCTGCGAATGTGCGGGGCTATAGAAATGCCGGGTCAAAGGAAATTTTTATGCGGTTGTGGTTAAAAAAATAATGGTGACTGATTATTTAGAAAAAGCTTTTGCCAAGACTTTCCTCGCGTTCATTTAGAATTTGACAATCAATTTGGATCGTTATCGCTATCGATTTATGTACGTTATTGTGAGTTATTACATTCTGATCCCCTATAAATTATTCTCTATTCCAGTCTGATCCCCCGTAATTTTTTTTTTTCTAATCGGATAGCCTGACACATTTTTAGGACAGTCAGCAACAAAATATTTGTACCAATTCTATTATTATATTTTATTTTTACATTAACAACTGTTTTTAAATTGACTGTACTTGTGTTCATTAAAAAAAGAAAGTGGATCAGAACTATAATATAATACCATCTCATTTTTTTTATACTTTACGCATATTTTGAGAGCTCTTGTGAAATACAAGCGATCAACTTCGATGGTATGAGTGCCTTTCGTCTACAGTGAAACATTGGAAAGAAAACAAAATATGGCCGAATAGTTTTCATTTAGTTTAGAAAGTTAATCACAATTTATTTTTTTAATTTTTAATAAAAACTTCTACCTAAAGACAAAGTTCTCGTCAAGACGAATCAAACGAGTACAAATTCAATGGGTTGTATCGTTTGAATAACAGACTTCATGAGCCCACCTTCCAGCTCCATCATCAGATCAGCTCCAAGTCATCATAATATTGCATTGTCATGCGATATACATATGCGTGCAAAGTTTCAGCTCAAACGGAAATAGGGAAGTGTGTCAAATTAAACTTGCAAGATTTGATCACGGACAGACAACGAGAAAAGTGAAACAAAATTAAAGCTAGTAAAAAACACAACATTGTGTAAACTTCACCTGCTGGCTCGTAGTAAGAGCTTCCTAAATTGTACTCGTCCAATTCGTTTAAGTAAACTGAACTTAAAAGAAAAGCTTTATTTTGTTGAAGACAAAGACAACAAAGCGAACACAATTTTAGTAGAAAGAGAGCCAACTACATCAAATGGAAGACAACTAAACGTATTAAATACTAAAGGTAAATGCGCAAATAGAAGCACTGCACAGGATTAGCATACTATCAATGGGTTTCTTAGCGATAACGCTACAGAACAAAAGATAGTGCCCAAACGCTTATGCGGGTATCGCTCTCACATAGAAAAGGTGCATGTAAGTTAGATTTCGGAGATTTTAACAAATTACACCTTTTCTATGTGAGAGCTGATGGAGCGAATGTTTTGATCATTTTCATATTTAAAATTATACTTGTTATTGCCTCAATACATATTTTGATAAAGTTACAACATGTCGCTGGCCTGCAAATGGCAAAAAACGTAAGAAAATTTGAATTTCGCGGGCTGGTTGGAGCACTCACCTTAAGAAAGTTGAAAGTTTTTACCTTTGGACCAAAAAAAAAATATAAGTGGTGTGCTTTATAATTTTAAACAAGTTCTTACTAAAGACTTAAACTAGCACAATGTACACGGTACTGAAGTATTTGTCATCAGTGCAAATAAAACCAAGTTGCCAGTTACTTTGTCCATATTTACGTTAACGTCGCTACAATGTTATTAGTCCAAAAGTCTTAGTTATTTGCACTGTTGTTGCTAACTAATTGCTTTCTTACTATTTCTTTGATAATGGTTTTGTTGTGGTCTAAGTTATGAGCTTACAGCGATTTTTTTTTGCGTAATTAAATTAGCTGAAATTGTTGAAAACGTTTTCATTTTATTGGCTTACTGAGAATGTGTTCATTGCAAGCAAAAAAAACTGAAATAAAAAAAAACAGATTATTCGCCCTAAACGAATCTTATGTCATATTTTCAATCAGAACCGAACTCTATTCTGAAAATAACGTCTGTCTGTAGGCAAATCCTACCGTTTTTCATAAAAAGAGAACCCTGTCCAAGATTGGTTACCAAATAATCTGATTACATTTAATTATCTAGTCAAACCTTATAACAATAACAAAAAAGAAAAAAAGCAATTGTCTTACAATTTCATGTAATGTGGATAGAAAATGGGGAATTAATGGCGCTAGTATAGCTTGTTCCAAGCATCGTCATTTGTTCAAATCAGTTCAAATCTTAAAGGTACTTTAAAATAGTACTACGTCATTGGTCGCATTAGGACTACTCTATGGTGGCGCCATTTACAATATATTTGCGTTGCCAACTACATTACAGGGTCAACGATCGATATTTTACCAAACAATTTTATTTGACTTTGTATGAACTTGTCCATGCTCTACAGACGACTTATCACACAAGTGACGAAAGGTGGGTGTGCCGTTTGAACACCCACACGCCACTTCGTTTGCTTAAGTCCTCGCCAGACACAACCCTTTGAAAATAATATTTTGAGAAAAGCTTAAGGCATTTTACATAAGTGTGTCGTGGGCGTCAAACTAATATTTGTAAAGTTTGAGGACAGAAGATAAGTCATAAAATATTTATATAAAAGGTCACGGTAGGACAATACGCCTCACGTGGAGTTGGAGACATCTTACTAGACGCGAAAACAGCCGATGCTTGCAAAGGTTTGACTAAGGTAAGATTCCCACCAACCGGCCGGACTCAGCGGCATTTTACAATGCGGTAAAGAACATTAAAATCTATCAACAGTAAATACAGTTCTTATTTGCTTGCAAAATTATCTCCGTCGGCATTCCGCGACACGTAGCGACGTGTCCCGTAAGTTGCAGCAAATATGAACTGTATTTACTGTTGAGTCCGGCCGGTTGGTGGAAATCTTACCAAAGTGTCTGTCAAGGATAGGCTGAAGAAGCCAGTACCTACTGTCCAGAAGGTCGTTGGGTTGATGATATCATAAAAAAATGTGGGAAACGCCGAACCAGAATGTGGGGTATAAGAAAGGGTAGGCCTATGCATATTAGCAGGGTGATTCCAGGCTTAAAAACGATGATCTTGAGATCTACCATTAAGAAAAAATGCATGCAACATTAAATGAACAAGTTACACAGTAAAACATATTAATGTTAGCTGAAAAACAGTAGGAATAAATACAAAACTAATTTTTATCTCCCAAAAAATAAAAGTTTCCTCAAATAAATTGAAACAAACAAAATGAAAAACATAAATTAAATCTGAATGATACCCAATGAAAACGAATTTCAACAAATCCAATTGAATCAAAACCACAGAACGATTCAAGTTTATAACCAAAAACACCAGTTATTTGTTTTAAAACAGCAATTTTATCCTATAACTCGTACTGGACGGCAAATTGTGGAACTAATGGCGCCACTAGCGAATATTGAAATGCATTCTCATTGGTTAATTGTTTGACATTAGAGCTAATGTCAAATGAATTTGGTTTGAGTTCACAAGCAGTATGTCAGTTGAATACATTAATGTAAATTACAAAGCCGTTTGATGATTTGGAATTGTATTGTGGAAATTAATTCTAAATGTACCGACAATATAGTAAATTACTGTAGTCTAGTAATCACGACTAATATCTATTAATATTATTTCACTATTAAACCAATAATAACACCCAAACACTTAAAAACACTTGCGTAAACACTTATCGCGATCGGTTGACAAAAATAAACTGAAGAGTTTCTCACAGACTATATAGAGTGCAACATTCCGTAGCAAATTATTGTTGGATTTTTATCATGTGACGTTAAATGGCTTCCTCGTTCTATTCCCTACACTTTGTGAAAGTTTGAACGAGATCGGTATACTATAAGTAGGTTTTTTGACGTATTATAGTCATGGCGGCGTACGGCCGAATGCGCCGACTCCTGGAGTCGACTTACATACGGGGGGTAATTTGACGTCGACTCTAGGAGTCGGTGTTACGGTCGAGGGGAGCTGAAAATCTTGTAAAGACTGCTGAACGATAGCGAACAAAACAAACGAAAACGATCTGTAATCTTTGTTAGATTGTCAACTTTATGCAATGGGGTATAAAGTTGAAAATGTATTAGCGACTGCTGAACGTTAGCGATTGTCTGATACGTTAAGGACTTTACTCATGGCGCGATGCCAAGCGATGCGTTTCATGCGTTCTGACATACCACACCCGCTTCCGCTCTTAAATTACAACAAGCCACAACAACTTCTCTATCGTTAATACCAGCAAGTTTAATGAAACGCTTTTCATTTGTGTTTGTCTGGTTTAAATTGCTTACAATACCACAAAACTTGCTACTTCACCTTTAATAGCTTAGTATCCATTGTTTCCTTTTGACTTTCCGCTTCAGCAAATGCATCCGCTCTCAACTTACACCTTCGCAATACAAAAAGTCACAGCGACCAAGATTGACGAAATGAATTTCATTTGATTTGTCTAGTTTCGCAATTGCTCAAAAATAAAATCTTTTTTTTTTCAAGTAGGCTATTTACAGGCAGGCAAATGAAAAAAACAAAAATACTACAAAAATATGGTGTTACAGTCACAGTCACAAATCAAGATAACTGTGAAAGTATTCCAATGCGTGGATTACCTAAACATCTCCAAACTAACCTTTACTCACTGAATCGTTGACGCCAGAAACCATCAATGATGTACACACGTCAACTTAGAGCCTGCTATTATTTAGCTCTCTGCTGACGCTGACACCCCCGCTCCCGCTTCCGCTCCTAACTTACACCACCTCATTACAACAAGCCACAACGTCTTCTACCGTTAATACAGCAGGTTTAATGAAACGCATTTCTTTGTTGTCACGTTTCCGCGTTATTTTTCTTTCTAACACAATCTACAGTTGAATAAACAAATTAGGTGGGAGAATTAATGTTTTCAGAAGGGGTTGGAGTGGTAATTAGAAAGACGGAGTGGAATAATAGCTTTATTGGAAGCCTTTCGATGTTGTTTGGTGTATTTTAGAGTTTGTAGTGGAATTAATGATATGCAGTCGTATTTAGAAACCAATTGTTCAGCTTAGCTGTCAGGGCCCGGATATAAATAGCGTTGATAGATAAGATTTTTAAACATGTGAAATATTAGACGATTTTCTACCCGAGAATTCGCGAGAGGATTACCCACGGATGTGTGAATCAAACGTGTACGAGTCTGACAGTCCCGAAAGTGCGTTACTCCTAATGTAATAATCATCCATTTAAGAGCAGTCCTAAATACTATTAAAAATATAATAATTTTCTACTAGTCCAGATAGTAATTCACCTTTTAATACAAACACTTTAATCACACAACCCAATTACAAAGGGTGTTCCCGTTTAGGACCAATTAACTATCTGAATAAACTAAGCTTAGCAGTGAGTTATGCGCGAATTGTGAACACGCTGTATTTATAACGGTAAATGCACTTTATTAATCTACAGGGTGCGATCATTTTAATAGGATTACTGCTGGTTAATTTATCAGTGATTAAAACGATTCCAATTAATGTGGAAATTGTTAGGTACAGGGGAAATAGAATTCTCGCTAAATGGGAAAGTGACTTTTTTGCTGTGTGCTTTCACCCCTAAATCGCTGAATGGTAGCTCGTGTCAAAATTATTACAGCCGTCAAAGCCGATCTTCCGGGTTAAGCCACACTTGCCGAGGTTGGCCTGTGAGGGTGACCATTTCTCGTACTGTTTCCTCCGTGCCTCGGAAAGCACGTAAAGCCGTTGGTCCCGGCTGCCACTTGTGGATCTTTGCCAGTCGTTATTGTTAGTCAGGAGCTCTAAAAGTCTGACAACCAGTCTTACCATGGGGTATCGTACTATCCAGTTAGGGGGTTGTGGAAGTCCGATAGGCAGTAGCTCCATGTAAAATACTGATATTTAGCTGCATCTGGTTCGACTGGAAGCCGACCACAGTATAGTTGGGAAAATGGCTAGGTAGATGAAGACATTGCCATACCGAGAAGACTGCGTAGTTAAAAGAAATATTTTTTCCTATTGGAATCCGTGACAAGCAGCTCAACAGACAATCGCTCATCCATGACGCCAGTCGTGATTGGTAAAACTTTTAAAACATAATCAGTCATTAAGTACATTACATATGTTAAAGTCGTCAATAATACACGTAATCATGATAACCTTTCATTAATTGAGCTTACAAAACAGATAATACAGTGACTAGAAAAGGGAATAAATATTAAGCTAAGATCTCAACAGAAAAATCTTAAACAGTTGTTCAAACCAAGTCTAATAAATGTCACTTTAACGTCCAACTCCAAAACGAATTTTCGTTCACCCTCCTTTTTTTATTTTTCTACGCTTATTGTTATAAAAACATTTGTTCATACATACATAAAATCACGCTGGTTTACCATGGGGGTAGACAGAGACCACAGAACGACACCGGAACCGGATACAGTTAGCACAAATGTATAATTTAATTACTGGGTCACTGTGTCAATTAAAAAAGTCCACTTTAAAAAATTAAGCAGAGTTGGCAAAAATAAAAGAGATGCTTAAATTGAAATAAAAATAAAAATAAATAAAAATAAAAATGTTTATTAGACACAGAATGATTCGAATTTTACATCAATATCAAAGCACATTCATATATTGCCACAAATCTAGTTCTGATACCCAAACTAGGCCTGGACCTGTATTTTGGGGATCAGCGTTCGTCCATGGGTTCAAGATCCAATATACAGCAATTTAGAGGGGTGTCACAGCAGTTATGTTAAGGTAAGGAGGTAATTTACATATTAAACTTAAAATATAGGGTAGTTGCAGAAATTACAAAAGAAAAGGGTAAATGCCGAGGAATCATTTGTGTTTGTGTCTTGTGTGGAATTATTGTATTAGTCGTAGAGTGAATGTGTGTGTGTGTGTGTGAGAGCATGTCGTGAGTGTGTGTATGTGTGTGAGAGTGTTGTGTTTTGTGTGGGTGGATTTGGGAGGGTGTCTTTCTTGGTTCGCACCTCAGAATACGTGTGAGGCTGGGAAAAGGTAAGAATGGATGAGTGGTTTGTATGACCTTTTCAAAGTCATATCATATTTTTCTCCGAATGCATTTATTCTGATATTATGTTGTGTATAAGAATAGACTTTCAGTTTCCTGATAGTCCATCTTTTGGAGCCAGTTTACAACCTTCTTTTTCATTTCCTGCCGGCACATTTTAGCTATATTTAACTTTTTATTTGCGAGGTTATAAAGTTTACTGCTTAGGCTGTTAAATTGGTGTTTGGCAAATGAGGTCCGGCAAGGTGCAGTTGGGCATATGGAGGACTTGCTTCGCTTTTTTGGGTCAGGTAAGGGAACATTTCTTTGTTTTTTCTGGATGGATTTGAGCACATAGAGCTGGCGGACAGTAAGAACTTTAAGTTCTGAGTATAGGTCTGAAGTGGGGTACCGGTACGGTTTCTTCGTCATAACCTTGAGCACAGCTCTCTGTGCTCTCTCCAATCCCAGCAGGTAGGTCTTCGCTGCACCTCCCCATACTGTTATGCAGTATTGGATAATGGACTGACAAAGGGCTAAGTAGATTAATTTTAGATTCGCCAGTGTCGCCGAGTCCCTTAGTGTCCTAAACACATTTATAAGGCGCCTGGTTCTCGCAATGATCGCGTCAATCTGCCTGTCCCACCTCAGTCCATCATCCATGAGCACACCCAAATATTTTGCCGTATCTACCCGAGATATCACCTGGCAGGTACAATTTTGTTGAGTTTTACAAGTGTGAGCTGTTATTGAAAAATCGGGTGAGGGTTTAGTGTTGGGTCTCAGAGAAAAAGGCAGGAAATGTGTTTTATCCAGGTTTAGTGTAAGGAGATTTTGTTTGAGCCAGATCATTATTTTGGAAAGGGCGCTTTCGGCTCTGTCCTTGACAACTTGCCAATTTTGTCCCCATACAAAGACTGCTGTATCGTCAGCGTATGTAAAAATTTTTGTGTGTTGAAGTGACATTGTACACAGGTCATTCACATATATCAAAAACAACAGGGGCCCCAAAATACTCCCCTGTGGGACACCAAAGAGGATTGTGCGTTCCTCGCTTAGACAATCGCCAATCTTGACATATTGCTTACGCTGAGAGAGATAGTCTTTAAATATATTCAAAACAGTGCCTCGTACTCCTATTCGTTCCAGTTTCGACAAGAGAACAGGAACCGAAACTGAATCGAACGCCTTGCATAGATCGAGATATATGCATAGGCATCTATTTCTTTTGTCTAGGTTTTCCACTACTTGTTCCGTCAGATCCGACACTGCGTCCTCTGTAGAGACACCCGATCTGAATCCGTACTGGTTGTCAGCTAAGACTTTAAAGCGAATTAAAAAATTTTTGAGTGATTTGTACAGAATTTTTTCTAAGATTTTTGATAAGGCTGACAGTATCGATATGGGCCTGTAATTACTGACGCAGTGTCTATCCCCACTCTTGTGAATTGGGTGCACGATGGCTCTTTTCATAGCATCAGGGAATACGCCAGTTATAATGGAGCGATTACAGATGTGTACTATAGGAGGGATCAGCGTTCGTCGACAATCTCTAATGAGGGAAGACGGAATTCCATCCCATCCAGTAGCACAATCTGGTCGCAGCTGTAGGATGGTGGTTTCAATGTCCGCTTCATCTACTTCCAGAATAGCGAGCGAATGGGGTAGATAGTTTTCGGAACAGACTGAGGCAGGAGGTTCGGGGTGGGCAGGGTCCTCTGTAGGTGTGGTTCGAGACAGAAGGATGTTATTGGCTAAATTTTTACCGACGTCAGTGAAAAAGCGACAGACAAGGTCAGCAGATGATTTTGGGCTGTCTGATATTTGAAGTAATTCCAAAGGATTGTCTTTGAGTTTTTGAGTCTTAGTTATCTCTTTGATAGCCTTCCAGAGGGCTTTAGGGTCGTTGCCTGCCTTATCCAATTGACTTTTCTCATAAGCGATCTTGAGTTTGCGAAGGAGTTGATTGGTAAAGTTCCTGTATCGTGTATATGTTACCTTGAATGTCATGTTATCTGGAGATTTTTTTGCTTTTGTGTGTAACCTATCCCGATTTTTAATACAGCGCAGGAGGCCCGGTGTGATCCACGGCTTTAGGATTTTGTCCTTATTAGGCACCAGTACTATTTGCGTGTGTTTACTAATAATTGATGAGACTGATGAAATAAAACTGTTGGTTGCGGTGTTAGCGTCTTCTATTTCTAGAAGAGTATTGAAACTTGTGTTTTCTATGTCCAGTTTTATTTGCTGATAATTAATACGAGTTTTAACGTTATTGTACTTGCGATTTGGACACGCGTTTTCTATAAACAATGCAACAGGCAGGTGGTCGGTTATACTTGATTCTAGTACAAGTGTTGTAGAAGGAAGTTTAGATTTTAGTAGTATATGGTCCAGACATGTTTTTATCCTAGTGGGAAGTGTGTGCGTAGGGAAAAAACCGTGGGATGCATTAAAGGTAAGGTATTCATCTGCAATGGGGTCTTTAGTCATGCTACAGATGTCGATATTGATATCACCAACTAGGACGTGCGTGGTGGTTTTTAGTCCGGTGTATATGGTATTTAAGCTGTCTAAGAAGTTATTGTGGTTAGATCTAGTCTTAAAAGAAGGTGGTCGATAGATTGCAACTATTTCTAATTTCTCTCCTATTTGACAGACCATGCAATTTGCATCTTTGAAGGCTGGTTCGTAAACCAGACACTTTAGTTTCTTGCTAGTAAAAATAATAATACCATCATTTTGGTTAACTATGTTTTTGGTGTAATGAGACACATAACCGTCCAGAGTAGGCAGGTCTTTTACCTTGCTGAGCCAACATTCGGTTAGGACTATGACGTCAAAGTTTACTTTTGTAAGACACAGTAAGATACGCAGCTCGTCAAAATTTTTATTTACACTTCTAATGTTGATGTGAATGATCTTTATACCTCGACCATAGTTGCTCGCATATTTGTTACAGTCCTCTGGACTACAAATATAAGATTTGCTAGCATTACATGAATCAAGTTCGGAATTTATATTATATTATATAAAGCTCGATTACCACTCACTGACTGACTGACAGAATTGTTCTCCCAGATGGTGAAGGGGGAGGTGGGTATATTTTGACAGATTCGTATACAAGTCACTCTCGTGAGTATGGGAAAAATCCCAAACCTCCCCTTTTCGCCCCCCCTCTCCCCCCTCCCCATCGTATCTCGGAAACTAAGAGACCCGTGTTTTGTTTTTTTACGGATTCGTATAGAGGAGGCTCGGAAACGTAAAAATCATTTTTTAGAGTCCCCCCTCCCCTTTTCCCCTTCTCCCCCCTTTAGGAGGATCTCGGAAGTTAACAGACTTGCAACAGTTTTTTTTTCAGATTCATGTCAAGGGCCCCATAGTTGGTCAAAATTATTTTTCAAAACTCTCCCCTCTCCCCCCTTCACCCCTCCCCCCGTCGTATCTCGGAAACTAAGAGACCCATGTTTTGTTTGTTTACGGATTCGTATAGAGGAGGCTCGAAACAGTAAAAATCATTTTCAAAGTTCCTCCTTGCCCCCTCCCCTCCCCCCCCTTTAGGCGGATCTCGGAAGTTAACAGAGTTGCAGCATTTTTTTTTTTCAGATTCATATCAAGGAGCCCAGAGTGTGTCAACATCATTTTTCAAAACTCCCCCCTCTCCCCCTCTTTACCCCTCCCCCCATAGCGGTAAAGCGAAGCGCAGCGTAGCGTAGGGATAAGGTCACGATAGCTTTCCGGTGGTAGGTAGGTCCTGAGTGGAGCGAACCTGCGAGACCGAGTGGAGCGAAGGGGGGAGGTGGCGAGCGAAGCGAGCCGGCGACCTCCGTAGCGTAACGAAGGTTGAGTGGGTGAAGCGTAACTCAGCGGTGACGACAAGCAAACTTACAAGTAACTCTCATTAGTAGGGCAAAAGTACCAAGCCTCCCCTTTTTGCTCCCCCCCCCCGTCCGTGTTTTGTTTTTTTATGGATTGGTATAGAGGAGGCTCGGAAAAAAAAACCATTTTTCAAAGTCCCCCCCTCTTGACCCTTTCCCCCTCTTAAGGCGGATCTCAGAAGAGACTTGGAACACTTTTTTTTTCAGATTCACATAAAGTACCTGGAATTGGTCAAAATGATTTTTCTAAACTCCCCCATTTCCCCCTCTTCACCCATTCCCCCATCGTATATCGGAAAAACTATGTAGCGGTAAAGCGAAGCGTAGGAATTAGGTCACGTTAGCTTTCCGGTGGTAGGTAGGTCCTGAGTGGAGCGAACCTGCGAGACCGAGTGGAGCGAAGGCGGGAGGTGGCGAGCGAAGCGAGCCGGTGACCTCCGTAGCGTAACGAAGGTTGAGTGGGTGAAGCGTAACTCAGCGGTGACGACAAGCAAACTTACAAGTAACTCTCATTAGTAGGGCAAAAGTACCAAGCCTCCCCTTTTTGCTCCCCCCCCCTCCCAATCGTATCTCAGAAACTATGAGACCCGTGTTTTGTTTTTTTATGGATTCGTATAGAGGAGACTCGGAAAAGTAAAAACTCCCCGAATCTCAAAAGAGATTTGGAACTTTTTTTTTTCAGTTTCGTATCAAGGGGCCCAGAGTATGTCGAAATCATTTTTCAAAATTCACCCTATTCCCCCCCTTCACCCCTCCCTCAATCGTATCTCGGAAACTAGGTAGCGGTAAAGCGAAGCGTAGGAATCAGGTCACGATAGATAAATAAATAAATAAGATAGCTTTCCGGTGGTAGGTAGGTCCTGAGTGGAGCGAAGGGGGTAGGTGGCGAGCGAAGCGAGCCGGCAACCTCCGTAGCGTAACGAAGGTTGAGTGGGTGAAGCGTAACTCAGCGGTGACGACAAGCAAACTTACAAGTAACTCTCATAAGTAGGGCAAAAGTACCAAGCCTCCGCTTTTTGCCCCCCCCCCTCTCCCTATCGTATCTCAGAAACTAAGAGACCCGTGTTTTGTTTTTTTATGGATTCGTATAGAGGAGACTCGGAAAAGTAAAAACTCCCCGAATCTCAAAAGAGATTTGGAACTTTTTTTTTTCAGTTTCGTATCAAGGGGCCCAGAGTATGTCGAAATCATTTTTCAAAATTCACCCTATTCCCCCCCTTCACCCCTCCCTCAATCGTATCTCGGAAACTAGGTAGCGGTAAAGCGAAGCGTAGGAATCAGGTCACGATAGATAAATAAATAAATAAGATAGCTTTCCGGTGGTAGGTAGGTCCTGAGTGGAGCGAAGGGGGTAGGTGGCGAGCGAAGCGAGCCGGCGACCTCCGTAGCGTAACGAAGGTTGAGTGGGTGAAGCGTAACTCAGCGGTGACGACAAGCAAACTTACAAGTAACTCTCATAAGTAGGGCAAAAGTACCAAGCCTCCGCTTTTTGCCCCCCCCCCTCTCCCTATCGTATCTCAGAAACTAAGAGACCCGTGTTTTGTTTTTTTATGGATTCGTATAGAGGAGACTCGGAAAAGTAAAAACTCCCCGAATCTCAAAAGAGATTTGGAACTTTTTTTTTTCAGTTTCGTATCAAGGGGCCCAGAGTATGTCGAAATCATTTTTCAAAATTCACCCTATTCCCCCCCTTCACCCCTCCCTCAATCGTATCTCGGAAACTAGGTAGCGGTAAAGCGAAGCGTAGGAATCAGGTCACGATAGATAAATAAATAAATAAGATAGCTTTCCGGTGGTAGGTAGGTCCTGAGTGGAGCGAAGGGGGTAGGTGGCGAGCGAAGCGAGCCGGCGACCTCCGTAGCGTAACGAAGGTTGAGTGGGTGAAGCGTAACTCAGCGGTGACGACAAGCAAACTTACAAGTAACTCTCATAAGTGGGGCAAAAGTACCAAGCCTCCGCTTTTTGCCCCCGCCCCCTCTCCCTATCGTATCTCAGAAACTAAGAGACCCGTGTTTGGTGTTTTTTTACGGAATCGTATAGAGGAGGGAGAAAAAATCCAAGATGGCGGCTGCGATAATTTTCGAAATGTTCATCATGGGAGTCGTTTTCATGGTTTTCGAGGATGCTAAAGCCGATAGTGAGGTCAAAATCAAAATCCAAGATGGCGACAGCAAAAAATTCAAAGATATCATCATGGATGTCGTTTTCATGGTTTTCGAGGGTAATAAAGATGATAGTGAAGTCAAAATCAAAATCCAAGATGGCGGCTGCGATCATTCTCGAATTGTTCATCATGGGAGTCGTTTTCATGGTTTTCGAGGATGCTTAAGCCGATAGTGAGGTCAAAATCAAAATCCAAGATGGCGGCTTCGATAATTTTCGAATTGTTCATCATGGGAGTCGTTTTCATGGTTTTCGAGGGTAATAAAGATGATAGTGAAGTCAAAATCAAAATCCAAGATGGCGGCTGTGATCATTTTCGAATTGTTCATCATGGGAGTCATTTTCGTGGTTTTCGAGGATGCTAAAGCCGATGGTGAGTTCAAAATCAAAATCCAAGGTGGCGACAGCAAAAAATTCAAAGATGTCATCATGGATGTCGTTTTCATGGTTTTCGAGGGTAATAAAGATGATAGTGAAGTCAAAATCAAAATCCAAGATGGCGGCTGCGATAATTTTCGAAATGTTCATCATGGGAGTCGTTTTCATGGTTTTCGAGGATGCTAAAGCCGGTCAAAATCAAAATTCAAGATGGCGACAGTAAAAAATTCAAAGATATCATCATGGATGTTTTTTTTTTCAGTTTCGTATCAAGGGGCCCAGAGTATGTCGAAATCATTTTTCAAAATTCACCCTATTCCCCCCCTTCACCCCTCCCTCAATCGTATCTCGGAAACTAGGTAGCGGTAAAGCGAAGCGTAGGAATCAGGTCACGATAGATAAATAAATAAATAAGATAGCTTTCCGGTGGTAGGTAGGTCCTGAGTGGAGCGAAGGGGGTAGGTGGCGAGCGAAGCGAGCCGGCGACCTCCGTAGCGTAACGAAGGTTGAGTGGGTGAAGCGTAACTCAGCGGTGACGACAAGCAAACTTACAAGTAACTCTCATAAGTGGGGCAAAAGTACCAAGCCTCCGCTTTTTGCCCCCCCCCCCTCTCCCTATCGTATCTCAGAAACTAAGAGACCCGTGTTTGGTGTTTTTTTACGGAATCGTATAGAGGAGGGAGAAAAAATCCAAGATGGCGGCTGCGATAATTTTCGAAATGTTCATCATGGGAGTCGTTTTCATGGTTTTCGAGGATGCTAAAGCCGATAGTGAGGTCAAAATCAAAATCCAAGATGGCGACAGCAAAAAATTCAAAGATATCATCATGGATGTCGTTTTCATGGTTTTCGAGGGTAATAAAGATGATAGTGAAGTCAAAATCAAAATCCAAGATGGCGGCTGCGATCATTCTCGAATTGTTCATCATGGGAGTCGTTTTCATGGTTTTCGAGGATGCTTAAGCCGATAGTGAGGTCAAAATCAAAATCCAAGATGGCGGCTTCGATAATTTTCGAATTGTTCATCATGGGAGTCGTTTTCATGGTTTTCGAGGGTAATAAAGATGATAGTGAAGTCAAAATCAAAATCCAAGATGGCGGCTGTGATCATTTTCGAATTGTTCATCATGGGAGTCATTTTCGTGGTTTTCGAGGATGCTAAAGCCGATGGTGAGTTCAAAATCAAAATCCAAGGTGGCGACAGCAAAAAATTCAAAGATGTCATCATGGATGTCGTTTTCATGGTTTTCGAGGGTAATAAAGATGATAGTGAAGTCAAAATCAAAATCCAAGATGGCGGCTGCGATAATTTTCGAAATGTTCATCATGGGAGTCGTTTTCATGGTTTTCGAGGATGCTAAAGCCGGTCAAAATCAAAATTCAAGATGGCGACAGTAAAAAATTCAAAGATATCATCATGGATGTCGTTTTTATGGTTTTCGAGTATGGGTATAGTGAGTTCAAAATCAAAATCGAAGATGGCGGCTGCGATAATATTCGAAATGTTCATTATGGAAGTCGTTTTCATAGTTTTCGAGGATGCTATAGTGGATAGTGAAGTAAGAATCAAAATCCAAGATGGCGACTGCGATAATTTTCGAATTTTTCATCATGAGAGTCGTTTTCATGGTTTTCGCCTATAGTGAGGTTAAAATCCAAATCCTATGATCGCATACAGTGTTCACGGGGCAGTAAGCGCGTACCCAACCCAACACAATAATATTTTGAAATGTCATATTTTTATCTAAACTGAAAAGTTTGTTTTGGAATTGAAAAAATCTTTTTGTCTTGGATAATTGTTGTGTTTTCATCATGGGTGTCATTTTCATGGTTTTCGAGGATGTTAAACTGATGGCGAGGTCAAAACGGGAATGCAAGATGGCGGCTGCGATAATTTTCGAATTGTTCATCATGGGAGTCGTTTTCATGGTTTTCAAGGATGCTAAAGCCGATAGTGAGGTTTAAAATCCAGGAGGGCATAAACGACGTCACCGAAGGCCTGCTGCGTGTTGTCTGCGAGGCGGGCTGTAAACATTTTCGACCGATCAGGAATGGACGTAAGTCGGAACTTAATTACCAGCGAGACTCTGGCACTGATGAGGAAACGACGAGAACTCACAAAGCCACACAGGCTGAGAGTCAGGTTCTTAACGGGGAGGTCAAAAAGCTGTTCAGACGCGATACTCGGTGTGCAAATACCCGTATTGTAGAGCAAGCTATAGCTCGGAATATAGGCACGAAGGTAGTTGCCAAGCCCAATACCTCCCGCTGTAGCCTCACAAAGCCCAGAACGTCACAAGGCACCACCTTAACGTCAAAGCCAGAGATTCTCGCTTAAGTCGAAAAGTTCTACGGAGACTTATATGCTCAAAAACCTTGCCCACCTCAGGCCCACGGCGCGGATGACCAACGGGCCAAACTGACACGCCATCTCACAGACGAGCTTTCCGACATTGACATGGGTGAGATTGGAATGGCACACAGGCAGCTTCACCACAACAAAGCCCCAGGGGATGACAGAATAACCATTGAGCTGCTCAAGGCAAGAGGAATATCTATCTTGACAGAGCTTGTAAACTCTTCAATTCCGTCATCCACACTTGCATAACACCGGAGGCATGGCATGGGAGTGTGGTAGTATTATTCTTCAAAAAGGACGATAAAGCGCTCGAAGCGTAATGAAGGTTGAGCGGGTGAAGCGTAACTCGCGGGTGACGACAAGCAAACTTACAAGTAACTCTCATGAGTAGGGCAAAAGTACCAAGCTTCCCCTTTTTGCTCCCCCCCCCCCCTCCCAATCGTATCTCAGAAACTATGAGACCCGTGTTTTGTTTTTTTATGGATTCGTATAGAGGAGGCTCGGAAAAGTAAAAAACATTTTTCAAAGTCCCCCCCTCTTGACTTCGTTCTCCCCCCTTTAGGCGGATCTCAGAAGAGACTTAGAACTTTTTTTTTCAGACTCGTGTCAAGAGGTCCAGAGTATGTCAAAATCATTTTTCGAAACTCACCCCTCTCCCCCTCTTCACCCCTCACCCCATAGCGGTAAAGCAAGGCGTAGGGATGTGGTCACGATAGCTTACCGGTGGTAGGTAGGTAGCGTAACGAAGGTTGAGTGGGTGAAGCGTAACTCAGCGGTGACGACAAGCAAACTTACAAGTAACTCTCATTAGTAGGGCAAAAGTACCAAGCTTCCCCTTTCTGCCCCGCCCCCCCCCCCCCCCTCCCAATCGTATCTCAGAAACTATGAGACCCGTGTTTTGTTTTTTTATGGATTGGTATAGAGGAGGCTCGGAAAAGTAAAAACCATTTTTCAAAGTCCCCCCTCTTGACCCCGTTCTCCCCCCTTTAGGCGGATCTCAGAAGAAACTTGGAACATATTTTTTTTCAGATTCATATCAAAGGGCTCAGAGTGTGACAAAATCCTTTTTCTAAACTCCCCCCTCTCCCCCCTTCACCCCATCCACCCATCGTAACTCGGAAAAATTATGTAGCGGTAAAGCGAAGCGTAGGGATGAGGACACGATAGCTTTCTGGTGGTAGGTAGGTCCTGAGTGGATCGAACCTGCGAGACCGAGTGGAGCGAAGGGGGGAGGTGGCGAGCGAAGCGAGCCGGCGACCTCCGTAGCGTAACGAAGGTTGAGTGGGTGAAGCGTAACTCAGGGGTGACGACAAGCAAACTTACAAGTGACTCTCATGAGTAGGGCAAAAGTACCAAGCTTCCCCTTTTTGGCGTCTATCTCCCCCTCCCAATCGTATCTAAGAACCTAAGAAACCCGTGTTTTATTTTTTTACGGATTCCGTAATAGGCTCGGAAGAGTAAAAACCATTTTTTAAAATTCCCCTCCCCCCTTGGCCCCATAGATGGATCTCAGAAGATACTTGGAACATTTTTTTTTAAGATTCGTATCAAGGGGCCCAGAGTATGTCAAAATCATTTTTCAAAATTCGACCCATTCCCCTCCTTCACCCCTCCCTCCATCGTATCTCGGAAACTAGGTAGCGTAGGGAAAAGGTCACGATACCTTTCTGGTGGTAGGAAGGTTCTGAGTGGAGCGAACCTGCGAGACCTCCGTAGCTTAATGAAGGTTAAGTGGGTGAAGCGTAACTCGGCGGTGAAGACAAGCAAACTTACAAGTAACATTCATGAGAAGGGAAAAAGTACCAAGCCTCCCCGTTTTTGGCTTCCCCCCCCCCTCCCTATCGTATCTTAGAAACTAAGAGACCCGTGTTTGGTGTTTTTTTACGGATTCGTATAGAGCAGGATCGGAAAAGAAAAAAACATTTTTTTCAAAATCTCCCCTCTTCACCCCGTTCTCCCCCCTTTAGGCGGATCTCAGAAGAAACTTGGAACATATTTTTTTTCAGATTCATATCAAAGGGCTCAGAGTGTGACAAAATCATTTTTCTAAACTCCCCCCTCTCCCCCCTTCACCCCATCCACCCATCGTAACTCGGAAAAATTTTGTAGCGGTAAAGCGAAGCGTAGGGATGAGGACACGATAGCTTTCTGGTGGTAGGTAGGTCCTGAGTGGATCGAACCTGCGAGACCGAGTGGAGCGAAGGGGGGAGGTGGCGAGCGAAGCGAGCCGGCGACCTCCGTAGCGTAACGAAGGTTGAGTGGGTGAAGCGTAACTCAGGGGTGACGACAAGCAAACTTACAAGTGACTCTCATGAGTAGGGCAAAAGTACCAAGCTTCCCCTTTTTGGCGTCTATCTCCCCCTCCCAATCGTATCTAAGAACCTAAGAAACCCGTGTTTTATTTTTTTACGGATTCCGTAATAGGCTCGGAAGAGTAAAAACCATTTTTTAAAATTCCCCTCCCCCCTTGGCCCCATAGATGGATCTCAGAAGATACTTGGAACATTTTTTTTTAAGATTCGTATCAAGGGGCCCAGAGTATGTCAAAATCATTTTTCAAAATTCGACCCATTCCCCTCCTTCACCCCTCCCTCCATCGTATCTCGGAAACTAGGTAGCGTAGGGAAAAGGTCACGATACCTTTCTGGTGGTAGGAAGGTTCTGAGTGGAGCGAACCTGCGAGACCTCCGTAGCTTAATGAAGGTTAAGTGGGTGAAGCGTAACTCGGCGGTGAAGACAAGCAAACTTACAAGTAACATTCATGAGAAGGGAAAAAGTACCAAGCCTCCCCGTTTTTGGCTTCCCCCCCCCCCCTCCCTATCGTATCTTAGAAACTAAGAGACCCGTGTTTGGTGTTTTTTTACGGATTCGTATAGAGCAGGATCGGAAAAGAAAAAAACATTTTTTTCAAAATCTCCCCTCTTCACCCCCTTCTCCCCCCTTTAAGTGGATCTCAGAAGAAACTTGAAACATTTTTTCTTGGGGCCCAGAGTATATCATTTTTCAAAATCAAAATGAGAATCCATGATGGCGGCTGCTATAATTTTCGAATTGTTCATCAATTTTATCATGAGAGTCGTTTTCATGGTTTTCGAGGATGCTAAAGCCGATATTAAGGTCAAAATCCAAATTCAAGATGGAGGCTGCGACAATTTTCGAATTTTTCATCATGGATGTCGTTTTCATGGTTTTCGGGTATGATAAAGCCGATGGTGGGGTCAAAATCAAAATCTAAGATGGCGGATGCGATCATTTTCGAAATGTTCATCATGGGAGTCGTTTTCATGGTTTTCGAGGATGCTTAAGCCGATAGCGTGGTCAAAATCAAAATCCAAGATGGCGGCTGCGATAATTTTCGAAATGTTCATCATGGCTGTCGTTTTCATGGTTTTCGAGGGTAATAAAGATGATAGTGAAGTCAAAATCAAAATCCAAGATGGCGGCTGCGATCATTTTCGAATTGTTCATCATGGGAGTCATTTTCATGGTTTTCGAGGATGCTAAAGCCGATGGTGAGGTCAAAAGCAAAATCCAAGATGGCGACAACAAAAAATTCAAAGATATCATCATGGCTGTCGTTTTCATGGTTTTCGAGCGTAATAAAGCTGATAGTGAGTTAAAATCAAAATCCAAGATGGCGGATGCGATCATTTTCAAAATGTTCCTTATGGGAGTCATTAACATGGTTTTCGAGGATGCTAAAGCCGATGGTGAGGTCAAAATCAAAATCCAAGATGGCGGCTACGATAATTTTCGAAATGTTCATCATGGGAGTCGTTTTCATGGTTTTCGAGGATGCTAAAGCCGATAGTGAGGTCAAAATCAAAGTCCAAGATAGCGACAGCAAAAAATTCAAAGATATCATCATGGCTGTCGTTTTCATGGTTTTCGAGGGTAATAAAGCCGATAGTGAGGTCAAAATAAAAATCCAAGAAGGCGGCTGCGATAATTTTTGAATTGCTCATCATGGCAGTTGTTTTCAGGGTTTTCGAGGGTGCTAAAGCCGATAGTGAGGTAAAAATGAGAATCCAAGATGGCGGCTGCGATAATTTTTGAATTGCTCATCATGGCAGTTGTTTTCAGGGTTTTCGAGGGTGCTAAAGCCGATAGTGAGGTAAAAATGAGAATCCAAGATGGCGGCTGTGATAATTTTCGAATTGCTCATCATGGCAGTTGTTTTCATGGTTTTCGTAGATGCTTAAGCCGATAGTGAGGTCAAAATCAAAATCGAAGATGGCAGCTGCGATAATTTTCGAATTGTTCATCATGGGAGTCGTTTTCATGGTTTTCGAGGATGCTAAAGCCGATGGTGAGGTCAAAAGCAAAATCCAAGATGGCGACAACAAAAAATTCAAAGATATCATCATGGCTGTCGTTTTCATGGTTTTCGAGGGTAATAAAGCCGATAGTGAGGTCAAAATAAAAATCCAAGATGGCGGCTGCGATATTTTTCGAATTGTTCATCATGGGAGTTGTTTTCAGGGTTTTCGAGGGTGCTAAAGCCGATAGTGAGGTAAAAATGAGAATCCAAGATGGCGGCTGCGATAATTTTCGAATTGCTCATCATGGCAGTTGTTTTCAGGGTTTTCGAGGGTGCTTAAGCCGATAGTGAGGTGGGCTGTAAACTTTTTCGACCGATCAGGAATGGACGTAAGTCGGAACTTAATTACCAGCGAGACTCTGGCACTGATGAGGAAACGACGAGAACTTACAAAGCCACACAGGCTGAGAGTCAGGTTCTTAACGGGGAGGTCAAAAAGCAGTTCATACGCGATACTCGGAGTGCAAATAACCGAATTATAGAACAAGCTTTAGCTCGGAATAAAGGCTCGAAGGTATTTGCCAAGCCCAATACCTCCCGCTGTTGCCGGACAAAGCTCAGAACGTCACAAGGCACCACCGTCACCACAAAGCCAGAGATTATAGCTGAAGTCGAAAAGTTCTACGGAGACTTATATGCTCAAAAACCTTGCCCACCTCAGGCCCACGGCGCGGATGACCAACGGGCCAAACTGACACGCCATCTCACAGACGAGCTTCCCGACATTGACATGGGTGAGATTGGAATGGCACTCAGGCAGTTTTACCACAATAAAGCCCCAGGGGATGACAGAATAACCATTGAGCTGCTCAAGGCAAAAGGAATACCTATCTTGACAGAGCTTGTAAACTCTTCAATTCCGTCATCCACACTTGCATAACACCGGAGGCATGGCATGGGAGTGTGGTAGTATTATTCTTCAAAAAGGGCGATAAAGCGTACCTTACCTTAAAAAACTACCGCCCCATCTCACTTCTGAGCCATATCTATAAGCTGTTCTCGAGGGTTATTCTAAATCATCTCGCCCAAAAGTTCGATGATTTTCAGCCACCGGAGCAGGCCGGGTTTCAAAAAGGTTACCGCACCATAGACCACATACACACCCTTAGGCAAGTGATTCAAAAGACCGAGGAGTATAACCAGCCTCTGTGCCTAGCGTATGTGGACTACGAGAAGGCTTTCAATACCGTCGAGACCTGGGCTGTTCTGGAGTCCATGCAGAGATGCCTCATCGACTGTCGCTACGTTGAGGTGATGAGATGTATGTTTAAGGCCGCAACAGTGACCGTCTAAGTACAAGAACAGAGCACAAAACCAATCCAACTGTTTACAAGCGCGTTGGAGGACGTTTTCAAGACGATTGATTGGAAAGGACGGGGTGTTAATATCAACGGTCAGTACATCTCACACCTCAGATTTGCGGATGACATTGTCATCATAGCAGAGTCTCTGCAGGAGCTGGAAAAAATGCTGAACAGCTTGAGCGATTCTTCAAGGCGTGTGGGTCTCGGAATGAATCTGGCTGAACAAAACCAAAGTCATGTTTAATGGTCACGGTCGTCACCCCGAGACCTGTAATCGTGAATGTTGCTGCCCTCGAAGTTGTGCAAGATTACATTTATCTAGGCCAAATTGTACAACTGGGCAGGCACTACATTGAGAAGGAGGCAGCTCGAAGAATACGCTTGGGCTGGACGGTATTCGGGAAGCTGCGTCATATCTTTGAATCATCGATCCCACAATCCCTTAAAACCAGGGTTTACAAACAGCGTGTCCTACCCGTAATGACTTACGGAGCCGAAACGTGAACACTTACCATCGGCCTGGTCCACAAATTTAAGGTTGCTCAGCGTGCAATGGAGAGAGCAATGCTCGGGGTTTCTCTGGTGGATAGAATTCGTAATGAAGTCATTCGATGCATACGATTCATGCCAGAGAACCAAATGTAGAACCAAATGGCACGTCTGTAGACGGACAAACGGCGGATGGAGCAAACATGTGCTTGAGTGGAGACCGCGAATGGGCAAACGTAGTAGGACGCCCTGCTGCAAGATGGGTCGATGATTTAAGGAAGGTGGCTGGCAGTGGATGGATGCGGCCTGCCCAAAACCGGGATGGTTGGCGCTCTTTGGGGGAGGCTTACGTCCAGTAGTGGACGGCAATAGGCTGATGATGATATAAAGCTGATAGCGAGGTCAAAATCAAAATCCAAGATGGCGGCTGCGATATTTTCGAAATAATCATCCTGGGAGTCGTTGTCATGGTTTTCGAGGATCCTAAAGTCGGTCAAAATCAAAATCCAAGATGGCGACTTCAAAAAATCATATTTTTTTTTATTGGATGCCGTTTTCATGGTTTTCGAGGGTGCTAAAGCCGATAGTGAAGTCTAAATCAGAATCTAAGATGGCGGCTGCGATCATTTTTGAATTGTTCATCATGGGAGTCGTTTTAATAGTTTTCGAGGATGCTAAAGCCGATAGTAAGGTCAAAATCAAAATCTAAAATGGTGACTGCAAAAAATTCTAAGTAAGAAATACTTTTCAAAACACGACCCCGCGAGCTGCTTGCAGCTCGCGCAACGCGCAAATACTAGTTATTTATATGATCATGATTTGCCATTTGAAAAGATTACAGAATCGATACCGGGGCAGCAACCGTACGTTTTGTGTTTGTGAGCACTGTCATTCTTAAATGTGGTTTTCTTAAGATATGTTAGGAACATGTGTGGTGCGAGTACATGGGTGTGAAAGTGTGAATAAGGTAGGTGCAGTAGAGGTGAGTGGTTCAGTGATTGAGTGAGGACATGAGTTGGGGTGTGTATTTTAGTGTGACAGCGAGTGTTTCGTTTAGCGTAAGACTTACTACGTTTTAACAGCGAATTAGCATAATATATTACATTTTGGTAAATATAAATAAGATGTATTATAACTAAAATCAGCCAGTACTTGAGACAGATTAATAGTCAAAGACTCCTGCGTAGGTCCTGTAGGGATTGTTCAGATGAGATCAGCAGTTGTTTTTCTCCCTGTACCTTGCGGAGAAATATGTTGCCATTCGATGACCAACAAAATTGATAGCCATTTTGTTTTGCAAACTCCTTAGATAGGTGAAACAGTTTCTTTGAGCTTGCCGGGAGATGATCACTAACATATACTGGTTGTCGTTTGCCAGAGATACCAATAATTTCTGTGTTGAGCTTGTTTTCTGTAGACGTGCTGTTGTTGTTGAATGTTCTCACTGCGGCTATAGTTTTTAGTTTTAACTGCACGGTTTGGAACTCAGCAACGATTGGGCGAATGGAATCAGGCTTACCGGGTATGCGGTAGATATCACGAAGATCTGATGCTGTTGTCGCCGATCCAATAATCTGGCCAATCTTGCATACGACATTAGTGAGATCAGTACATGTTTCATTTTCTACCATTGGGATATTTCTTATTTCTATACTTGATGATCTGGTTTTTAAATTAACATCCAATAACCTCCTTTCCAAGTTTTGAATACACTTCCGCTGTGTCAAGTGTTCATGGTCCAATTTTTCGGCCCCTGCTTTAATGTCTTCGTACTGCTTATTGATAAATTTCATTGACTTATCTGTGTCTTCCAGTGATTTTTGCATATTTAAATTTTGTATCTTTAATTCAGATATGTCGGCGGAGAGTTTGGTTATAAGATTATTTTGCTTTGTGAAAATATCTGTTAGTTTCGTGTCGAATTCCGTCTTCCAATCATTTAACATCGCCATTATTTCATACTTCAGATCCTCTTGCGCCTGGTCTCTGGGTGAGTGGAGCTCGTTATAACGCAGGCGTTTATTGCTACGCTTCGTTTTTGTTACGGAGGAGTCACTTTCTTGCAAGGCGCTGTTTAAGTCGGATTCAGACTGCGTATGACTTAAAGACGTAGGTGGAGGTGTGCGCTGCAGTGCCGACATTGTTATTTGTGTTTGGTCTTGTTTTAAGGATCAATGGCTAGGCGATAACAGTCACAAGATCGGTGCGAGTAGACGGAGCGTTCGACACAGTAGCGCACAGAACGCGATCTTTTCCAGCAGCTGGGCACTGTGCAACACGGTGTGAGGTGGGCGGGGCCAACGCTCCGGCCGGTCGTCGCGTATGACTCAGTTACACTGAGCGACACGGAACAACACAGATCGCGGTCCTTTCCAATTAACCGGCACAGTGTTTTTTCCTTTGTGTCCGTTATTTGAAGTTTTGATTAATGTTTTGTGTTTTAATCGACAACCCGTGAAGATATTTTACTTCTTATATCACTATCACTTTGGTTTTTTGACAAGGCACGTCACGGTATATTGCACTATACGGGATTCTTGGTTTTTAACGTGAATTTGAAATAAGAATACGGAACTTGATTGACACGCTTTTGACTCACTGGACTCCCAAGGTGAACTGAAATGAAGAGAATTTAAAATAAAATAAAAAAGAGTAAAGAAAAAAGTTCACAAAAATTAAAAAAGCATAAAAATTTTAACGAGCGAGCGGTCGTTAATTAAAAGTAACATACTATATTTTATGACATCCGATTGTAAGATCTTAAACAGTATGAAAAAAAAAAACTTTTTAATTTTTTACGACTTTCATAAGTATTAGCCTAACTAAAATCACTTTTTGAAGTGATAACGTCTTATAATTCGATGGCCGGCTGCACTCACGAAAAAAGATGACGTCATGCGGCGTTAAGGTCATAGCACATTATACCAGCACCGCAACTGCACAGCTGCAGCACGGCGTCACTTTGAATTTGGGCTACGGCTAGCCGTTGGCGTGTTAACTGCGCGTTGTACAGGAGGTGTAAGCACGCAGTTCGCGCACCGTCTGCGAGGTGCAGCTTGCTGTCACCGTGAACATATTGTTATAAGGCATTCGTTTCGCTAGCAACTCGAAGTCGGCCGCCGCGCCGTAAGCACGCCGTCTGCTCGCTTGCAGCGCACGGGCTGCGAGGCGAGTTGTATGTTAGCGGTAAGCGCGCTGACTTCCCGCCGTTGGCCTTTTCATATTGACATTATGAAATATATTATATGACACATGATCTAAGGCTTTTATTTGAATGGCAGGGTAACTGCTGGGTTGTAGCCGTGCCGTTGCCGCGCCGGTATAGTGTGCCATGACCTTTACTTCGCTCTGTAGCGTTCCATAGCAACGGCGTGTCAATTATTTGTTTATAAGTGCAGTATTTTCTTATGACATTGTCACGTTCAACTATCGTCAGTAAACCGACTTTACAGACAACTTAGTAATAACAATAACAACATGTTATAAAAAAAAAATGTTTTAGGTCTAGACCCAGCCTTCTAATAGCACTTACGTTATTACAGTTGTAACTACCACTATTACACGATTAGTATCGTAAATTATTTTATTGTTATTGTTTATTTGAATTGTTGTAATCGTCAGTAATATGAGAATTACATTATTTTCTTTTAACGTTCCCCACACTAGTAATTTCTTCCTGTATCGTAGATGCGTCCACAAACATACAAACGAAAATACACAAACACCCACCCCCAGAAAAAGTAATTGTAAATCATACAAATATTTGTTCCGTGCGGATATCGAACTCGCGACATACTGCGCAGCAGTCCACCCTCCAGCCACTGCGCCAACTGTGTCATCAAATTAGTGGACATAAGAGAATTCATGTAGAAACCCAAAGAAATGACCTAAAAGCAGCAAAAAAATATGCATAAAGTCATAAATACACTGGAAAAACAACCATCACGTAAACCTAATAAAGTCGAGTTCAAATTCAACAAAACACTAACTTTATCAGACAGTGAATAACGTTCGGAAAACGTGCCTCAGTTCCGAATAAAAACATAAAACACAAACTAACAGAATTGCTTCAAGTATTTCTCCGTTTATCTGCTGAAACGAACGATGCTGTAAAAATCTATTAGGCGGAAAAAAATTAAGGGGAAAAAAGAGGAAAAGTTACGGAAAAGAAATATACTTTTGAAAGTTCATGGCTTTTTGTAACCGGCAGTTATAGGAATATTGCGATATTTCTGTGTAATATTGCTTTTTTTTTCTGTAAAAACGAAGAGTTTCAATGCTGATTGTAACGATTCGTGAAGTTTGTGGGACTCCCAAAAGTTAATAAATATGCTTCAGAAATGTTACGAGAAATTGATGAGATATCTGTAGCTGTGCAGTCCAAACAGATTATCGTGACCCTGGAACGTAAAGGGCTACCGAAGGAAGTGGTTTTTGTTATTAAAGCCTGCCAATGTATTCCACTTCATCCAAAATTCCAGAGTGGAGAGAACACCATTATTGTATTTTACATGATACGTTGTCGTCAGTGGTATCTCTTGTTATTTGGTTGTCAAAATCGGCAAATAACATACCTAATGATGATTTTCCTTATTATTCCTATCCCACAGTTGGGCTTGGATACCTCATCTCACACAAGGAAGAAACGAGGGAGGTCCGTTATACGCTTGCTCATGAATTTTTTTGGACCACTTGGAAAAACCTTCTTCAATTTTGTTGAAACCAAAAGCGGTGACACCAGTTGCATAATAAAATTAATCTAAACTAGTGTTTGCCCGCGGCTTCGCTTGCGTTATTTTAGAATTTGTGAAACAATACGGATCGTGTGGCGCCATCTGGAATATGAACGTAATTGTTTTCTCGGCAACAGCTCTCTTCTGTTATTCGGGATGTAAGATACCTTATATCCGTGTCTATATATACTCCTGACAACGTTTATGCTAAATTTTGGGACGATCGATTCAGTAGGTAGTAATGCGTGAAAAGGTAAAAAACAAACATACTTGCATTTTTATTATTAGTTTAGATCAATAATGTTATATCTAGGTACATAGTTTGCATAGGAAACGTCCTTATTTGAGCGACATTAATTTCAAAGAACCGTGTTGATTTTAAACATTAGACTATCATTTTTGGGTTGATTTACAGTATCGCTGCAAATTGAACGTAGGTACGATAGCATTGCTCTTCTCCCTTGCATTCCGCGTAATACCTAAAAATAACTAATTATCTGACTCGATGAGTACAACTTGTCGTCGTTTAAAACAGAATCTATGTACTGGTTTGAACACCAATTCAAAACATAAATAAACACATTTTTTTCTAATCTCTAAAATTCCACACCTCGAAACAATTACAATTTAAAAAAATATCCAACTTACTACCTACAATTTAAATCAGTGTATATTTATATCCTAGAAAACTATTGAAAAAAAAATTAGTAATAATTTAAAATCGCGAATAATATTGAAATAAAAGTATACACATTTTTTTTTATTATTTGAAACTCTCAGGACAAATATAAGAAAACTCAAAAAGTGAAAAAAAGAAACAGCGAGATTTGATCCAGAGACCCCTTGCACGAAAGTCAAGCAGGATACCAACCAGACTGGCTAGTACGCTGACAGTGTTTTCAAATAGCGGTTCTTATACAAATGTCAACAATGACTGAAAATCAACATATTATAAAATTGCTAATCCCCCAAAGGGAATAGCGTAATTATACATATCCTATTAATAGAAGAGCAGTTTAAGGAATATTTGGGGAAAAATTGACTAAATAATATCCAGTGGTTTAGCTTCCAACTAAAAACAAACAGATAAAAACAACAAAATTTAAAATTGCTTATCTCCCAGGAAAAATAGCGTAATGATACATAGCCTATCAACAGAAGCATATTATTAGGAATATTTGAGGAAAATTTGATCGACAACTTTACAGTAGTTTAAGAGATAGATCAAATCAAAAAAACATAAAAAAATTCGAAAGAAAAAAAAAGTTGATTTGGCATCAGAATCGATCCCTTATCTCGAAAAAAATACAAAAAGAAAAAAATATTCAATGTACAGGAATGACAGCTCTACGACTTTATTATATGTAAAGATAAGTAAACATACACAAAACATTATCTTTTCCTTAAGAAATAACAGAATAACAGTTTCCAACGTGGACCCATGTCGTCGGGCAAATGGCTATAAGTACGTAATTACGACAACCCGTGTTTCTATGGCGGTACACATTGGACCCGTGAATAGACTCGCCGTACTAAATGTATTATTAAAGGTGTTTCCACAGTTGTGCAACGGTCCACCTTTGGTTCAGATACAGGTAAAGTATTTAAAGATTGGGTCATTCTAGTTTTCCTTTTATAAATGGGAAAGTAAATTATGTTGCAGCTTTTTTTTTTTGTTAAAATCATCAAATGAGTCCTCCAACCCATACTGTCAGACTTCTACTGACTAAAATCCACGGTGTCCTTCAATAGCCTGTTATGTTCCGGGGTCACGGTAAGGGAATAATCCCGCGACCAAATTATGTTGTAGCTAAGAAGTGATGTTGTTCGGTTTCGAATTATAACAAGTTAGTAGTTTAAAATACCTTAAATAAGCTTTTATTGTTAAAAAGCAGTAACTATATACGAAGTACTCGTCAAGACAAATCAAACGAGTCCAAACTCGACGGGGTTACAACGTTTCATTACAGAGCTCCTATGTTCACCTTCCAACTCCATCATCAGATCAGCGCCATGTCATCATAATATTGCATTGTCACTCGATATACATATTCGTGCTCAATTTTAACTCAATTGGAAACTGGGAAGTGGATCAATTTTAACTTGCAAGATTTGGTCACAGACAATGGGACAGTTGAAAGTAAATAAAAGCTTGTAATGATCACTCTTTGCATATTATCTTCAGGCAGTGGTCCGACCAACGGCGAGAGAACGAGTAACCCTCGGCGATTTTCTCTTTCAAGAAACGCACAATAGATGTACATTCCGTGTAAACGAAAGAGATGCATATATTAGTAGTTGCTCTCTGACTGTTCACACTGCCGGCGACGACTCGTTTTACTCGTTCTGTCGCTGAGCGACGACCTTTCAAAAATTAACTCGCTCAGCGACACTCGTTCTGCGGTGCTCGCTCACTCGTTGCGCACGTTCGGTACAGTGAATGAAATGTCACATAAAGCGACCGCGGGCGAGTAGCGTGAGTAATCGCTCGTCGCACTTGAACACTCGCTGTCGCCCGACGACAAAACTATCGAAACTACACTCGCTTCCCGCCGATCGGCTACTCTTTTTAGAGTGTATAGTTCTACTCGTTACTCTTTCATTGTCGGTGGTCGGACCACTGCCTCACATACAAGTTTATAATTATCATCATCAGCCTATAATGTTCCCACTGCTGGGACATAAGCCTTCTCTCTGTGAGAGGGAGTGCGCCATAATCCACCACGCGGGCCCAGTGCAGATAGGTGGATGTCACATGTCTTCGAATTTTTGGTTCTTGGACATGCCGGTTTCCTCACGATGTTTTCCTTCACCGTTTTGAGAGCAGTGGTGATGAAATAAATTACACAACGTAATGCGCCTGGCGGGGTTCGAACCCACGACCTACAATTCGTAAGTCGGGATAGATACCACTGGGCCACCACTGCTCTACATAAGTTTATAATACATGTTCTCAAACGTCGATACTAAACCTCTAGATGTTGTTATGTAAATGTAAGCTACACACCTATAGGTAACATATACGAACATCCAGGTGCACAAGTTGCAGCTGATCTCGATTATCCCCGATGGCTGTACTAACTGTCGTATGCTTTGACGCTCACTGACGCCATTGTACATTGGCACTGGTGCTCAAACTGCGCAGAATTTGGATTTAGGATTTACTAAACGGTTCAATTATTTAAAATCAACGTTTAGCAATATAAAATACTTGGTGAAAATTATTTTTTAATGCGCCTAGTATATATTATCATCATGTTACATTTATTTCATTTGGAAGCGTCCTCATTATCATAATTTCAGCCTATTGCAGTCCACTGCTGGACATAGGCCTCCCTCAGGGAGCGCCACAGCGCACGATATCCTGCTTTTTTCATACAGCCACTGCCAGTCACCTTTTTCAGGTCATCGATCTATCTTGCCGAGGGCCGTCCCACCCTATACCTACACGCGGTCTCCATTCGAGAACCTTCCTACTCCACCTTTCGTCGGTTCTGCGGAAGACATGACCATGTTGAAAGCGTGCATGCGTTAAAAATGAGCGTATGACGTCACAATATGGCGTCAACGAGTCACTTTCTTAGTTAAACTGCATGGTACAACCGAAATCATATAAGATCGCTTCTGTAATCCTCAAAGGTTTCTAAGCACTACTAAATAGCCTAAAGCTTTAAATTACGACTCTTTTCTAAACTTAAGTAACAAACAAACTATCCCATCACACAGCAAACTAAAAACAAACATCTCTAACTTACCCATACGTTACGTAAGGAAGCTAGTTTAACTCTAACTTAACTTTACAGTTCTAAGTTAAGTTTACAGCAAGTCGTAGCGGCGCGGCACCTTAGCAAAATGTCATATAACTGACTCACTGAACCAATTTTAGGAGCTACAAGTTCGTAACTGATAATTGCGCATGTTAATTTGTTAAGTTATCGAGTAGTTTAGAGGAATTTACAATTAGCATAGTTTAGGGGAGTGAGGAGCTGAGTGTAAAGTCCCTCAATACTCCGTTGAAAAGTAGAATCCTTCGACGCGAGACGGGTATCGTGTCTGATGAGTTACTGCCCAGCGGAAGATTGTTGCAGTATTTTTCTAAATGTTCTATTTCGCAGAACACCTTACTTTCGCGATATAAGACTTTTAATAGTTAAATTAGTCTGTAGAGATGTTCTTAAAGTTCTGCAGTAGTGAGCTAGCTTCAACTGCCGAAAAGCGAGCGAATCCATTTTATTTTATTAACGTGGTAAAACCATCAAATGAGATGTCAGACTTGTTCTGCCTAAAATCCTGTTAAAGGTTCGTGTCGGGGTTAATTGACGAGACAGCAAACCAAACTGTTCTTCACAATGGAAGATCCAGTAACTTAAAAGAATTTGGCCGGAAATTATGCCTAGAATATGCCGTCTATATAGACGTCTTAAAGCCAGGGTACAGTGAGGGAAAGAAGTGGCATTAGACGACTTATATAGCGCTGTCATCTGTTAAGTCACATTTTATAAGCATTTTCTCTTGCCACATTACAATAGCCATCTTTGAGTACCACTGACCCTGCTATCTGGTCCGCATAATCCAGTATTGTGTGATCGTCTCGATATACATAATAGTCGTCTGTCCCTGCTAGATACACCGCACCTTGTCCATACTAATTTATAGTAGTAGAACCGTTATTGGTTACATGTTCACGACTACTTCAATGGGTTTTCGAAGCTAGTAGAACTTTAAGGACTTTTGTGTAAACCTTATAATTCAGTAGATATTTACAGAGATGGTGTATCGTGGTCAGCTTTATGTGTCAGTAAATGTTGTGTCTTTCATTTTATTCTTGTGATATTTTCACTTAGAACAAGGTCCACTGCCATTTTACCATAATCTTCCTCATCTGGTGTTATCAGTGCTTCTTGGATAACTAAATAATGCAACTACTTATCACCAAGTGGTACTCGGTAATTTATGTCATCACCACGGCTCTCAAATCGATGAAGGAAATCATCGAGCGGAAACTGGCATGTCCAAGAACCAAAAAATCGAAGACATGTGACATCTACCAACCCACACTGGGCTCGTGTAGTGGATTATAACTCACAGGCCTTTGTCCTAGCAGTGGGAACATTATGATGATGATGATGATGACTTATCAACATACTAAATTTTTCTAAGAGTGAGTTTTCATACTTAAAAGAACTTCTAATTTGTCTATTTAGTTACAGAAGGAAAGAAAATAAGCAAGTTCATCGACCACCACATATAAATGAACAACATTCTTATTCCTTATCTCTCACTTACAAGACACAACCTAGCCATTGTGCGCACATAACGTTCTGTCGGCACACATAGAACACACTTGCCGCACTAATTATAACTGAGGACATTATTAGTGACGACTGTAGTTCCATGTTTGGCACCTGTTGATGTTACTGATTAAGTTGATGGTATCGGGGTGATGTCGAGGCAATTGTCGTAAACGTTCTTCTAGTTTTAGTGTTTATCTGTGTGTGTGACAGAGATATCTGGATTAAAGACCAAAGATGGATGACCAAGATGGCGATGTCATGTGATGAACTGATAACCCAAGAACTCGTGAACTCTCCGGGTAACGGTCGGAACTTCTATTAATTTATTTTCTTTTCTTCCACTTTTCATCATCATCATCATCATCATATCAGCCGTAAGACGTCCACTGCTGAACATAGGCCTCCCCTTTAGACTTCCAGTAGGACCGGTTGTAAGCGGCCTGCATCCAGCGTGATCCTGTGGCCTTCATAAGATCGTCTGCCCACCTAGTGGGTGGACGTCCTACGCTGCGCTTGCCGGTGCGTGGTCTCCATTCGAGAACCTTACACTTTTATTCATTGCCAATTTAAATGAGCACCTACTTCAGAAACTGGGTGTCAATGTAAGCGTATTTCTTAACACCAATGAGATTGCGGTAGCTTACTGCTTTCAAGCATTTAGGAGGTTTCTTTTAAACGTGTAAGACTTCCATATTTGTTTTTGCTTTCTTATTTGAAGTCTGAGCTCGTAGTGATAGCAAGTGAGTGCTAAGTTAACTAGCCAATCGGTCAATTAAAAATGTGTATGTCTGTGTATACATATCATGCCGGTCTATGTACAATCGACAAAGTGGAATTATGACCCACCATAAGCTTATTTCCTTACAGACATTCAAATGCAATAAGGTCCACATTCGCGTTCACATACTTATCCATGGCAACGACTTTAATCTTTGTAAAATTGACGGATTCAAACGATTTTTTGTCAAAATGGGTAATGATTCAACTTTGTTGATTGTACGTACGTGTAACTAATTATGTAGGCTATATAATTTTAAATGTAAAGAAACCTGTGAACATAAAAATGCAAAAAAATATTACAAATTGAATAACAGCAGTTTCTATTTTTTTCTGAAAAAAATACTCGTAATATAATGTTTTGGGTAATCAGTAATTACCAAAGAATTAATTACCGAAAAAGCAAACATTAATTTGAATACTACAAAACTTGGAATCTCTAGTGAATCTGATTTAAAATAAAAATCGTGTCAACCCTAAAGTTACCTTCAATGAGTAATTATCTGATTTAAAATAAAAATCATATCAACCCTAAGGTATGCGTAATTTAAAAATAAAAAAATCATTGAAACTCGCATCATAACGAGATAACTTCACAACTACGTATGATAACTAAGTGAATTAGCTGAGGGGGTGAAACGGGTTGACAGAGGGGGTGAGAAGGGTTGAAAAGGGGTGGAAACGACATAAAGTTTCGCTATCACAGTATCGCGGTAATAGAGTCAGATTATGGTAATAGTTTGGTATTAATGTTTGGTTGAGCTTATGGCGTCTAAATCTGTGATGTTGGTAAAGCGATGCTTGAAAATAGGTCTCTTTAAGTTTTACATAACGTAACGACAGCTGCGGGCATGCGGACGGCGAGTAATGGATGACTCGACGTCCGATTATGGCTCATGCCCAGGTCAATGGCGCATCGTCATAGATAGAGCTGTTACTTTCAGTTTCTACTAAAAAACCTTATTTTGTATTATCTTTAGTAGTAGTAGCAATGGTGGCCCAGTGGTATCGGCCTAGACTTACAAGTAAGGTCGTGGGTTCGAACCCAGCCTCTTGCATTACTTTGTGTAATTTATTTCATCACCACTGCTCTCAAAACGGTGAACATACAACGGTGACATCGTGAGGAAACAGGCATGTCCTAGAATAAAAAATCGAAGACATGTGACATCTACAAACCCGCACTGGGCCAACTTGGTGGATTATGGCTCATTCCCTCTCACAGAGAGGAGCCCTGTGTCCCAACAGTTATAGGCTGATGATGATGATGAATTTTATCGATGATGATCTTTACAACCCCAGTCACGAGACATTATGACTGTTAAAGTACCGTAAATACCCATTCCAAATTTTACATTCAACCAACATGCATGTAAATAATTACATAGTAATTTGAGCTAAATCCAAACTACGTATTTGCTTACAAAAACTAGTTGTAAAGGCCATTTCGCTCCAAATCATGAGCCAAGAATAGATAATAATATTCAGAATTTTCAGGCAAAATTTCAATAAAAACCTATGTAGGCGTTGATAAGATTTACCTGTCAATTTTCAGGCCTAGACATATTTTCTCAATATCTAAAAATTCAATAAAAAGATCCCTAGCTAGTGCTTGACATCTTAATTCAAGTGATTTCAAAAGGTGTTAGATAATAACCGATAGGGGGTGACATCTCAAGGGGATGTAATCCGGAGGGGTGAAATAGGTACAGGTGCCTTTTATACTGTTCTTACAGTAAAAAGGCCCATTGTCTGTCTAGTTAGATTTTGTGAGAAACAGTACGTGATTGAAATTTTGAAGAAATGAAATTTTTTGGTTGAAATTTTTGATGAAAAAATACAATGATTCCCAAGTACAGTTAAAGTGTTCGACCCGGGAATCGAGTCGTACCGCTACACCATCGAGCGAGATATCGTGATAAATTTTACGCGTCTAACTGACATTATAAATAATGCGAAAGTGGGTTTGTCAGTTGCGCTTTTACGCTTAAATTGTTAAGTCAATTTTGATGACTGGGGGAAAAGGGAGGGGAGGGGCGGGTGAAGCCCTGATACTAGTTAATTATACAAGAGCCATGGATGTTAGAAAAGTTAGTTCAGAATACCTAGTTTCAGTTTACAATACAAACACAGTTCCCATTTTAAAACAAATATGTATAGCGTTAACAAATAAAACAGTCCGATTTCAAATGATAACTCCATTTCAGGGTTAAAGACCAACTATTGTCATAAATAATATTTTCTCACAATTAATCATCGTTCCTTCCAGAAAAACTTTAATCAAATTAAGTATTCTATTCCATTTTATTTTCTTGCTTTAAACAGATGATTTTTTTTTGTTGAAAGAAAATAACATGGAGTTGTCGAGGAATGAGTTTATTTTTAGACTGAGGAAATTACAGTAGGTAATAAAGATGTGAAATTGAGTTTTCCCGTCTATCGCGTCTCTTATTCAAGAAAATTGGTATTAGCCGTCGCTTCTTACAAGTACATAAGTACATTGACTACCTAAGTAGAACTTTTTAGAGGGGAAGGCAAGTCAAAGCTAATAGTAGATGGCGCCACCATAGCTTGTCCTAATCCGACCAATGACGTAGTACTATTTTGAATTACCTTTAAGATTTGAACCAATGACGATGCTTGGAACTAGCTATACTAGCGCCATTAGTTCCCCAGTTGCCATCCCCATTGGAATAACTTCCTGTTTAGTGGGTGCGTTTTACAAACTTTTAAACTCACATACATAAGCAGCCGAACCCTGAACATACTTACATATACCACAGAAAAAAGAACTATTAACATTGGGATTATAAAGTGCAAATGCCTTTAACGAGGCCAACATGCTTTTTTAAAGACATTCGTAGTACTCTAGATTTTTTTCTCCAGTATCGCAACGTAAACGCACCCACGTTTACAAACATTTAAACTCACATACACAAAAACCCAGACCCAGAACAACTACTTATAGATCATACAAAAAACATTTGTTCCATGCAGGGATCGAATCCGAAACACGCCACCCAGCAGTCGATTACTCAGTCACTGCGCCAACCATCATTTCAATTACACCAACAAACTCTCACACAAGTACATAAGTATCTTCAATATTAATCCATCCATAATAAAAATGAACTGCTTTTCAAAGATGGCGATTATCGCCGCTTTACCTCCCAAATGTTCCCCGCGATTAACGGAACGACGCGCCTGTGGAGGAAGTTTCTCGACAATTACCGCACAGCCTGATGATTAAACTCCCTATACTTGGTACGTTTACTTGTTAATAACTACGTATAACGATGTGTATATTAAATAAAGTGGGTCGTAAGAACTCTGTCATGTGGGTTGATGAGTTTAGTAATTGTTGAACTTTTGCGAATTATAAATTTGGCTTTTTAGAACAATTGGGTATTTCTTCCCGATTAAAATAGGCGAATTAAATTTTTTGCGAATTTCCATTTACGTTACGTTACGTTATATTTATATTACAACGAGTAAAGTAAATGGAAATTCGAAAAAAAAATTGCTCGGGCCCATCAGTAAGCATGTTTTTTTTTTGCGAATTTCCGAAAGTCCCGGAACAAACATTGTTCAGTAAAATGGGCTGAGTTACTCCACGAGAGGTTTTGCGCTATTAACGTTACACGTTGTATATTATTAAAACATATTTGGCGATAATATAATCATCTGCCTAGCATCTTTCCGACTATATTAGGGCCGGCTTCCAGTTAAACCGGATGCAGCTGAATATCAGCACTTTACAAGAAGCGACTGCCTATTGGATCTACACTACATAACCCAGTAACTGGATAATACGAAGCCCCATAGTTATTACTGGTTGTCAGATTTTTTAACTTGCAAGCAGCTCTAGGTAGAGGGACTACATTTCAACTGCTCTTTCTTGCAGTCAAGTAACTGCATTCAAACTGCAAATATGCAGTCTAAATTGTGGAGGTCAGGTAAGCAATCGCTCCATGTAACATATCTTAAATTCTATTACATTTGAAACGAACCACAACATAATTGCAAAAGGCTTGGCAGATGATGATAAGGTAGTCTCAAAAATACACCAAAATATCTCAAAAGACCTTCAACTTGACTTCAGAAAAGTTATCAAGGCTTGATAGCAATTTCAAAGGCCCTACATAACCCATTTGCTCTTCGAACTAACATTACCCACTTATCAACAAAATCGACGCACCACAAAATGCCTGCCATCATAATCCCATCATCGATAACCAACACATCAAGGCATGAACATAATAATTTAAGTCCCGCTTACTACAAGCTCTAACAGATACGTTCCACTCCGGAAGTCCGGAGTCCCGGGATAAGCACACAGATAGTGTTGCGACACGGGACGCGACTTCGTCCCGGGAAAGTTTTTATTTTTAAGTTGAACTTTCAAGTTGAGTTGGAAATTCAAAGTGGATGTCAGAAGTTTTGTTATTTGTTGCTGTTTGTATGCTTTGTGATAGCCAATACTGGAGATATTGGTATTTTATTAACTGTCTCGATGTATCAAATAACTTTTCCTGTTACTAAAACCCATGAGTTTTTTATTTTTATTTATCTTGTTATTGTTTGAACTAAAAGCAAAGAATGAATGAAAAAGAATGAACCAATTCACACAGTCATAGTTATTTTCCTTACTACAAACGTTGTATCCCTACCATTCATTGAAAAAATTTTGTAAAATCTTAGTTTTTGTTAAAACGTAGCCCTATTAGGATTGTTTCAATCCGATTACAGGCATGTTTACACCAGATACTGCCACCTTTAAATCCCGTTACCGAAATTCCGGTATTTTATCCCGGAGTGTGATCCCGTCACTAGTAAAGTATCGAATCTCAGCTTACATTAAGTACAAGCGTGCTTAATATTTAAGATGTCTGCTTATCTTTACCGCTGTTTTATCGGGAACTCCTTTTGGCTATAAAATGGATATTTTACGAAATGTGGTTTACTTTAAAAGCTATCTTACGTGAGATTATTTTGGGGAAGGATTTTGGTAAAATTCAGGTGAATATGTTGTTCCTTTGTTGCGGTTTTCAGCTTATCTGGTAACGACGTGTGAAATATTATTATCAGTTTTTGCATCCAATTTAGACGAAGGCAGAAGATTGTATCTTGTAGAAAATATGTGTTGCAATTATATTCAAAATGTGAACACTTTGGCAACATAACAATATGTATTGCGATTAAATTCGTAAATGGAATATTCTATTCTATTGCTCAAGCTATAAAGCAGATAATTAATAAAGTACAATTTTATTGCAATTCTATTAGCAACATTGCTCAACAAAATTTTTAGATCTCATATACGAGTAGTTGAGGACGCGGTTGCATGCGAACCTGCTCAGCGTGGGATATTGCGTTCAGCCCCGGGGTTCAACTGCGTTTCAACCAACTAAGGTTCAACATCTCTTTGGTTTAAGCATCTTCCTTATTCTTACAACCCAATAACCTTAAGAATACAAGCCAGAATGCATCCCGAAGAAGGTTTCACTTCCATTCCAACACAACAATCAAATCTATTTAAAACCGAGCGAAACAATTCATTCGGATACAAAAAGAATCTCATCAGTCAAATGCATTCGTGCTACTAAACGTTTCCGATCGCAACTCGAATGAAAAGCATCGAGATGAGTGACTGTGGTCGACTTCAAGCTGTGAGTTATGGAGTATAGAGTGAATGGATATAACAATATTCGGTTGGTAGCATACGCTAGCTCGCAATGAACCTGTGTAGTGGATTAGAGCTCGTGTTTTGAAGAGGTGGCGTGAGTGTGTACCAGCTGAAGTATGTTATATGCTGGTAATGGCAAAATCTCACTTATGCCCGAAGCTTTAGAAAGGAAGGTTAGATGGCCAAAATAAAGGTGTTACGTTAAGGGAACGAAAACACTATCAATTTGATGAACAAACCTATTGACCAAAGACCTAACCGGTACAGAAAACAGACGAACACGGCTTTTGATTCATACTTCTATGTCCGATCAGTCTCGGTGTCAGTGTCCGGTGTCCTCAACTGGTCCACTTTTTGTCTGTACCAGATTGACTGATCCTTGAAACTTATTTTTCGCTGCAACATTTATGAAGAAGTCTTTCAGAAGTTCAGTTCACATGTGACATTAATCAGGCTTATATTACTTCATTGCAGGTGGAATTCACAACCGCGTGTTTGTATGATAACGTGGATATTAAGGAAAAGAAATAATCTGTCACACTATAAAAAGAAAACAAAAAAGAAAACTCAAAAAGAAAACTTGAGAGGTGTCAAGGGACACCCGGATGGAACGAAGTTACTGTACACTCAACAAAAATAATCGTCGCGACTCCACTCCACTCCACTCCGCTTCGCTCAGCTCCGCTCCACTCCACTCCACTCTGAGCTCTAGCACCCTTTCACAACGCGCGATAAGAAACTTCGTTCCAAAAAGTATCGTGACAACTTTTCGTATGAATTTTTTCCGTCTAGCCCCCTTTCACAACGCGCGATAAGGAACTTCGTTCCAATAAGCAAAGATCACATCTAATGACAATATTTAGTATCAGCTGTGTCCACATAAGAAAAAGGCATGACCGAAGCTCTAAATAAAATATTGTAGGACGTTCACTCCATTCACTCCTTACTCTGTGAATTGAAACAATGACCGGGTTGCAGCGGTACGCAACGGTTCGCAACAAAAGGCGATAAACAGCGGGACGTTTGATTACTTAACACCACCACTACTGGTGGAACGGAAAACGATACGGTTCCGTATTTACACGAAGTTCGTATTTAAACCGAGTATTAACAGTTGCCTTGAACTTTGTCGTTGACAGTTTATAATACAGTAACTGAAGTTTGTTTTTGTACAAACGCCAGCAGGTGAAGCTTTCACAACCTGTTCTTTGATGGAGTTTCAACCTTATCATCATCATCATCAGCCTATAATGTTCCCACTGCTGGGACACAGGCCTCCTCTCTGTGAAAGGGAGTAGGATATAATCCACCACGCGGGCCCAGTGCGGGTAGATGTCACATGTCATGAATTTTTTGGTTCTAGGACATGCCGGTTTCCTCACGATGTTCGTTGTACACATAGACACATTCATTTGCAATTCAAAGTAAAAACAAACAACACGTAAAGTCCCCTCAATATTCAACAAAATACGTTGAAAATAACACCAACTGCAACAGTTTTCCTTGAAAATGAATTTATAGAAAAAACTACCGACCAATGAAAAACGGAAAATGCATAGAAAACACGGTAGAGAGCTGTGCAAGCCGATAAAATTCATAGAATACAGAATACGCCCTTTGATGAACAAAATCTGTTTTGAAAACTTTCGGTGTTTTTAATAAATATTTTTCCTTTTTCAATTCCGAGCTTCGGCGTCGATTACAATTTTGAGTAGGGAAAAATAAATGTCACGTGAAATTCGATAAATACAGATATTTGTTCCGTTTTTCAGACTTAATTCCAATCAGTTTGTTTTCGAATCTTGGGCTAACTGAATTTGTTTGTTGTTGTTGTTCAGCCAAGCAATGGGCGTTTTTCCATTAGCTGGCCCGGCATCGGGAAGAAAAAATGTGTATGAAAATGTACGGCTCGCTTTTGGAATTGCCGGCACCGGCGATGGCACGGCATTTATACATTTTCGGTTCCTAGCAACGGCACTACGCCGGCGCCGGTGCCGGTGCCGGGGAAGCAAGAATATATGAAAATGTATGGCTCGCTTTTCCACTTACCGGCGCCGGCCCGGCGATGAGTCCTGCCGGCGCCGCCGCCGGCGCCGGGGTAATAAGCTTCCTAGTAGGTGCTGGCCTGGCGTTTTTCAATTAGCCGGCGCCGGCACCGGCGCCGGTGCCGGAGAAGCAAGAATATATGAAAATGTATGCCTCGCTTTTCCACTTACCGGCGCCGGCGTCGGCCCGGCGTTGAGTCCTGCCGGCGCCGTCGCCGTCGCCGGGGTAGCAAGCTGGCCCAGTCGGTGCCGGCCGGCAAATGTGCATAATGTGTGTATGAATTGTAGCCGTGTGCGTGTGTGAGTGCGCAGGCGTGTAGGAGGACGCGGGGCGGAGGGCGTGAGACTCGATTTGTGGGTTTATGGTACTATTCGTCCAAGTGTTAAAATGTCCACATGTCAGAATAACATAATGTCATTTTTGTATTTGGTTGGAATGAAGTTTTGCAAAAATCAACAAGTGTTATATTGTCCAAATGTAATATTGTACACGGCTCAAAATCCTAGGTTTTGTGATAAAACGACGCCTGGGTTTGTTTTTTAGATAGGTAATAGAACAAATTTCATTATTTTTTATTTCAAAAGCTCTTTGTGTTCCAATGTCGTTAATAAATTTAATTTGTAGATATAAAATCGTTTTCACTTTTTGACGTATGGACATTTTGTCATTTGATCTTTATAACAAAACTTTTGACTTTTTTACGTAATGACATGTGGACAATTTAACACTTGTACGAAAGTTACCATAAACCGATTTGTGGCTCGTAATAAGGTTAATTTAGCCTCTTTACTTTTGAAAGTCTAATGATCATGTTATTTTGTTTTTTAGAAGAAATATATGTTCTTGTGTGTCATTCAATGAATTACATAAATGAAACATAACATTTTTATTTATTATTTATATCAACATAATATTTTTTTATTTCATTAATTCATTTTTCATTCATTACTCTAATCCAGTAGCAATTGAATGGTACTGCCTTTGAACAACAGACGGCGATCAAACACATCAAATATTCTTGAATTGTTATTCAAATATATTGAAAAACGTGGCGAGAATTAGGCGCTTCGCACTAAAAAATACATTGTTAAATTCCGACATCCGCGCGAACGAAGTCGCGGGCACAGCTAGTAAGAAATAAAACCGTGCTGAGGAACCGGCGCAGGTGTAGGAACCGGCGCAGTGGAAAAACGAAGCCCCGGCGCCGGTCCCGGTGCATGGCCATGCCGGTGCCGTGCCGTCTAATGGAAAAACGCCCAATGGAAAAACCAAATCACAGTATGTAGAAATAACTTACACTTAAATTTACTGTTAAGATTATAATTGTTTTTCTTTTTTTAAATCAGCTTCTAATTAAATCAATCAACCCTAAATCTGCTCTGCAGCTGGGTGAAGGCATCTTTCTATCAGTTTACTGTAAAACCTATGATGAATATTGGAAGCCTATAAAAAACTCATCATCATCATCAGCCTACAGTACGAAACTGGACACATTGTTCTCCAATTAAACGTAATGTAACTCGATTCTCGACCAATCTTATCGTCGCACCATCTACCTTGAGAGACCACCGCGAATCGGTGAGCGTTATACAAAGCGTGCTTATATAACGTTCGCCGATTCGCGATCTCCGCTCAACAGTCTAAACATCCCTTATATTTTTATAAGTTCGCTTCATAAATTAAGCGTTGCTATAAAAACATGGGGCTCTTGCACTCGGCAGTTATTGTTTTACAAGGGACTTTATTACTTTTAATATTACGAGGGCTCGCGTATGTTTGATGTACTTTTTCTTTTCAAATTCAATTTTGGTGGACTTCCTCGCGTCTACGGAGTTTGGAGAAAGTTGGATAAGTTTTGAAGCTTATTGAACGTGGGTTTTTAAAAATCAAGGAGTCTCGGAATTCATACGTGGAAACTTGTTCTAGAACTGGTTTTGAAGACTGAGAAATAATCAAAAGCTTTTTAAATTGAAAAAAATAATGTACGCTTTTTTTCATTAAATCAGTGAGTAGGGGCTTGTGTCGTAACAACTATGTAAAAATTATCACTAGGAACACGCTTCAGGTAACATGAAAATACTGTTTAGAAAATAATGAAAATTGTAGAGCAAATAAACTTTCAGGTACGTCTAACCTACACCATAAAGCCTTATAAACCTTGTAATCCAATATAAAAAGCGAGTCCACAGTGGTAATAAACACACAGTGTAGCGCACACAATAGCTCGTGCGGTGGCACATTGAAGCTGCACAGTAATCGATGCTGAATGAACGCATTTGTCCGTGACTGTGGCGCTTTGTCCAGTCATGACTGTAACGTGTTTTGTGCTACGTTGTGTAACGTTGTGAGAGAGGAATGACGATCTATTTGTAGTTGTTTTTACTATTTTACAGACTGTAACGAGTGCATGTGCCTTAACTTAAATAAAGCTAGCGCTTATTGGGCTGTTAAAATTTATGTTAACTCACTAAAAAATTAACTTTTATGTTTGAAAATTCGTAAAAATAATGTAAGTTGTTGAAGTAACAATAGCCTCAGCCAAAAATTCAATAATAATGTTGTGTTAGGTAGGTAAATTATAAAGTTTTGCAATTTGCAACTAAGTAATCCTCCTCCTCGGATCGGTTTCCTTAATGCTGAGGGTCGTGACCACCTCCTTGTTGCAGCAGTTTGTTGCGCACCACGCGACGCCATCTGTCCCGATCTGCCGCCGAGTGCAGAGCCAGAGGAGCTAAGTAATCCAATCTTTACATATAATAAAATCGTAGAGCTGTCATTCCTGTACATTGAATATTTTTTTCTTTTTGTATTTTTTTCGAGATAAGGGATCGATTCTGATGCCAGATCAACTTTTATTTTTTTTCGAAATTTTTTATGTTTTTTTGATTTGATCTATCTCCGAAACTACTGTAAAGTTGTCGATCAAATTTTCCTCAAATATTACTAATAATATGCTTCTCTTAATATGCTATGTATTATTACGCTATTTTTCCTGGGAGATGAGCAATTTTGAATTTTATTGTTTTTAGATGTTTGTTGATTATTGGAAGCTAAACCACTGGATATTATTTAGTCAATTTTTCCTCAAATATTCCTTAAACTGCAGTTCTATTAATAGGATATGTATAATTACGCTATTCCCCTTGGGGGATTAGCAATTTTATAATATGTTGATTTTCAGTCATTGTTGACATTTGTACAAGAACCGCTATTTGAAAGTCATTGTCAGCGTACTAGCCAGTCCGGTCGGTAACCTGCTTGACTTTCGTGCAAGGTGTCTCTGGATCGAATCTCGCAGTTTTTTTTTTCTCTTTTTGAGTTTTTTTTTATTTGTCCTTAGAGTTTTAGATAATAAAAAAAAAATGTGCATACTTTTGTTTCAATATTATTCGCGGTTTTAAATAATTATATTTTTTTTCAATACTTCTTTAGGATATAAATCTACACCGATTTAAATTGTAGGTAGTAAGTTGGATATTTTTTTTAAATTGTACCTAATTGTTTCGAGGTGTGGAATTTTAAAGATTAGAAAAAAATCAGGGTTTCTATTTTGTGTTTATTTATGTTTTGAATTGGTGCTCAAACCAGTGCATAGATTCTGTTTTAAACGACGACAAGTTGTACTCATCGAGTCAGATAATAAGTTATTTTTTAGGTATCACGCGATATGCTAAAGGGAGAAGAGCAATGCTATGGTACGTTCAATTTGCAGCGATACTGTAAATCGACCCAAAAATGATAGTCTAAGTTTAAAATAAACACGGTTCTTTGAAATTAATGTCGCTCAAGGACGTTTCCTATGCAAACTATGTACCTAGATATAACATTATTGATCTAAACTAATAATAAAAATGCAAGTATGTTTGTTTTTTACCTTTTCACGCATTACTACCTACTGAATCGATCGTCCCAAAATTTAGCATATACGTTGTCAGGAGTATAGACACGGATATAAGGTATCTTACATCCCGAATAACAGAAGAGAGCTGTTTCCGAGAAAACAATTACGTTCATATTCCAGATGGCGCCACACGATCCGTATTGTTACTCAAATTCTAAAATAACGCAAGCGAAGCCGCGGGCAAACACTAGTCATACATAAAAACAAGTGACAGTGGCAATAAACACACAGTGAAGCGCACACAGTAATAGTTCGTGCGGTGGCACATTGTAGCTACACAGTAATCGATGCTGAATGAACGCATTTGTCCGTGACTGTGGCGCTTTGTCCAGTCATGACTGTAACGTGTTTTGTGCTACGTTGTGTAACGTTCTGAGAGAAATGAGCATTTATTTGTTAGATTTTGTAACCTATTCCAAGACGACCCTTGCTGCCCTCCCTCAATGACAACACTAAGCCTAGGCCCGAACCCCACAGGGGGTGCCTTTAGTGATGTTCATTTAATGAATACTTAGTTTGTAAGCCCTGGCTGGGGGCCTTAAAGTAATTTTTGGCCACCACAGGATTATCCGGTTAAGTAGCTTCAACCTTCTAGAGTTGTTGCGATACGAGAGGCCACGTCAAAAAAAAAAAAAAAACTTATCCATGTATCCACTTACATAATGATAACGACAAAACACCAAACATTGAAATCAGGAAACTTACCTGTAACAAAAACAAACAAATCATTAATTATACAAATTTAGAATTTGAAGTCATCATTATCTGCTTAGCCGATTCTCAACTATTACTTTAGAATTCGGTTTCCAGTCTACTCAAAATTACACATGGAACAAGTAACTATTTGATGTCTCCAACCCAGCAACTGTGTCTCTACCCCAACACCAATAAGTAAGAGACTTTCTCTGTCTTACAACAAAAAGTTAAACATAACAGTACACCTGTCTAAAAATGTGTGATTGTATAATGACCCTTATTTCAAGGTTAAATGCCGTTTTGAAGTTGACAGGTTTTTTAGACAAGTGTTCAACAAATGTTTAACTTTTTGGAGTACGACAATCTGTCTTCCAACATGGAAGAGTAGAGCAAATAGCTTGAGAAAAAATAAAAAATTGCAAGAACTATTTCTTTCAAACTTCCATTCAACAGCCAGTTCCCAAGACGTTAAAAGATAAATATTAAAAGAAAAAACTCCACTTCCTTTCGCAGTCCGTGCCAGTGGCAATTCGACTCGAAAATGGATAAAACTTTCGCACAACTCGTGGACCATCGAGAGGAAATCTCATAAAAATAACACAATCATGTTTACAAAGTCTTCCATCCCAGTACTAGTGTATTTCCAACTTTTTTTTATTTGCCTCTTGTATTACAAAATGGTGGATTTAAGCAACCAGCGTTGATAAATGGGAACTTTTCCGTCAGCTTTTTGAGGGTTTGGTTTTTAAATGCTATGTTCTTTCGTATTGGCTAAAAGTTTTCTATTGTTAATAATGTTGTGTTTGAGTCCTTTCATGGAGAGGCTGGACTCAACAAAATTCAAAAATTTACTCGTGAAATACTGGTTTAATCTTTGAAATAAGACCTTTTATTTCCTAAATAGAAGTCTAATGAAAAGGCAACAATTTAATCAATATGATTGCAGAACATCGCTTTTGATTACTTCTTAGTGTATCCATACTATTGCTTGTGACTGTACAATCAGGTCGTTGCTAATGAGTGTTAGTAAAACATAAGTCCAAAAAAAAACCGGCAAATCTATCAAGTGTTAACCTGATTCAGACATCAGAGTTATATCTTCTAGTTCTATTTTTCCTGCACCGACTAGTACCGACCTATTTCTATTTAACAGTAATTAACAATATTTTTAAATTCAAGAAATTCTAGTTAAGTTTTTGTTTAAATCTATTTGATCTTATTCATAAGCGTTACTGTAACATCTTCTGTCAAAATTTAAGTTTGTTTAAAGCTACAATTTATTCTAATTACGCTGACATATTGCCTGAAATAAGACTAAATTCAGACGTCTGCTCTTCGCCACTACCTCCATAAAGTGAAACCTAGAAAAAGCGCAACTAAAAACCGAAAAAAAAAACCAGAAAACACTCAAAATCTCTTCTTCCCGGAGTCAAGAAGCAACAATAAAGCAACTACGTGTAATAGAAACATCAGCAGTAAAACAAACTCACTTATACGACACTGTACGACCTAATAACATGTGGGGCAGCATTTCATACAACTTCTGCCTTCTGTCAACTAAGTTTTATTAGAGGAACTATTGTAGTGCGAAGTGATAGTTTGATGGCTGTTCTCAAACTTTGATGGACATAGAATGGCCTGAGATTTGGTAAATGGACTGTAAGGTTTTATTTTTAGTTTTGTATTGAAGAATGTGAGAGCGGGTCGAAGTTTTAATGGAATGGGTATGTTTCAATTTTAGTTTTCCAATTTTATACTTATGTTTGAAGGTTCGGTAACTTTTGAAGGAGGAAAATATTAAGGATTCGGTAGAGTTCAGTGATTTTTTAGGGATATAGTTTTTACATTAAAAAGTTAACCCTTTCAACGATAAAAAATCGAAGGTAAGAGGCAACTGAAGGAGCACGTTGGAGTTTAGTCAGTAAGAGTCTGACAGTCCTTTCCGCTCCTCCCAGGGTGGGGAGACAAATTTGATGATTTTACCATCTAGAAAGAAAATAGCACTAAAATGAATCTACTGTCTCTTATCACAGGACTTCAAACGCCTAAGCAATTCTTTTAACTGGGCCACACTTTTTCCGTTGATATTCACCATGATACTTGAAATGTTAGAATACACGTCCATTACCGGCATTTCCCGTTAATACGGTCCTAGTGCTGGCAATTATTCAGATTGTGTTATTCAAAAACTGTACCTTTCACAATTGACCTTGTCATAACCAAATCAAGTCCTAAGAAAATTCCTAGATCTCGGCCTTAAATCAAAAAAACATGAAATTCAAGAGAAATTAGGTACATTCAGATAACTGTCATATTTGAAAGACTTTCATTGTTACATCCTACTACTATTATAAAGGCGAAAGTTTGTAAGTATGGATGTATGGATGTTTGTTACTCTTTCACGCAAAAACCACTGAACGGATTTGGCTAAAATTTGGTACACATATAGTTTATAATCTGGATTAACACATAGGATAGTTTTTATGCCGATTTTATGTTCCCGTGGGATAATTTTCAAGTTGTAGCGGGTGAAGCCGCTGGTAACAGCTAGTAATAATATAGTGTAACATATTTTCAGGCGTTGGCAAGGCAAAGATGTGACTGCCAACTTTATCATAAAATTGTAGGGTAAAAGTTATTTGATATTTTCCTAGGATGTCGTCTATATCTTAAGAGAAATATTCTGAATTTCAGTGGTATATTTTCAGCATACTCAGAAATAAATTGACTGAATTCAGTTTAAGCTGAAATATTACTTACTGAACGGTTTATTACGGTCACGGGACTTATGTCATTACCACGGAACATAGGGCTATTGAAAGACACCATGGATTTTAGTCAGTCCGATTCTGACAGTCCCTCCCCCAGTCCCATCTTGCCCGGGGTGGGGGGGACTCATTTGATCATTTTACCACGCTAAAAAAAAACTTAACGTTTTATTAGGACGGAATAAAAAAATGCAATTGTATTTTCCGCCATGTCAAAGATCTGTGAGGTTTCCAGAGGCGGTTTAATTACTCGTATATTTGGCACCACATGGCAGCCATCTTAACACGAAAAATCATACTACTATTATAAAGGCGAAAGTTTGTAAGTATGGATGTATGGATGTTTGTTACTCTTTCACGCAAAAACCACTAAACCGATGCGGCTAAAATTTGGTACACAGATAGTTTATAACCTGGATTAACACATAGGATAGTTTTTATCCCGATTTTATGTTCCCGTGGGATAGTTTTCGAGTTGTAGCGGGTGAAGCCGCTGGCAACAGCTAGTATAGAAATAATTTCCCATAGATTTTACAGGAATTTAGGCTGTCTTTTAAGCTTAATTTAAAAGTTACAGATGTTCTAAAACTTTAAGCTTACAAATGGCGTAGCTAGTGACAATAAAACTTTCAAAGAATCTACAAAATACAGCGAGAAATGTAAGAATTCTCAGAATTCTTATCTCTACAAAATACGAGTAACCCACTTTCAATTAAATAAACTGTAAAATTAAAGCAAGTTTAAAACAGAACTTAATGACATTCCTGAATTTAGCGATTACATTTTATTTGGTCTAGTGGCCGCAAGCGCGGTTGATGAGCATGTGATCATGGGTTCGTTTCCCGGGTCGAGCAGTGTCCTTAGCTTTTATCACTATTCCTTAGTAACAGAAACAGTCTAGATTTAAGCCCAGTTGACGGAAATATGTTCGCTCCCCATCACAAAAGACTTTTTTTTTAACGTGGTAAAATCATCAAATGAGTCCTCCTACCTCGGGCAGGGCGGGAGAGACTGTCAGACTTGTACTGACTAAAATCCACGGTGTCCTTCAGTAGCCCTTTATGTTCCGGGGTCACAGCGAGGAAATAATCCCGCGACCCAGGCAGGCTTTTGCCCTCTGAGAGGGGGCCCCGTCAGTATGCTGACGCTCTTTGAGGCGCGCGTGGGACACAAAGCGCCGTCGACCCGGGCATGGTCCATGGTCAGGCAGCAAGTTGCCCTTTACCGGGACCTTTGCCCGCATGCCCGGGATTACATAAGACTTAGGAGGCAAATAGTCTAGGTTATATGTATTTAACATTTCCAAACTCACAATGATAAATGATCACCCATCCACAGACCAACCTCGGCAAGCACAGCTTATCTTAGAGGATTGTCCTGTGCAGCTGTTTTAAATCTAGCTTCATAGCATCATGATGATTTTGTTTTCTAAACTTTGCCCTACACCAGGAATTTCTCCTGTTTGTGGGCGCGTTTACATGTTTTCCGTGTGTTAAACAACTAAGTAAGTTAAATATACATAATAAAAACTCCCTTGCGTATACTGTATCCCCCAAAATGGCCTTAAGGTGGGTCGTTAGATAAATATCAAGATTAGAAAGCTTATAAAAAGGACGATTCTAACGCTCCATGTAACAATGGGACATTTACTATAGATGCCGCGAATATTCACTTATATTCGGTATTCGGCCTAGTTTTTTGCTATTCGGTATGTAATTATCAAATGGTAAATGGGTAATGGTGACGCTGGATGCAGGTCGCTTCCAACCGGTATCTGTGGAGGTCCAAGGGGGAGGCCTATGTTCAGCAGTGGACGTCCTATGGCTGAGATGATGATGATGATGATGAAATGGGTACCTACTATTTATTTGTGATAATGCTACTGCACTATTCTCAAAGCACTGTAAGTCCTGGAAACCAGAATAAAAAGTGGCGAAACCTGAGAAGCGCCGAAACAATGTAGCTCGACGTGTCCCGGTGAATGAATTTACCTGTCTTGAAATCAATCAGAAAAGAATAGTGGAGGAGTAGGAAAATACGCATACACCCGGGGTAGTTACCACATGCATTACAATAATGCAGGTAGGAATCTCTCACTCGCAATAAGTGTCGCCGAATATTCGGTGCTTCGCCAGAGAGCCTAAGCCGAATATTCTCTATTCGGTATTCGGCAAAGTCACTAAATGTGGCATCTCTAACATTTACCTTAGGAAATAAGGGACCGCTGGAAATATTGTAATGGTGTGTGCACATCTCCGAATACAAAACATTGTGGGTAGTCACGGGTAGTGTACAATAACGACCAGGATAGGTGAATGTAAAAACCCACTAGTACAAACATTTTTTCCTACTCCTCCACTATTCTGTTCTGATAATTTTGTTGCAGGATCCAAGACAGGTAAATTCATTTTCTGGGACACGTCGCATTTCTTTGTTTCGGCGCTTTTCTGGTGGTTGAAAAATACGGAAACACCTTTGCCAACCTAAAAATATCTTTATTAAATTCCTCAAAGCAACCATAAATAAATAAAAATAAGGGAAAATACAAACTCATACTGTATTCATGACAATAGCACAGCTTAGAAAATAAAACAGCGAGTGAAACAAATTCCACCAAGCGTAGGTTTAATATGAAAGAACTTTGAATTATATTGAGAAAAGTTTGTCTTGTACAGTCACGAGCAAAAAATGAACTTATCTCAACAGTGTTGGTATGATGTACCTGTGACTCACTCATTTCTTTTCATAACTTCGTATCTGTATATTTTCGTAGAGTAACACAAAATTAATCTACTTAATTAAAAATAATTAAAACTTTTCGACCCGACTCTGTACATATTACCCTGGTACTTGAATTTTTTTTTGAAGTGAAAACTTCTTTAGCGGCGTTGTACACTTTTTCTGTAATGGGTAAAAAATTTAAAACTCGCGTCAGGGTCACGTGACCAAAACTCGCGTCAGGGTCACGTGACCCTGATCGAAAATGAGTAAGACGTCATTCAAATTAAAAATAAAACATAGTAACAAAAAAGTTTTCACTTCTACCGGCACTCCTGGAGTGCAACCTTTTTTTTGAAGTGAAAACTTCTTTAGCGGCGTTGTACACTTTTTCTGTAATGGGTAAAAAATTTAAAACTCGCGTCAGGGTCACGTGACCAAAACTCGCGTCAGGGTCACGTGACCCTGATCGAAAATGAGTAAGACGTCATTCAAATTAAAAATAAAACATAGTAACAAAAAAGTTTTCACTTCTACCGGCACTCCTGGAGTGCAACCTTTTTTTTTTTTTTACGAATGTGCTATAAACAATCATAAAAAAAAAAAAAGGTTGCACTCCAAAAATCATGCATATTGGTTACTTGGACCAATTTGGCTTATTGGCCTTTAATCATGCTTTTCGAGGTATTCCACATTGGGCACCTTGGCACCTGCAAAATATTTTGATATGTGCCGTATGTGGAAATAGTTAAGGTGCCATTAGCCATTTCAGCGGTACCCAATGAGGAATAGCTCCGGTTTTCTTGTGAAAACTGCTTTGAAATAAAGCCTATTTCATAATAGTATGGCTACCAAAATGGAAGATTGATGCTGATGACAATAATGACATTATTGTGAATTTTGAAATCATCGTATTTTTGTAAATTATGCTTTGAGTAACAAATGAAAAAATACAGGTCAAATATTTTTTGATAAACTTACTACCTAACAATTTATTATTGCTGGATTTTTTTTTAGTACACAAGCCTTTTGCTGGTGACTGTACGCCTGTACGGGGTATTTCGGTATGTTCTGTCGGTATTACAAAAGAAAATAACATCTTTAAATGTCAGTAAAGTTGGGTACGTGAGTTTAAATAGACTTACCTATAAAAAGTTACTTGGAATTTGTTGAACAAACTTCCGAAGACAAAATACACAATTTTCTTTATAAAATACAACAGGATGGGTAAAGTTGATATTTTGAATGAACATTGATATTCTAAATGATTGAACGTATGTTGTGTTTGGGGGTCCGGAAAAAAACGTAGATAGTAAATAATTTGGATTAATACATTGTACTTCTTAGGTTTTAAAATGAAAGGGGGTTCTTCTTATTTTTATAAGTTTAGAAGAATTTATTAGATAGAAACAAAAAATTATTCATTAAAAAAAAATATATAACAATTATTTTAATTAAAATTGTAAATTAAAAGTTAATGTTTAAGATTGCGATACTTTAGTATTTTTTTTTTGTAAAAATTTTAATGTAATGTTTCTTTTTTGTGTTTTCACAATTCTAAACTGCCTGTAATGGCCTACTTAAAATAAATTCTTTGATTTTAGTAAATAAAGATATTTTAAAAAGACGCATTAATACTTGGGAACCAAACTTCATGACCTCGTGCACAAGAAGCAAGGTATTAACCCCCTGGATCATTACGGATGTGTTTATTCTAATGATATACGCCCAATCGATTTGTTCACTCGTTCACGACGCTGTATAGCTAATGTGAATGGTGCCATTTACATAAACACGGCGCACGTCCATGGGCGTATGTGTATATTGCTTAGTTGCGCGAATTAAATTAGTCTATTTAAAACATTTTGACGCAAAACACGTCGTTTTAGAGATTCTCTGCATTTAAATTTAATTTGCAATTTTAAATAATATATAGGGTCACTGGCAATTAGTGTACGATAGTTAAACACGTGATTGTGCTCATGATAACAAACAATTTTTATTATGGAAGCAAAGCCGATATCGTGAAAAAAAATCTGCTGTTTATGTTTGCCTACTTACTGAACAGCTGATACATATTTTCACGATTTCAGCTTTGCTCCCATACGAATTGTTTGTTATCATATAATCATGTGTGTTTAAGTGTCGTACACTAATTGCCAGTCACCCAATATTATGATTTTATTGAGGGTGAATAGATGGACGGATTACATTGGATATTTGTGACCGGATCCTATTGTGGGACAGTTTTAGAACTCCACTCGGCAAAACCGAGGTGGAAGATTATTTTTAAGTCTTTTCAGCATATAGATTTTCGACGCTTTTTCAGGGATGAAGCAATTTTTATATAATATTTCAGGCACTATTTTGTATGACCAAAACATAGAAAACTTTAAACGGTTTCGGAAATCCCTTATTTCCAAACTCAGCGAGCCCAAAAGTAATTAATGTATCTATCATAAATAAAGCCTACAATCCACCCTCAAAAACATAACATCTGAACCCCATCATAACAGCCCTTAATACACGAGCGAGCATCGAACCCGTGATCGATTTGTTGTTACATTAGTAATCATCATCCCACCACCACAAAACAGATAGGTATAGAAGTTCAGCTACAATACAAAGAGAGAAAACAGACGCACGCACACATAGACAAGAATGTATGTGTGTCCATCGATTTTAAACAAATGACAATCGCGAGTGCGTTTGTAAGCCACTTCGTATACGAGGCGACGTCTCCGATACCTTACGACTTTGGTATCCAGGTGAATATCGCAATACAAATCCATAAAGTTCGTACACGCCACGCGTCAATGAATTTCAAAGTCGTAAGGTATCGACGACTTGCGTCGCCTTGTGTACGAAGATGCTAAGTGAAGCATATTTATGTGTACCAGCGATTTTAAGAAATGTACCTATGGAACTAGAAACTTAAGGTCATGGCACATCATATCGCCACGGCAACGGCGCGGCTCACCTCGAGTTTTGACTACGGGCGGCGTGCCAACCGCGTGCTTACGACGCGCCTTCCGTGAGGTGCAAACTCGCAGCCCAAGCTTGCTAAAGCATTTGTTTCGCTCTAGCAACTCGGGGACGGCGCGGCGGCGCGCCAGCCGTAAGCACGCGGTCGGCGCGCTACAAGCACGCCGGCTGCTCGCTTGCACGGGCTGCGTGGCGACTGTAAAGGTCATGGCACACTATACCGGCACGGCAACGGTGCCGCTCCAGCACGGCGTCACCTCGAATTTAGGCTACGGCGCGCCGTCAGCGAGGTGCAAGCTCGTAGTCCGCGCACTGGCCGCGAGGCGCAAGCTTGCTGCTACCGTGAACATAATTGTTATAAAGCTTTCGCTTGCAACAGTTGCAACTCGGAGTCAGCGCGCCATAAGCATGAGGTCGGCGTGCTGCAAGCACGCCGGCTGCGAGCCCAGTTGTAAGCGAGCGGTAAGCGCGCTGACTCCCCGCCGTTGGCTTTTTCATTTTGACATTATGAAATGTATTATACGACACATAATTTAGGGCCCTAATTTGAATGACAAGTTAAGTGCTGAGGTGAAGCCGTTCCGTTGCCGTGCCGGTATAGTGTGACCTTAAAGGTCTTCGCACATTATAACAACTCCACGCCAACGCGGCAGCAACTCTACTCACACTCTCGATGAGTAGTCAACTAGTTGATCCACCCAATGGTCACTAGTGGACAACGCGGTGTCAAGGAGTGGCCAACGCGGTGCCAACGAGTGGGTTATTCAACAGACAACTCGTCTAAAGGTCTTCGCACATTATAGGTCTTCGCACATTATAACAACTCACCGGCGACTCGACTCTATGCTAGACATTGAAATTTAAGCCCTGTATCATATGTTCAAGGTTCAATTTAAAAAAATGATTATAAAGTAGTGTACAACGAGTGGCCTACGCATCGTACACTAGAGGTCAACCCCGACACGTTTGTCACGCAATGACCATACGTCGTCCACGCAACGACCACACGTTGTCCACGTAACGACTATGCGTTTGCGACTGACGCGTGACGGGCAACCATTTGCCAGCCATTTCATAAGCAACACGACTTGTTTGGACAAAATTTAACCGAAAACTGAGGTTAGACGAGTTGTCTGTTGAATAACCCACTCGTTGGCACCGCGTTGGCCACTCCTTGACACCGCGTTGTCCACTAGTGACCATTGGGTGGATCAACTAGTTGACTACTCATCGAGAGTGTGAGTAGAGTTGCTGCCGCGTTGGCGTGGAGTTGTTATAATGTGCGAAGACCTTAAAACAACTCCACGCCAACGCGGCAGCAACTCTACTCACACTCTCAATGAGTAGTCAACTAGTTGATCCACCCAATGGTCACTAGTGGACAACGCGGTGTCAAGGAGTGGCCAACGCGGTGCCAACGAGTGGGTTATTCAACAGACAACTCGTCTAACCTCAGTTTTCGGTTAAAAATTCGGTCAGTCGCAAACGCATAGTCGTTACGTGGACAACGTGTGGTCGTTGCGTGGACGACGTATGGTCATTGCGTGACAAACGTGTCGGGGTTGACCTCTAGTGTACGATGCGTAGGCCACTCGTTGTACACTACTTTATAATCATTTTTTGAAATTGAACCTTGAACATATGATACAGGGCTTAAATTTCAATGTCTAGCATAGAGTCGAGTCGCCGGTGAGTTGTTATAATGTGCGAAGACCTTAACCTCAGTTTTCCCGTCACGCGTCAGTCGCAAACGCATAGTCGTTACGTGGACAACGTGTGGTCGTTGCGTGGACGACGTATGGTCATTGCGTGACAAACGTGTCGGGGTTGACCTCTAGTGTACGATGCGTAGGCCACTCGTTGTACACTACTTTATAATCATTTTTTTGAAATTGAACCTTGAACATATGATACAGGGCTTAAATTTCAATGTCTAGCATAGAGTCGAGTCGCCGGTGAGTTGTTATAATGTGCGAAGACCTTAAGCGAGCGGTAAGCTCGCCGACTGCCGCCGTTGGCTTTTTCATTTTGACATTATGAAACATATTATATTTAATCATGTATCGGATTTAAGGCTCCAATTTGAACGACACGTTAAGTGCTGGATTGGTACCGTGCCGTTGCCGTCCGAGACAACCCAAACCTACCGACCAGAAAGTTTAATAACCACTTTTACTAAGGCAGTAACAGTTTGAAGTCACAGTTGGCGCACTGGCCGCGAAATGAACCGCTCCGCGCTGCGCTGTGTGTCACGGATTTTATTCTCGCAACGAACAAATATTTGGATGAGTTACTCATTACAAATTTAAAAGTGTGTATCTTTCTGTGTATGATAAATTAAATCGATATTAATTCGGTTTGCATAATCTTCATCTTGTTAGAGATTGGTTACAGATAACAATGTAAAAAGTGAACCTTCTGTACATTTCTGCTCGAGTCGAACCGTCTTCATAACTTCAAGGCATGACAAATCGTCGACAGCAGCAATATATGGGGGATATTTTACCATAACATAGTAATTATGGGAAGTGCGTGGTGTACAAGATTGATGAGGTTCAGGAGATGATTCTGCAAGTGATTTACGCATCTTTGACACTCTGGTGGGCTCTATATGTCAAAGCGCAATAATTTACTCGATAACCGTTTCAAGTGTAGTGAGCAGCGGTGGCCTAGTGGTATCGGCCCGACTTACGAGTAGGTCGTGGGTTCGGATCCAGGTATTTTGTGTATGGGATCTAAAAACGAAGAAACAAGTCAAAATGTCAAATTCATTTGTTTTTGATATATTGTCCCGATTTACGAGGTTCGTGGGTTCACACCCCGCTAGGCGCATTACACATGTGACATCCACCAATCCGCACTGGGCCGGCGTGGTGGAGTATAGAACACTCCCTCTCATAGAGAGGAGGCCTGTGTCCCAGCAGTGGGAACATTTATAGGCTGATGATGAATGGTTTTAAAGGGGATATGTTGGTTCTGAAAATAATTTTATGCGTTCAAGTAAGAGGTGAAACTGGTAATCCATATATTGCTTTTTTACCTTGGGAAGGACGGGAGGGACTGTCAAATCCACATATTGCTAAGGTGCTTTTTAAGTGTCGATTTTTTTTTGTTACCCTTTTCTAGAAATTTCTCCTGTATCGTGGATGCGTTTACAAACATAGAAAGTCATAAACGACCCGGAATAACTTCGTAGATCATAAAAAAATTTGTTATGTGCGGGAATCGAACTCACGACACGTTGTGCGGCAGTCGATTGCTAAGCCACTGCGCCAATCGTGCCTACAAACAATTAAGCATCTCACTAAAGAGCTTGTAATCCCAATCGTATATTTAAAACAAAAACAACACTAGTTAGTGCCAACCATTTTATAAAATGGCCGACGCGACAGCTTAATTTTTGACCTGCCCTAAAGTTACACGGGAAAAGTTTTTCGTGAAATAAAGTTCTCGAAATGGGATGTAGCGTTGCTAGCAGAGTCGAGCGTAGTAAATAAATGTACAGGGGGATTTGTACGATAAAGTCAGTCTTGGCGTGCATTTAAATAGTGACAAAAGCTAAAATATTACAGGTCAGCAATATTTTTATGACCGACAGCAGCTTTATTGAAAGGGAATATTTGAGAAAGAAAAAAGTTTATTACTTGTAAGGGCTCGTTTTCATAAAGCAAGTCTTGAATACAAGTATGACGTCACATTGGTAAACAAGTTCTACTAATAATATAAATGCGAAAGTTTGTGAGGATAAATGTGTATGTGGGTATGTTTGTTACTCTTTCTCGCAAAAACCACTGAACGGCTTCGGCTAAAATTTGGTACACAGATAGTTTATAACCTGGATTAACACATAGGATAGGTTTTATCCCGATTTTATGTCCCCGTGGGATAATTTTCGAGTTGTAGCGGATGAAGCCGCTGGCAATAGCTAGTCTAATATAATACAACTCTTCCTCTTCAAATTTAAAGTGGACAAACAAGGTTTTTCATCTGTGACTTTGTCTCTATCACCTTTGATCTAGACTAGGAACAGAACAGACCCAATAAAAAAATAAAGTAATAACCCCTTTGCATCTCTTTAAAATATCCATCACCCCACAACACCCTACACAACAAAACACAACAAAATCACAACCCTCTTCAACCCGCTTCAGTATACGCGAGGTCAGAAGTGCCAAAGTTCAAAAACTATCCCATTCCATTCCCATACAGTGTAATGACGCGGAGAATAGCATGGCAACGCAACAGGTCGAAACGTTCCGCTGCCTACCATCGAGGCTCAAATTAGTGTACAGTATTGTTTGTTTGTAGCTGTAATGGGTGTTTTGTAGCAGCAAGAGGGTTGTTGGGATATTGTTTAGAAACAAAGGGGTTATTTTGACTTGAGAATTGGAATTGTAAAATTTTTGTGTCTGTTCTAGAAAATTAATGTTGTAAATTCTTGAAGATTAATTCTGCGTTAGATGGATCCTAGATAGAAGGACGAAAGGTTTTAAGTGTTAATTACTTAGCTATTTATTGTGTTGGAGACAGCTTTTTGTGTATATGTCAGGGTAAAATTGTAACAACCGTATGTTTATCTAACATGTCATTTTTAAATTTACGGTAGGTTAGGTTAGTTTAGGTTAAAAATTTCCTAGTCATAAACTTGAGGATCTTAATATCTTTCGGTGACTTAAATAACTTACGAATGCTGAAAATTATAATTACCTAGTAATGGAGCCAGATGTGTCTGAACGGCGGTCATGAGCCAGGTGGCTCTAGTGAGGCCTACCAACGCCAGTAAGATTGCTCAGCTGTCACCGCAAGTAACAGGTAGCCTATGGTCTTAAAATGTTCCCGCTTTATCGCTTTGTTTAGATCGCGCGGGTCTAAACAAATGCGAAGGTCTCTATTAGGCTTTTTAACCACCGTCATGCTGTTTATCCAATCGGTTGGTCCCTCAACTTTGGCAATGATACCCTGATTTTCTATTTCTTTTAGTTTTTGCTTTACTTGATCGTTTTTCTATTCAGCCATTGCAGGTGGATTCTTCTCACTTATTACACACACAATCCGCGAAAGTCATGGTCATAATTGGAAAAAAATTCTACCATAATGCGACCACAGCTACGGACAATAGCTAGTACTCCAACTATTTCAATTTCTCAGCAAACACTTAAGACCTAGATATTTATCGTGTAACAATTCTACTAACAATTGTACGTAACGATCAAAACTTTCTAAGAACCCATAAAAACTGTAACTACTTCAACTTTAGCGGCTCTATGGTAGTGTAGAACTATATAGGGAACGCTCCATAGATTTCTAAGCCTCGTTTTATACGGCGATGAGAACCGAAGCACTTGGGTGATTCGGTGCTTCGGTAAGCGATTTTTTGAAAAGTGCTGATAGTACCCAAGGTAATTTTCAAACGTAAGGAAGAATGAGCAAAAAGGAAAGAGTTTATTTAAGCAAAAAGGGTGAAACTTCGCAAAATTTAAATTTTCGTATTTGTGCCACTATTTTGGACAAGAAATCGGCAATATTTGACTGATTAGCCGTATGCTTTTCTTAATGTTTCTATTGATTGTACAAACTTTATAAAGTCTAAATTACATTGCAAGTTTCTATCGATATTTTCCATTGAGCGACTATCTATCTGATATGGATTGAAAACTTCTGGTTCCATGTCGCGCGTCGTGCTGATTTTTTGAGAGCAAACCAATAATTCACCATTTTTGAGAGCAAACCTTTTTTATGGGCGAGTCCTGCTCGCACTTGGCAGGTTTTTTTTTTACGTGGTGAAATCTTGAAATGAGTCCTACCACTCAGGGTTGGACTCCCAAGGTACTGTCGGACTTGTCCTGACTAAATCCACGGTCTCTTTCAATAGCCCTTAAGTTTCGGGATCACGGTTACCCGATAGTCTCGCGAACCCGGCAGGCTTTGGCCCTCTAGGTGGAGCTACTTCATATTGCTGAAAGCTCTTTAAGCTGCGTGGAACACGACGCGCTGTCGACCCAGAAATTCCTAGAGTCCGCTGAAAATATTTAGTAAGTGATTTAAAAAAAGTTCTCTTTCAAACCTCCTCTTCAATAAGTGAACCTCCATCGAGTTACCAACTTGACGTATGGCTACAGACTTCACTTGTTTCTTTTATGGCCTCGCGACTCAAAATTTAGGATTTCAGATAAGAAGTACGGCGCTAACTTGGCTGTTTCAGTGAGATAGATCGTCGTGTGTTTATATTGTGTTGCTGAAAATGCCTTGTAAGAGGCTCTTGTATATAAATTGGGTAAAGTTGAGAGAGAATTTAACTTTCCTGAAATATGTAGGTAGGTAAATGTAACGAGGGTGATTTTATTTATAAATAAACAACAAGATTTATGATATAAAGCTTAATTTGCAAAATGGTTTTTGAACTGCTTTAGAAAGGTTTAAAGTTGTGGTTCAAAATGGTCACACAAGTATGAAAATATTTCACAAATAATAATTTCCAAGGAAATCTAATTCATCTTAATTAAGGGCCACGTGAAGCCAAAAACATGTATTTTTTCATGTTTTCTGTCTTTATGACGGATGTTTTTAGGATTGCCGAAGTCTTCCGAACTGAGACAACGTCAGATGATGCGGGGTACTAGTTATTTTTGTTAAGTTTTTTTCCTTAGGTATTTTCGTTACGGAATTTCTTGATTGGGTAATTTTGGTACTCGTACCTATTTTTTATAATGGAGTAAGTGCAGTTGCCGCTAAAAAAAGTGATATTAAAAAAATCAGAACAAAATAAAAATTTATATACACCATACAACAAACTTAATAAATTTTTGTTGTTTCATCTAATATATAAAGGTACGGAACCCTCTTCGTGCAGGGTTTTTTCTAGAGCGGAAAAAATGTATCATGCATATTTCTCTTAAATTTTCTCAAAAATTAAACTACACGCCGCATTAAATCTCCTAAACTAATCCCACACTTCAGTCCGAACTGAAAGTTTTAACCCCCTGTAAAGTTTCATAGAGCGTGTAATTCTGAAATACGTGGCCAACTTAAAATTTGTTCCGGCACGATATGCTTGTCTGCCGAGCTCCTTTGTGCTGATAGCGTGAAGTTGTGTGTATGGGGGCTCAGTTCTGGCTTTTGTTATGGGATAGATGCTGAGAAAGATTAAAATTAAGATGAATTTATTTTGTGGGAGAATGGGTTAAAAAAATTTTCATTTTACAGCGAATATAGGTACGAGTAGTTCATGCAGACTATCCGACTATTATAACGACTGTCTTAATAAATTTTGTAAGTATATTTTCATTTTTTCTAATTTGGTATTTGTGTTCTATAGAGGGTCTTTCTTTTAAATTGGCTAAAAGGGAGGAATCCGAATCCATAAGGGATACGGGAAAAGTTTCTTAGGAACCTCTAACTCTTTTTTGATATCGACCATTTTGGCGTTTTTATTTTTTTGACATTTCTGTGGAAAACTCACACTGAGTTTTCCACAGAAATGAGTGAAATTGGTCAATTTTTTTTTGTGACGTTCAACTCTCTTTCATGTAAGAATCATTTCATTGTATCGGAAGAAAAAAATCGAAACGGTGGAAGTTGGTCAAATTTTGCAAAATATTTTTTCGTACATAGTGAATGAATAAAAAAAATACCACTATTTCTTTATGATGTTATGCGATTAAGTGTCATGTAAAAAACATTTCATTGATGGACAGTAGAAGTTGGTCAAAAGTACAGTCATATTTTTTCTATCAGCATAAATTTTGTTAGTAATTAGGTATTCAGTATTTTATTCGATTTGACCCACTTCTGTTGCCAAGACATTTTCCTTCCGATACAATGAAATGATCCTTAAAATGAAACTAATTCAAATCAATCATTCAGTGTCCTTCAGTAGCCCTTTACGTTGCAGGGTCACGGTAATTGGAAAAGTCCCGCGACCCTTGGAAGCAAAGACAGAGAAAGACCACAACAAATAATTTAAACACACAATTAAAAACAACAGAAACTAAACTAAACAAAGAAATCGTATTAAAACTTCACCAGCTCTCCTCTCCATCAAATGGACAACAAAGACTAACACAGACGTTATACAGCTTTAATAGCTACAACAATATGAAAAGTTGAAAACATTGAAACTCAGATGAAACTCGAGTATTACGTACTGTTAAGAGTGCTGTGGTTAGATTAAAAATGTTCATCTAGAACTTAGTTGATTATAGTGGTTAAGAATACAAAGAAAAAACATTTGAAAGTGACTCTTTCTGAATGGGATCAACGACCGCTGATAGAGTATACATTACGATTGAGAAGTTTCCTTAATTTATTTATTTTCACCTTACTTAAAAGTGATCAGATTTTTCTTTTTGTTGGGTCGACTTCACCACACTATTCCCAAACCACTGCAACTCCTTTGCGCCAGAATCAACAGTGGCAACCACCAGAAAAGCGCCGAGACAATGAAGCTCAACGTGTGCCCAAGAATGAATTTACCTGGCTTGGAACTTGCAACGAAATTAATCAGAAAGAAGATATTGGAAGAAAGAGAGAAATAATCCAACTGCACTGTTACAGAGCTTAAGAGGAAACAGCAAGGGCTGGGGAATTGAAAAATAGGTATTTGTAAAATCTATTGCTGTCGCGCAGTGCCCACAACAGACTTACAGAGCGCGATAGAGACAACAGTAGCTTGGACCGAAAATACCTTATTAAATGGTCACAAAATCAACGATTCGTAGTCCCCTGATTACTCCTCCAAAACTTAACCGATTTCACTACTTTTTTCTTAAAAAAATAAAGAAAGGCATTGACCGTGTTCCTATGTTTTCCTTTTTTTATATAATCCCGACAAATTTGTTTTATGGATATTTGAACACAGCGGAAAATCTGGCTATTTTTTTAGGATTTTGAATGTTCACATCTCTTTTTATAATTAATTTATGGAAAAAAGGAAAACATAGAGACATGCCAATAGTGGTCATAGATTTTTTCTAAAAAAAATATTGCTCTACTGGCATTATCCAGGAAGAAAACAGGGGACTACGTTTGTATGGAAAAACAACCGTGCTGTTTCCTCTTAAGAGACTGACTGACTCTTACTGACTGAAGACTAGCTTGGTCTTTCGGTTGTCTTTTGCGTTCCAGAGCAACGGTATCCTGCATAAACAGTACCATGACTCCTTAGGGCTCATGTACACGACGCCGCCGCCGCGCCGCCGCCGCGCCGCTACCGCGCCTCTAGGCTGTGTACACGGTCGCTACCGCGCCGCCGCCGCGCCGCCGCCGCGCCGCCGCCGCGCCGCCACCGCGCCGCCACCGCGCCGCCGCCGCGCTGGCACCGCGAATCCAATTCGATAGTGTTTTATTTATCTGAAAAAGGAGGTTTCTCATTTCGGCCATAATGTTTTTTTTAATGTTTATTCGCGGATTACTTCTTTGTTCATGAACCGGTTTTGATGATTCTTTTTTTGTTGGAAAGCAGATATTTCTTACTATTTAGCTCCACTCGATTTCTCTGGTCTTCCATCATCAAACCCTAATCTCCATATCATGGAACCGCCTTTGAAATACCTTCTTTCCAACAAAAAAAGAATCATCAAAACCGATTCATAAACGAAGAAGTTATCCTTGAATTATCAAAAAAAAAAACATTATATGGCCGCAATGAGACATCTCCTTTGTTAAATAAATAAAACACTAGCGAATGGCATCGCGGTGGCGGCGCGGCGGCGGCGCGGCGGCGGCGCGGCGGCGGCGCGGCAGCGGCGCGGCGGCGGCGCGGTAGCGACCGTGTACACAGCCTAGAGGCGCGGTAGCGGCGCGGCGGCGGCGCGGCGGCGGCGTCGTGTACATGAGCGCTTAGACAGTCCAATTACAGTTTCAAAATTCCCATTTATCTTTTTTATAGTCACTGGTGTCTATTCGTAGTTTGGAGACTCATCAGAAATAGTTCAGCAATGAGACGTCAAAGAAACGAATAAACTCAATGTTTCTCTTATTTTGAAGTAAGAGGCTACTTACCTAGGCTGATTTTGAGATATTTTTGAAAAGGCCATGATAACGAAGACGTTCCAAAATATGAAGAAAAAAAGGTTGCACTCCAGGAGTGCCGGTAGAAGTGAAAACTTTTTTGTTACTATGTTTTATTTTTAATTTGAATGACGTCTTACTCATTTTCGATCAGGGTCACGTGACCCTGACGCGAGTTTTGGTCACGTGACCCTGACGCGAGTTTTAAATTTTTTACCCATTACAGAAAAAGTGTACAACGCCGCTAAAGAAGTTTTCACTTCAAAAAAAAAGGTTGCACTCCAGGAGTGCCGGTAGAAGTGAAAACTTTTTTGTTACTATGTTTTATTTTTAATTTGAATGACGTCTTACTCATTTTCGATCAGGGTCACGTGACCCTGACGCGAGTTTTGGTCACGTGACCCTGACGCGAGTTTTAAATTTTTTACCCATTACAGAAAAAGTGTACAACGCCGCTAAAGAAGTTTTCACTTCAACAATTGACACGCCGTTGCTATGGAACGCTACAGAGCGAGGTAACGCCACATGACGTCCTCTTTTTTCGTGCGTGCAGCCGGCCATCGAATTATAAAACGTTATCACGTCAAAACCAACTGAGTACAATGATTGTCTTAGTTTCTTAGGTCCTCTTAAATCTATATCTTAGAACAAAAGCGCCATTTAGACGGAGCAAGAACTCGTATGCGAGTTTCACTACATTGCGGTATTTGTTTCATTAACTGAATTTGTTCTACCTATAAATTCCGCAATGTAACGCAACTCGCGTTCGAGTTCTTGCATCGTCTAAATGAGGCATAAGAAACATTTCTCGACTGTAAAATGTCTATTTAACTTTCAACTCATCATCTGCTTGATCAAAGAACAGAAACTAAGACAAAGATCAAAGTAATCGAACTCATAATAGTACATTAAATGACGTTTAAACTCCGAGATCGAAATCACCGAAGTTTCCCGAACATGTACGATTACGAACCGATTAATTTCAAGAATTTCAGTACAATTTTCTTACTTTGGAAGTACTTATTCTGTTTTTCTTGTTGAAATATAAAATACAAGTTTGTTTTATTGGTTTCCGATTGAAGCGAAACAGTTTGAGTTTAATCTTGACTTTATTGATAGATTTTAATATCTGTTGCTATTTGGTGTATCTAATTGAGAATATTCCAAATATCTAATCCATTTAGAGGCATTGACTAATCCCTTGGCGACTACCTGCACACAGCGATAGCGCCTGCTTAGAACTGACGAAAGTTAATATGAACATGCCACGTATCAAAACGACGACGAAGGACAAATCATGCAACCGCGCGCCGTGTGACAGCTATCCGCGCGGAATCCGCGCGACAGTTTTCTTTAGTTTCCTTTTATAAACCTTAATTTCAGCTTTTATAAATTTAGCTCAGGTACAATTAATTTGCAACTGTGGTCCAGTCCATTATAATGCGGTCCAACTCATCACGTCATCTTCGCTTAAGCCTGCCACACACAACATCTAATTATCCTTTTTGGCACTTATTCTGATAATTGCCTAAGAATTGTTTAGCTTTCGACATACGTGGCCTACCCTTTCCCTTTTCAGCTTGGCAAGCTTTTTCTGCCCAATCTGCAAGTTGTCAAGAAACGCCGTATTGTCTTTCTTATGCGGTCTGGAAGCAGATAGTCGCGAGAAATGAAGGGGATTGCCCAACAGTGGGACATTATAGGCTGGTGTAATAATAAAACAAAATAAATCTATGTACTCACCACAGTGATAGGATAAGCCGGGTTGATGATGGTGTAGAGCAGAATGTGGTTGGGTCGCGCGGGCGGCTCGCGTTTGCGACGCGGCTCGCCCGTCATGTAGTTGTTACCATTACTCTGAAAATAAAGAGAAATATTATGTTAGACAACTATTTTTACAAACTTTAATTAGGTACTTAAAGGTTAGGTTGCAAGAACACTCCATCGGGTATCCGGCTTTTTCAGTCAGTCTCTAACAAAATAACTGAACTATCTATACTTTGGCAATAATTAATACCACTGTAGCATCGACTATCGTATATCCCGACGATAGTCTTTACAACGTCACAGTATATCGTAGTTATTGTTGAAATCATATTCAAACATTGTTAGTACCATATCCAATATTTGTTGAACCTTTACTCAAGTCATTGATAAAATCATATTCCGGGCGGGGTGTAGCGCCCACTCTTCTTCCAGCAACACAGTATTACGTTGTTTTGTTGTTTTTTTTTTTTTATTATTAATTTGATATTCAAAATTGTTAAAATCATATCCAATTTTTGTTAAAACCACATTCTATTAATTCATGTAAATGCACTACAAGTCCGCTCTATAATCTATGCCCCGACGATTTTCTTTACATGTTCGTGCTCCCATTTTTCTTTAAACACCACGACATTTCATTGTTAATATCATATCCAACAGTTATTGTTAATTCGATATTTAAAAATTCTTAATACCATATCCAATCATTGCTAATACCATATCCAATCGTTGTTAAAACCACCTTTCAATTATTGTTAAAACCATATCCAATCTACGTATCTCCTCGTCGTATCTACAACAAACCGTCATCTTAGCATCAGCCGTCCGTGCTAGCTAAGCGCTCCTAATGATTTACACCCGCATGACGGGCAGCCATTTAATTGCAGAACACGTCCGCTCTATGATCTATGCCCCGACGATAGTCTAATGTCGGCGTATTTGTGAACTCATTACCGGTTGGAAATAGACGGAGTTATGTGTTCGTAATCCACGATTTGCATTGCTGTCAGTGAATGTGATTGTTGTATGTTACGTGCCGTTTAGTCTGTGTGGATTTTCCTTAGATTTTGAAATGTCTAGATTTTGCCCACGCTCATTTGTAAATGTAATTCGTTGGCGTGTGTTCTACGTCATCGAACAAAGAAGGTAATTCGTCATCCCTTTTTTGGTTTCAATTCTGAGTGACCCACTAGGACTGATCCACTTCTAACCATCTGTCAGACTCGTACTGACTAAAATCCACGGTGTACTTCAATAGCCCTTTATGTTCCGGGGTCACGGTAATGAGATAAGTCCCACGACCCCGGCAGGGTAAGGCCCTCTAGGCCCCCGTCATCTTGCCGACGCTCTTTGAGGCGCGCGTGGAACACAACGTGCCGTCGACCCGAGCATGGTCCATGGTCAAGTGGCTAGTTGCCCATTACTCGCCGCCTGCATGTCCGCGCCTACGGTGGCTGGAGATCGTCTTGCGACGTCCGACGCCGTGGGCGTCTACCACTGCGGCTGGGGCGGAGGAAGGACGCTGTCCTCTATCTCTCACGGCCGGCCTCCTCCTTCGCGAGCAGTACTGTTTCGCAAGAGGCGACTGCTTCCCACTCCGTCTCGCCCCGCAGCATGGCCTCGACCAACGCCAGGCGCAAGGTATTGGAGACTTGTCTCGCTTTGAGTACGAAGGAGCTTACAGTGACAGAAATAAGCTCGTTGTCAACCACAAAACGAGCTTACTAGCCTAATTAGAAAACAATTAACAGAACCAAAGACAAACGTATTTTGCTCTCGTTTTAAGTGACGTTTCAAAGCGTACAACCAGTACCTTGTAAATGTCGGTAGTGCTCCTAAACTAAGATCAGAGAAGCGACAAGACATACGGCTAACTGAGGGGAACCGGTCATTCGGAGCGCGTAAACGATAGATTTATGGCCTGTGTTCTTTATGATTTATGTTCACACACCGGCGTTTGTATAGAACTTGTGTTATACAGGGCTTTTAGAGGGAAATTTTAGATTTGTTTACGTTGAAGGAATACATTTTGGAATCCGGCATGCTTCAGACATGAAAAGTCGACGTTCGTGGTAACACAAAAACTTTTAAACGTCTCTTGAACACTTGTCTAAAAAATGACACATTATGACGTTGTAATAAGGTGCAGTCACACTTTTTTTTAGACAAGTGTTCAACAGATTTTTTAACCGACTTCAAAAAAGGAGGAGGTTCTCAATTCGTCGGAATCTTTTTTTTTTTTATGTATGTTCCCCGATTTCTCGAAGACGCCTGGACCGATTTGGAATTTTTTTCTTTTGTTTGAAAGGGTATACTTTCCAATTGGTCCCATGATCACCAGGTCAGGATCTGATGATGGGATCCTAGGGAAATTGAGGGCAACCTTCAAATTTTATAGGCACATAGTACCATTTTCATATATTTTCTAAAGCTGTTCAAGTATCTGCATCTGATAATCATCATCTCAGGTGGATGACCTGATGATGGAAGGTACAACTCCTTAATAGTAAGGAGTAGGCATAGATTGATTTATATCTCCGGAACTACAAGTCCGATTTAAGTAATTCTTTTTTTGTTGTACTAGGTATCATTTAACTAAGAGAATACTGCAAGTTTCATCAAAATCGGTTCAGTAATTTTTGAGATATGGAATTTTATTAGCTTAATGTGTACATGAGTGATGTAAGTACTGGTGCGAAGGATTACAAAATTCTAGTGCACATGTAAGAGAATAATGTTCTTAACAAGAATTTGGGTTGAATATTTAAACTAAAAAGATTAAAATAAAAACTTTTTCAAAAAAAATATAACCGCCTTCAAAAACAACCACAAAAAAGTGTAAAATAATCTACAAAATAACTTTTCTTTCGGAAGTCGGTGGCTAAAAAGACAATGAAAAGAAAAAATACAAAGGCACCGACTTCCGAAGAAAAGTTATTTTGTAGATTATTTTACACTTTTTTGTGGTTGTTTTTGAAGGCGGTTATATTTTTTTTGAAAAAGTTTTTATTTTTAAGTCTTTGTAATAAGGCTGTTAATTGTTCATAAAGTGTGACTGCAAAACGGACCTTATTTCAACGTCATAATCTGACATTTTTTTAGACATGTGTTCAACAGACTTTTTAAAGTTTTTGTGGTACCACGGGTGACATTGAACCCGCACTGAGACCACGCAAGTCAATATTCTAAACTGTCTGTACTGCCCAATGTGCAATGTGCATCTTAATAACAGTATGCTGACATTTCTGATGGAAGATACCCATTAGAATGCTAGAACTGGGAATATAATTTGATACCTCATGATCTATAGCCGCAATTGCGACAACGAGATTCATACGTTTATGGAATTATTTTAAGCCAAAGACATTAAACTATGTACGAGCAATAGACGGGACATCACGACGAAAATTGTAATCCAAAACTTTTTACCAATAGGTAAAAAGTCGCTCAGTCTAGTAGTCGCGTTGCTATGCAACGCTAGATAGTGCTACTGAAGCACGGCATCAACAATTTTGTATGACAATTTTCTCAATCCCCGCTCTGTAGGTTCTTTTAAATCTCTTTGTTTTATGCGTATCATAGCAAAGGCTGTTTTTCCAGAGCAAGTTAAGTCGGGCTTGTTGACGCTGGTTTCTGGATGAGTGATCACCTATCATAGCGAGTTTCGTCCCAGATAGCTCTAAGTCTAGGTCTCGGTTGTCATTTGAACATCTTTGACAGTCGTAGTCGATAGTCAAAAGCACGAAAATTGTCAAAATGTCTTACCAAGGAGTGCCGTTACCCAGTTATTATGTTAATTACTGAAACTACTTAAAATAAAAAAGGAGGTTTCCGTATCGAAATCTCAACCCCTCCTCTGCCGTGCTTCAAGGAAAACAAAATGGCGTTCGTCTCCTGCTATTAATTGCTACAAACAACTTACTGTTACGCTAAACAAACGTAATAACGCTCTGTATGAATATTCATCATCGCGACTCGACTGCGAAGGGTTAAGTGGAGGGTTGAAACATGAACTTTAGCGGGTAGTTGACAAATTGGTTGATTTTGTTTCTAGATTTATGATGTTTACTAAATTCATTGGGATTCCAGGATAGTAAATTTTACTCGTACGAGTTAAATTCATTTTTATTAGGCTAAATAAAGAGTGATAATCGGGTTATTTTATCGTGATAAAATCATCAAATGAGTCCTCACGCCCAGGGCGGGTTTGTCAGACTCGTACTGACTAAACAGTACGGTGATCCTTCAATGGCCCTTTACGTTCCAGAGTCACAAATACCTGGCCAGGGTAGGCTTTGGCCCTCGAGGTGGGCCCCGTCGGATTTCTAACAGCTCTTTGAAAGCGCGTGGGACACGTCGCGGTGTCGATTCGGATACGGTCCATGATCGATCAGGCAGCGAGTTACCCATTACTCGCAGGCCTAGCACAATACGAGCTTCATCATCATCAGCCTATAATGTTCCCACTGCTGGGTCACAGTCCTCCTCTCTGTGCGAGGGCACTCCCTCGCAAATACACAGTGCGGGTTGGTGGATGTCACATGTCTTCGAATTTTTAGTTCTAGGACATGCCGGTTTCCTCACGATGTTTTCCTTCACCGTTTAGAGAGCAGTGGTGATGAAATAAATTACACAAAGTATCCTATAAAAGTGCCTGGCGGGGTTGGGACCTACATTCTACAACTCGTAAGACGGGACCGATACCACTGGGCCACCAATGCTCTCACACTACACATTACTGACAGTACTAATAAGTATTAAATATTTTTTTAGTTAAATGACAATTACAATGTCAAATTGCGCAAAGAAAATAGTTATAACTTAACTAATCAAGATCTTCTCGTTTTACAAAAACTTCAGTTACGTTATCACGTCAGCACACATTGTTATACATTGATATTGGTACGAATAATCGGTTTAACCGGTCTTTATTCTCAACAAAGCTACCAATTTTCATGAACTTCATTTCACACGCAATATTTACTGTGCGATACGCAAAGGAGTGGATTTCCCCCCTGGATGTTCACCGTCGACCACATCTTTCATCACATCAGGCGAGGTGGGGTGGGGGTGGTCAACCGCGAAACCCTATCGCGAAAAAAAATTAAAATGTCTACTATGTAGTTACTACTACTCGCTATCTCTCATCTCAGGGCCAGTACACAAGCCTTCACCCCAACACGATCAGTAAGTAAAACACAGTCGCTCATGTAATTTAGTTAAAGCCCTAATTTCATAGTAACCCGCCCGGAATCCAAAGTGGGATACACCCCGAATTAAGTTAGAATCGAAAATAGATTTGATAATAGTGTGTGCTCTAAAGTAACAACGGAGTTTGAATGTTAATCAAAATAGTGTGTTGTGTAGAGCTAAACAAAGGAACTACACACGACCGTGACAGCAAGACTAGAACTTCTGGTTGCAACCGTGTCAGCAACTCACTAGTTGACTTAACAACATTTCTAGTAATAAATACTAAGTAGTAGAGATCACAAGGACTTTTTTTTTTTTTTTTTTTTAGCGTGGTAAAATCATCAAATGAGTCCTCCAACCCCGGGCAGGGCGGGAGGGACTGTCAGACTTCTACTGACTAAAATCCACGGTGTCCTTCATAGCCTGTTACGTTCCGGGGTTACGGTTAGGGAATAATCCCGCGACCCCGGCAGGCTTTGGCCCTCTGAGAGGGGGGCCCCGTCATTATGCTGACGCTCTTTGAGGCGCGCGTGGGACACAACGCGCCGAGAGATCACAAGGACTTAGTATTGATTACTTGAAATGTTGTAAAGTCAACTAGTGAGTCTTACTGTCACGGTTGCAACCAGAAGTTCTCGTATACATTTCTCTGCGTGCAGTAAAATCAGTTATTTGAAATGATTGTGTCTTCAGATCAAGGAGTTGAAAGTTTCACCCCCTTTCAACCCTTTCTACGGATTGTTTTGAACGGGTGTTGTCTCTCTCATAGGTTATTTCTGATATTAAAAGTACAAAATAGCAAAAAGATTTTAACATACAATGAAAAACACGTCTTGTAGAAATGCTTTTACGAAACAGTGATAAAAACAAATAGTTCCAAAGCTACAGAAATATTTTAACAATCAAAAGAACGATAAACTTTGAAACCAATCACAGTTTCAATAACCCCAAAAGTTGACAGAATAATACCCCCTCGATATCTACACTTAAAATGGCCGACTAGCTAAAAGATCATCAATCTAAGAGAAGTAACGAAATGGTACAATTTCGGGCCATGAATAATGCATGCGATTATTTCACGGAGCACAATATTATGAACAGTTTTGGTAAACGGCATTAAAATGGATTACTTGTTATTTATGATAAACGTTAGGTACTTAAGGTCAGAATATTAAATCCGTGATTTGAGATTTCACCCCCACTTATTCATGGGGGCACTTAAGAAAAACGATTAAATTATTTTCGCGTTTTGATTTATGATTGGGTAACGCAGTGATAGGATGATTGATTTGATGTTTTTTTTTAATCCGTGGGTTTAAAAAATATGCAGTCCCTCGTGATTGATTGTTAAGCAGGATAAATAAATTCTTAAGATGCAATTAATTACTCTTAGAAGCACCGTATTCAGATGTACTCCAAGACTCTCGATCTCGAATTCGGGCAACTACATTTATTGAACTCTTGTCATGAAACCGAACAAGATCGCTCTTAGATGGGCGTACTCGACATTGGTCATTTTCGACTGAGTCGTTTGCCCGAATTCCATTGGCACCCGAATCCGAGCGAAGATCGATCGAAAGTAGGTCAGACTACGTGAATCTGCAATATGACAGAGAATCCTCAGAAGTGTCCCTTTTAACACAAAATGGCAGGCAAACCCTATTTTATTGCTTATCCGTTTTTCTTACTCAAAATCTCATAAGTCATGCAAATCGTTAGATTAATTCACGTTTGCACACAGAAAGCAAATAACAAACACAGTCTTGCGGCATTCATATCTATTATTATCTGGATATACAAAGAAAAACGTATTAATGCCAGTCAATAAATATGAAATTCAAAGGGGAACCTAAGCCAATAAAGTGGCTATGATTTAGTTGTCAAAGTCAACAAGTCACAAATAGGAAAGGAAGGAGGAAGAGGGGGTGATTCAAATTCATATTTCGAATTTCGAATAAAATTTCGAATCACCCCCTCCATAGAACATAGAGTACGGAACTATTCAAAGTCCCGCAAAACTTAACCTTAACGAGGACTCTTTAGTTCCTTATTTGAATTTCCCGCTTCGCTGGCGTTCGCCGCCAATCTTACAATACGATAACAGTGACGAAGAAAAATCTACCTTATATCTATGATAATATGGTGACTTTTCCTTTATCATCTTATCGGTTTTACATCCATACAACTTTAAAACCCACTGTATCATACTGTGAAATAAGGTTTAATTTCACATATTATATGTTTGCCTTGAAACTACAATGATCTAGTAGGGTAATTTCAACTTAACGTCTCTCCATACAAGGTTTATTTTTGACGTTTTCTCGTCGAATAATGTAAAGCCTTTTGAAGGGATTACATGATGGAATATTAAGTGCGTTTTCAGTTTTATTTGAATTTAATTTTAGCGTTAATATTTTGCCTGTCTGTATTTATGACTGTTGGCTTAAACCGAGTTCAGAATGAAGTCTTTATTGCGAGAATTTACAAATGTATCTGAAAATTGAAATGTGGCTGGGATTAAGTCATTAAAACATTTATGTTTGAGTACTACGAAAATATGAAGTTGGATTAATTTTGAGATAATATTTTCTATGTTCACTGTCAGTGTTATTGCAATCATAGATATTGGAAGAAGATTTATGTTTTAAACACAAACAAACGTGTTCGAATGTTTACTTTAGAACGTCAAAACAACATGAATCGTACGCTACTAAAGTGACATTCGACAAGCGGAAAATGACAAGAAAATAAATCTGTATGCTGAAAAGATTAAGTTGATCATTGTAAGAAAGTCGCTTTAGAAGCGCTTTGTCCACTTGTTTAGTCTTTCAGACCACCAAAACGAAACATTGTTTTTTTTAAGTGCTTTTGACCGAGTATCTTGATTAAGCCACTTTTTAAGTTATGGATTGTAACATTATTTTATGCCTGAGAACAGATACACTAAAGAACTTTACGCATAGCGCGATGCGATGCAATGCAACGCAATTCGAACGAATTCCAACAAGTGAATATCAACCTTGCCACCATGACATAAAACAAGTTGTTATTTCTGGGTAGATGAAAAACAAATCACGATGGCCATGGAAACGTCAAGTCAATTGAATTGCATCTTTATTTCTTAGTGGCAAGGTTGATTTTCACTTGTAGTTGGAATTCGTTCGAATCACGTCGCGTTGCGTCGCATCGCGCCATGAATAAAGTCCCTAAGTCTACAATATTTTTAGTTTGGAGGATATTTTACCAGTTTAAAACTTCGGGCTACTGCATTTATCATGAAAATCCCAATAACCAATTTTACCCGATCTGGGAATTGAATCCAGAACCACGTTCTGCAATCGCGCTTTTGACCACGATACTAACGAGGCACGAAAATACAGAAATACCTATCAAATACCCTAGTATAATCAGCCAATAACGCCCCTGCTACAGCGGCACAAGCCTTCTCTCTGTACAAAAGAATGATTAATTACCACGACGTCATAGCTACAAGAAAACAAAGACACAACACGTCCAAACATTTGTTCTACATACAATATTAATCAAAAACCCGATCGCTCCATTTAACCCCCAAAAAAAGAAAAAAAAGACAATCTACCCACTACTGCCCCGCAAAAAAAAACACACACTCATTAATTACAATTCTGACAGGCCATTTTCACGAAAAAAAAAAACGGAAAATAAATATAAAAAGCTGGAAAAAACCCCGTTGTCATTTTATACAGTCGTACAAATTATCACAAACGAACCGTTAATTTAACACTGAGGGGTTGAAATCATATGACAACTCACCCCCATTCACCCCCCAGTTCATACATTGTGCGTGATGAATTGGGGTTGTACAATCAGTGAGAAAAATATGAAGTACCTTTTAGCTGTATAATTATTGTTTTTTTTTATCCTTTAAATGATCTTCTTAAATAGTCTTGACTTGAGTACATCGCTTTTACATTTTTCTTTCTAAATTGTTATTTCAAAACATTGTGAAACATTTGTGAAAAAGAGTAAGTATGGAGTTTCTTGCCCATTCTTCTCCATACAACCTACCTTAGCGAATGGGTGCAGAATCAATCCCATCCCTTCCTATTCCCTTTAAATTTAGAAATCGACGTTCAAAAGTGCCTCAGATGGCCTAATTGGAATTAATGATTTGACTTTGACTTTGAAGAAATCAACAAACTGTTTGAAATTATCAAAACAAGTAAATAAATAGATTTTTAACACTATTTAAGTATTTATGGTGTTATGTAAATTTTAAAATGCCACTTGTGACATTAAGACTGTGACAAGAAGTTTTAGTATGCAGTCTGTCGCTCTAGTCGTTTCGAACCGTCTTCTCGACCGTACAATTTTGTTCGTGACTGTACAAAATTTTAGGTTGTTTGTTAAAAAGTGACCGGTGCGGGTCGAAAACACAGTTGTTGAGGGAATTTAATAAAGCTTTGTTTACATAACGTTCATAATACGGTCAGTGTTTATATAGGTATACATAGGCATACGTAAATATACCCCTACTTTCCCATGGGGATAGACATTTTTTTTTTTTTTTTTTTAGCGTGGTAAAATCATCAAATGAGTCCTCCAACCCCGGGCAGGGCGGGAGGGACTGTCAGACTTCTACTGACTAAAATCCACGGTGTCCTTCATAGCCTGTTACGTTCCGGGGTTACGGTTAGGGAATAATCCCGCGACCCCGGCAGGCTTTGGCCCTCTCTGAGAGGGGGGCCCCGTCATTATGCTGACGCTCTTTGAGGCGCGCGTGGGACACAACGCGCCGTCGACCCGGGCATGGTCCTTGGTCGGGCAGCGAGTTGCCCTTTACTCGCTGCCCGCATGCCCGCGCCTACGGTGGCCGGAGATCGTCGCGCGACGTCCGTCGCCGTGGGCGTCCTACACCGCGGTTGGGGCGGAGGGAGAACTCTGTCCTCTCTCGCTCGCGGCGCGCCTCCTCCTTCGCGAGCATTACTGCTTCGCAGAAGGAGGCGACCGCTTCCCACTCCGTCTCGCCCCGCAGCATGGCCGAAACCAATGCCGGGCGCGAGAGGTCTCCGCCTATCGCAGCCGTGAGGACACGTCGGTGCGCCGCCCAAGCTGGGCAGTCCTGCACCGTATGCTCCACCGTGTCCTCCGGGCGATCTTCGCAGTGATGACACCCAGACGTATCCTCCTTCCGCATTAGACACAGGTATCTCCCGAAGCACCCGTGCCCGGTGAGGACCTGCGTCAGGCGGAAGGTAAGGACGCCATGACTTCTCTCCAACCACTCCTCAAAGAGGGGTCTTACCGCCGCAATTGCGGCGTGCCCGGCCGTCGGTCGCGACAGTCGTTCCTTCCATACTGCCCTGAGATCGCGCCGGAGGTCTTCGCGCCGCGCCTCGACTTCGCGAGGCAGCGGGCTCACGCCCCGGCGCTGCGCCTCCACGCGCCACTCATAGACGCGCTGGAGGGCAGTCGCCTCCAGATCCCAAGGCAGCAATCCGGCAAGCAGGTTGGCAGATTCGCCGGCAATCGTGCGGTATCCCCAGATCATTCGGATAGCCATGACCCTCTGGCATGCGACCAGCTTCTGTGGTCGCGTCCGGATGCTCAGGGCCCACACAGGGGCCCCGTAGAGGGCCATGGACCGCACGACACCAGCGTACAGCCTACGGCAGGAAGCGTTTGGCCCGCTGAGATTGGGCAGCAGTCGCCTTAGGGCGGCCGCTGCACGGTTCAGCCTTGGGGCCAAACTCAGGAAATGCTCCCTGAAGTTCCACCGGCTGTCGAGGACGAGTCCCAGGTACTTCATCGTCCCCTGTACGCCGATTGGAACTCCTTCCACCGTAATGCTGTAACTCGACGGTGGCGCGTTACGGCGGCCATGAAAACACATGGCCTCCGTCTTGTGCAGCGCCACCTCGAGTCCCAACCGCCGGATCCTCTCGACGACTGTCGCGACCGCTTCCGTCGCCACGTCGGCCGCCGCCTGGTGCGACTCTCCCTGTGCAAGGACGAGCGTGTCGTCAGCGTAACAAATTACGCTGACGCCGTCAGGGAGGTCGCTGCGCAGCACCCAGTCGTATCCGATGTTCCACAAGGGCGGTCCCAGGACCGAACCCTGTGGAACACCGCACGACATCTCTCGCCGGTTCCACTCTCCCCGGTGACCGGGGTAGATGACGGCTCTGTCCGTCAGGTAGTCCTCGACTATTCGGCGGAGGTAGGTCGGCACCCGGTGATACCGGAGTGCCTCCCTGATGCAACTCCAGGGCAGGGTGTTGAAGGCATTGGTGATGTCCAAAGACACCGCCAAGACGACCCTGCCCCGGGCTACTGCATCCCCCGTCGTGAGGGCTCTCAAGCGCATAATTGCGTCCACCGTCGAGCGCCCCCTGCGGAAGCCGAACTGGCTCTCCGACAGGTTCGGACCCACTCGATTCAGGTGCCCGGCGAGGCGGTCTGCAATAACTCTCTCAAAGAGCTTGCCCACCTCGTCGAGCAGCACGATGGGCCGGAATGCGGACGGAGAGTCCGCAGGGCGCCCGGACTTCTGGATCAGGACCAGTTTCCCCGTCTTCCAACGAAGCGGGAACCGGCCCCTCTCCAGGCACGCGCTTAAGAGCCCCCCCAGTCGAGGCCCGAGAGTCCCGAAGGCCAGGACCCAGGCTTTTCCTGGCAGGCCGTCGGGTCCTGGGGCGGTATTTTTGGCTTTGAGCCGTTGTACCGCCACTCTCAGGTCTACCTCGGTCACCTCTGGAGCGTCGTAGACGTCGTCGTCGCTAACGCGGTCCGCGTTTGCGTCAGCTTCCTCCTCAGATTCCGTCGGAGACGGAGCCATGGGCGGGGGAGCATACTCCTCCCCTCTCGAAGGGAACAGGGCGCTCACCACGTCCTCCACGAACTGAGGCCGGAGACTCTGCGTCAACGGGGGAGCCCAGGGGCGGAGCTTTTCTCGCACCCACTTGTAGGGGCGGCCCCATGGGTCCCCGTCCAGAGTCCCCAGCATCTCCTCGCGGGCCAATTCCTTGGCCCGCCAGATCGCGTCGCGGAGGGCGGTCTTCGCTGCCCTGTAGCCCTCGTGCAGCTCCGCCTCTACAGTCGCCGCATCCGGAGGTCGGGTGCGGCGCCTGCGGAATCTGGAGTACCGGCGGCGCGCAGCAACGCACGCTTCGCGCAGCGCTGCCAACTCGCTTGACCACCAGTACAGCTGACGCCGGGCGCGTCCTTGCCGGACCCGGGGCATGGCCACGTCACAAATCTCCGACATGGCCTCCCGGAACCACTCAGCCTCGTCGTCTACGTCAGCAGGCCTGTCCGGTGGTGACACCCAGGCCTGCACGATCGAGGCTTCCAGGAATAGCTCCCGGTCCAGCTGCTTCAGCGCCCATCGCGGACCACTTAGGTTCCGTCCACTTGGGACCGGCGCGTCAGAGGTCTGGGTGGAGACGTCGAACCGGATATACCGGTGGTCGGAATAGGTCTCCACCTCCTCCACAACACGCCAGTCGGTGACGCGCGGTGACAGGGCGGCGCTGGCAAACGTTACGTCTACCACCGACTCGCCCGTCCACCGCACGCACGTGGGGACGGAACCCCGGTTCTCGATCACTAGGCCATGCGCACTGACCCAGCGCTCGAGCCTCCTGCCCCGATAGCAGTCCGTGCTCCGGGAACCCCAAGCCGGACTTTTGGCGTTGAAGTCCCCCAGGACGAGCGCGGGGAGGGAACCGAGGGCGACGACGACGTCTCCCAGCTCCTCTAGGGAGTCTTGGAACTCGGCGATAGATCGGTTCGGGGAGAAGTAAACGCCTACCACGGCGATCTCCCCGAACCGGGCTGCGACAATCCCGTGCCCTCTCTCGACACGATCGAGGGGCGGGGTACCAGCGGCGGCCGACGAAATTAGGGTCACCGAGCCGTCCAGGTCCGCTACCCAGTCATTCCTGGGCAGGACAAAATACGGCTCGGCGACCACGGCGACGTTGATCAACCACTGCGCCATGCTCTGGAGCAGGAGATCCTGAGCAGCGGCGCAGTGGTTGATGTTCGCCTGGAGGAAGCGCAATGGAGACATTAATCTGAATCCATTGCAGCCTCCTCCAGGGCCCCTCGCGGGGGTACGGCCACGGCGGCGGCGGCGGCGGCGGGAGCGGCGGCGGCGGCGGCGGGAGTGGCAGTGACGGCGGTGGCAGAGGGCCTACCTCTGCTCTTGGCTTTGGGGGGGGGGGCGCAGGACTTGCCCCCAGCCCGGTGATCGGCCGGCTTGCCAGCCGCCGCACATGTGAAACAGTGCGGCGGGGCAGTGCACGAGCCGGCCTTGTGACCGGGCTGACCGCATCGGAAACAGCTGTCGCTGCGGTCCACCTCCGAGTTGCAGTTGCATGCCACGTGGTTGCCCACCTGGCACCGGTAGCACCTCAGAGGTCTGGGATCCAGCAGTCTCACCTGCGCGGAAACCCACCCAACCAAGAGCCTTCGGCCCTCCTCCAGTTTTTTGGCTGCCGAGACGGGGCAGCTGACCGTGATGGTCTGTAGCCCCGCAAAGCCAGGACGCAGGACGCCCGCCCTCACCTGATCGGGAGGGCACCCCCCAGTCCTGGCAACAGCAGCCACCACCTCCTCAACCGTCACAGAGTCATCCAGACCCAATATGCGCACGTCTGCGCGCTTGGTGGGCCTGGACACTCGGGCCTCGTCCGCGTTTAAGGACGCTCTGAGCCGTTCGGCTAGAGCGTCAGCGGTCGGGCCACTGGCCGCACCCGGGAGCTCCAGCATCCGAGCCCCTGTTGCGGTGACCCGTAGACGGAGGCCCCCGGCGATGCCGAGCTCCGTGAGGTTCACTGCCTCCCGCGCCTTGGCAAGCACGTCGCGGTACGACACGCCCTTCTTGACCGCGTCCGGCTGCAGTGTGATCACCACAGCCGCGGTCTTGGGGGCGCGCAATCGCGCCGCAGCGTTGCGCTCTTTGCGCTGCCGCCGCCTCTCCCTCCTTTTCTTCGACCTAGCCGCACTGGCAGCCTTCCTCTTCTCCCCGGCCACTTGCCAATCGGCGCTGGCTGGGGGAGTTTTTGGAGGAGGCTGGACTGGGTTGGGCTGGGCCTGGGCGCCCTTCTTTTTAGAAGCCGACCGTGCCGGCCCCGCAGGTGTCGGGGTCGAGGTCGGCTTGGACGGACCCGGCGTCGCCTGGCTAGGCTTTGCCGAGGCCGTCTTTGAAGGGGCCGTCTTTGGAGGGGCCGTCTTCGCCGTCTTCGCCGGGGATGCCGCGGTTGGGGGCGGCTTCGACGCGGCCACCGCCGCATACGAGGACCCCGCCAGCGGGGGTCGCAGCACGCGGCTCTCCAATACCGAGAACCGCTGATTAAATGCCGCCAGCTCCTGCCGCACCAGAGTCAGCACTGCGTTCTCCTCTGGTGCGGGCCGGCCCTTCTCTTTGGCGCTCCCCGCCTTAGCAGTCCCCGCCGGCGCCTCCCGACGGCCAGCCGCCCGAAGGCCAGCCAAGTCTGACCTGAGGGCGGCGTTCTCCTTCTGGAGCTTTGTCATGGCGGCAGTCAAGCGGGTGACCTCCGACCGCAGTTCGGACATATCGTCCCTTGCAGCCGGAGCCCCGCCGTGAATCCGCGTGGCCGCCATGATTAAGGCCGTGGCTTCGCCGATCGCACCCTCCTTACTGCTCTTTTTTCGCTTCAGGGCGACGGTGCGTATGGCGGCTTCCACAGCCTCTGCAAGTTTGGCCTCGTTCGAGGCCAAACCTGCGTTGGGCTCTCCAGAAGGGGGCCCCCTTCCCGAGGACTTGCCTCGGCCTTTACCCCGCACGCTCGTGGGGATCTTACGGGCCGAGGCAAGTCCTTCCTCCGACGAGGAGATATCTTCCCTGGGGCGCTTCAGGAACTCGGACCTCCTGTTTGCGCCCCCCTCCTCGCTCTTCGCTGTGCTTCCGGAGACTATGCTCCGGAAGCTCACGGCGTCTGATGCCGAGTCGGAGTCCGACTCAAGCACCATCGCCCCCTTTCTCCTCGGAGCGGCACTCTGTGCCCGCTCGGTGTTCGGTGCCGGTGAGTCGGACGTACTGGACAAGTCCAGTGACTCCTCCTCACGGGCACGTGAGCCTCCCTGGCTCGATGCGGCGACTGCCGGAGCGAAAGCAGGGTAAAAGTCCTTTTTGTCCCCCCCAGAGTACGGTGGGACTGACCGGACGGATCCGGTGCGGGATTCTCCAGCTGCGGAGCAGCTGGTACCCGCCTGGGGTATTAGCTCTTTAAACGACTTTTCCATGCTAATTGTTACTTTTTTAAAGAGGTGAGTTCCTCTATACCTATCCCCGAATTTCCCTCCCCGGCTCACTTCACGGTTACGTCTATAGACTAGACGCGTACCGGAAGTGAGCATTTCCCCCCCTGACCCAGTCTCAGACGACTGGGCCCGCGCCGCCTGAAAGCTCGAGCTAACTGCTCGATCCTCCAGGCGGCGCGCCTTTCCCCGGTGTATCCCTCTTAGTTTATAAGCCCCACCACGACGACAACGTGGAGATACGACGGTGGGGATGGGGATAGACATAGCCATACACTGTAAAAATTATGTTTGCTCCGTTTGTTTCGTCTATATAAAAAAATCTAATACCAGACCATTGATTTTAAGTAGGCCAGTTATCAAGGTTATTCCTGTTCGTCCCCTCGACTTCGTACCCCAAGTGGGACGAACGGGAATTTATGAAAATAACATTTAATTTGTTCCCGATCGTTCCAATCATAATTCAAGAGGGGACGAATGGGAATATGTTCTTCGATTAGTGCCATTCGTCCCACTATAAAGATTTGTGCAGAAATATATTTATTCGTTGTTTCGTAGTTTACTTTTAAATTAGTTACTTCGTTGGATTTAATCATCATTTTACAAAATTCTTCTCAATTTTTTTATGAACATTGAAACACTAGACAAAAAAATATTTAAAAAATGAGTTTCAAGATATTTTTTAGCTGTGAAAGTACCGTATCATACCCCAGTTACGAGTACACACACCTGATTCTGAAAATCTTCACCGATAAGGCCAGTGTATATCTTCCCGTTATTTCCCCTGTCATCCGTCAAACAAATTCAGAATTTATTACAAGGCCAGTAAATGTCAAAACCCTCTAATTTATTGTGAAGATAAATAAATTGAATTCTAAATTGCGACACGACAGTTTCACGCATGTGTTTAATTCTAAATCTTAATTAAGTCGTGTTTCACGCATTGCCGGAGTTGTACAAAGAAAATACGGTAAGGTTTCATGACAGACTAGGAAAATGTTTAAATATGTATAGAAATATTAATTTCGGTGGGTATTAAAACCAGCATTCAGAGAAAGAAAATTTCAATTGTAGGTGTTTAAAAAGGGTTTCTTACTAGATCTTAGCTGCACGCGTAACATGGCGATTCTATCTCTATTCTATCAAGAAAAGACAAAGTTATTTCATCTTTATTTCTACACAAATCGACTGTTTTTTTGCACAAATATTTTGACACCATTCATACACTATTGAAGAAAAGACCGTTTATTTTCCATATTTTTTACATAAACATGCTTAAAACGCTAAAATTATTTCTCCGTTCTGTCATTTTGTCTATTCTTGCGTTGGCAAAACCCCTTTCTACGGCGCCATGCTACGCCTGCAGAGAAAGAAATTTTAAATGGTGAAATACACATATTTAACAAGGTTTCCTACTAGATATAACCCGTAATAATTGTAGCACATCTTATAAAAGAGAAGAATCAAATATATGAAGGCTCATCCAGCATTAAGGTTTCGGGTAATAGTTTGCTTAACTATTGATACAAAAACTCGCCCAAAAAAAAGTAATACTTTCGCTAGGCTTTATGGCTAATTGGCAACAACACATAGTCCAAACGTCTTCAAACTATTACATTTATTTAGCTTTTCTCCATGAAACGCTAAAAACTATTTAAGGCAGTGTCTGACCACTTATGACCAATCCCCTGCCATATCAGATTTTGATAACTAAGCAATGGAGTTGGCAAAGCAAAGATATTGTCGATGGCGCCACCATAGAGTAGTCCTAATCCGACCAATGATGCAGTACTATTTTGAAGTACTTACCTATAAGATTTGAACTGTTATAATTTTGGCGATTAAAAACGAGTGTCCATGGAGTTTCTTGCTCATTCTTCTCCATAGAGATCTACGCTTTGGAATGAGCACCTACGGCACATTCAGTTTTTATGTCTTGTGACTGGGACTGTAGCACCATAACTATTTTTGTACTTGTTTTATTTTATGTCTTTTGACAGTTCATAAGTAAGTGCCTGTAATTGGCCTAGTTGAAATAAACGATTTGATTTGATTGCTTGAACCAACGACGATGCTTGGAACAAGCTATACTAGCGCCATTAGTTCCCCAGTTGCCATTCCCATTAAATCGTCATCTTCTCTAAACCCAAAACAAAAACCCTTCAAAAATCTGTCATACTCATTTCACACAACCTTTTAATAAACATCTTAACCGACACTCTGACTTCACAAAGGCTTCTAACAAATATTAAATTTTCAAGTGCTTAGTACGACAAGTACACAAGAAATTACTTTAAAAGTACCGACGACTCGTTGGCTCACAATGGTATAGGAAAATGGGTTGTGTTTGTTGCTATAGGGTTTTTAATTATAAGGGGGTAAAGTTCGGACGGGTTGTGTTTTTAAGGGGGTGAAAAGATGTGTTTGTTAGAAGCTATGGCAGGTTGAGGTTTCAAGTTCGTTTTGAGCAGAACGTTCGTTTTTTAAATCAGCAATCAGGTTTATAATTTTCTTTTGCGAGGCTGTTATTTTTTTCAGCTCCTGAAAAAAAAATTGTGAAAGACTATTCAAATTCATCTACTGAGAAAACCCTGAAAGTTTGTGGAGAGCTGTCCCTTCCACCCTGTATAATTTAGTTCACATTCAAATACATATAATGGCACTTGTAAATTGAACGAAGTCATATTTAGTTCATACGTTGTGCGTTCTGTTGCGATTTCCGGGACATAAATTAAAAAAAAGTTTGTTTGTCAACAATTTTTATTACTCCAGCTCGTAGCAAATTAAAAGTAGAAACACAAAACTCAGAAACACAAACAAGCAAAACAAAAAGTAAAAAATTCACATCTCTACCTCAACGCTTTAATTCCGTAACGCAAAATAATTAAAATCCGTGTACTTTCAAAGGTACACGTTAACAAATTGGGAGGATGAGTTTTAACCGGGTACCCGGGTACAACGGTGCCGGGTAACCCACCCCGCGGACTTGCGGTAGAAATGTTACAAGTCGCGAACTCATTTTTTGTATTTTTGTTTTTGCGTTTTTAGGGTTGACTGTTGAGATATAATTAATTTAATTAATGTGCTTTGTTTTAGCATGGATACATTTCTGTTTATTTTTAGCCTTATTTGAGTTTTGGGTTCAAGGGGGATCTTATTACCGCCAGTAACTAGGTTATGGAGGTTAGATAGACAGTTTCCACATATAACGATGATGGAATGAAATTGAGCACTGTTGGAAATCAGACTGTGCGCAAAATGAATTTTTATGTACAAGTATCGTTGTAAAACGATCGTTGCCGTCTAATTTACTTAATTAACGATCCACCGTAGCTCAGCAAGGGGCTTTAAAATAAAATAATAGCTAGGATGCTCCAACCAGCCCGCGAAATTCAATTTTTTTTACGTTTTTTGCAATTTGCAGGCCAGTGACATGTTGTAGCTTTATAAATATATGAGTTGCGGTAATAACAAGTATAATCTATATATATAAAAGGAAAAGGTCACTCACTCATAGGACACGAAAGCTCGGAAACTACCAGTGCTAAGGGTTCAAAATTTTGCACAGGGGTTCTTTTTAGGACGTAGGTACCCGCTAAGAACGGATTTTGCGATATTACGCCCCTAAGGGGTTGTTTTTACCCGACTGCGCGACGCAAAGGAGGGTAATGTGTTTATCAGTCTATGTATGTATGTATGTATGTAAGTATGTATGTATGTATGTATGTATGTTTGTTTCTATGTGGCGTTCTAGAGACCAAACGCGTGGGCCGATTTTGATAATTCTTACGTCTTTCGATTCGTCTTAACCTTGCGAGTGTCACTAAAGACATGACAGTAATCAATATTCACCACAGCGACAACCAGACGCCATATTGTCAAATGAAAAAAAAAAAAAGTCGATGAACTATGTCATGTGGGGTATCGTTGAATAGGTATTTTAAAATCATCTTTAGGTTCCCTTAATCGTTTTTCATTTTAAATAATAGTTTAGGATATATGACGATTTAAAGTTTTAACAATACAATAATTTTCGCTCATTTTCTTACTTATTGATTTAAGTTTTTATTTCTAGTACTCGTAAATAAACGGTTTTGAACAACAAAAAAGAAACGTAGTGAATAAGCATGACGAACAAATATTTTTGGTAAAAATAATCTAAGTATACACAAGCACCAAGGAACTACTTTGGACCGAGCTGTGGCTGACTTAAGTTCACGCATTTTTGCTAAAGGTTATATCAAGCATAATTATGTAGCTTTGAGCCGAGTTAGGTCTCTGGAGAGACTAATTCACACTAATATTATAAACTAAAAAGTATGAAATAAAAAAATAATTTAACGAAAAACAAAAAACCCGACTGCGTTAAAAATACACTAAAAAGAAAGAAACAAGCCCAGTAGTTTAGAATTCACTCATTCACACTCACAGTCGGGGCCACTTGGGAAGATTTGATTGGTATAATTTGAATGGGCCCCGACTGGGAGTGTGAATGAGTGAATTCTAAACTACTGGGCTTGTTTCTTTCTTTTTAGTGTATTTTTAACGCAGTCGGGTTTTTTGTTTTTCGTTAAATTATTTTTTTGGGGTTGACAGTTTGTATGAAACTTTTTTGCTACAGATACTAGGACTTTCAAACTTTGCATGCGGGTTCTTTTTAAGACGTAGGTGATACTTTAGAAAAGGGTTTTTCGAAATTCGACCCCTAAGGGGTTGTTTTTGGTGTTGAAAGTTTGTTTGAAACTTCGTTATTACACGTGATAGGAGTCTCAAATTTTGCATGGGGTTTGTTTTTAATACGTACGCACTACCCTCAACAGGGTTTTTCGAAATTCAACCCCCAAAGGGTTGTTTTACGTGTTGATAGATAGAGGTCTCAAATTTTGCATGGGGCTTCCTTTAAGGACGTAGGTGCTCACTAAGACAGGATTTTGCGAAATTTCACCTCTAAAGGGTTTGTTTTGGGGTTGATAGGTTGTATGAAACTTTGATAATACAAGTACTAGAAGTTTAAAATTTTGCATGCGGGTTTTTTGTAGGAAGTAAGACGTGCTACTTACCACAGGGGTTGTTCGAAATTCGATCCCTAAGGGGTTGTTTTTGGTGATGGTAGTTTCTACAAGTGCTGGGAAACTCAACTTTTGCATGGGATTTGTTTTAGGACGTACGCACTACCTTAGACGGGGTTTCACGAAATTCAACCCCTGTGGGGTTATATTAGGTGTTGATAGATAGAGATCTCAAATTTTGCATGGGGATGCTTTTAAAGACGTAGGTGCACACCAAGAAGGGTTTTTGCGATATTACGCCCTTAAGGGGTTATTTTTGGGGATGACAGTTTGTATGAAACTTTTTGCTACAAGTACTAGAAGCTTCAAATTTTGCATGCGGGTTTTTTTTAGGACGTTGGTTTTACTTCAGAAAAGGGTTTTTCGAAATTCGACCCCTAAGTGGTTGTTTTTGGTGTTGACAGTTTGTTTGAAAACTTCGTTATTACACGTGCTTAGAGTCTCAAATTTTTCATGGGGTTTGTTTAAGGACGTACGCACTACCTTAGAATTCTCTACCTGGGAATTCTCGAAATTCAACCCCTGTGGGGTTATTTTTGATGTTGGTAGATACAGGTTTAAAATTTTGCATTGGGATTCTTTTAGGACGTAGGTGCTCACTAAGATGGGATTTTGCGAAATTTCACCCCTAAGGGGTTGTTTTTGGGGTTGATAGGTTGCATGTAACTTCGTTACTACAAGTACTAGAAGTCTCAAATTTTGTATGAGGTTTATTTTTGGGACTTCGATACTTTACTATGACGGGGTGATTCGAAATTTGAACTCTAAGGGGTTGTTTTTGATATTGTTAGATTCAGGTTTCAAAACTTGCATGGGGATTCTTAGAAGGACGTAGGTGGTCACAATGACGGGACTTAGTTAAATTTCACTTCTAAAGGGCTGTTTTTGGGGTTGATAGTTTGTATGAAACTTTATTACTACAAGTACTAGGAGTTTTTAATGTTTCACCGGAAGGTTCTTTTACGACGTAGGTGCTATTTAAGGCGGGATTATGACGTGAAATTCCCCCCCTAAGGGGTACTTTTTAGCTTCAGAGTTTGTATGAAACTTCGTTACTACAAGTACTACGAGTCTCAAATTATTCCAGGGGTATATCTTTAGGATGTAGGAGCTTATTAAGCTGGGATGTTGCGAAAACCGACTGTTAAAGGGATATTTTGTGGTCGAATGAGAGAGAATAGAATTTTAGTTGATTTAGATTTTCTAAAAGTATTGCATAAAGAGGGTGGCTGGAGAAGAAATTCACAGAAAGCAAATCTCTAAATAAGCGCGGACGAAGTCGCGGGGGAAGTGCTAGTTTTAAATATAAAATTATCAAAAAACTCGCTCCATCAGCTCTCACATAGAAAAGGTGCATCATGTTAAAATCTCCGAAATCTAACTACGGGCTACAGCGGCGTGCCCTGGTCTCTGAGCCAGGCTAGGCAAGCCCAAGATAAAAAAAAACGAACTGCATTACTCGATACTGACAATGTGAATAGAAGAAAGCTTCGGCCCACTTCAAAACTTATAATTTAAAACACTCACCACTTCTTCACGTAAGATTAATAATCACGATATTCTGACGATTCAAATAGAAGATTCGGCCACCACAAATAGTTATCTGCTCCATGATAGTAACAAAACACGTCACTAAGAATAAGTTCTCTCGAAGATTGAAACGACGATTATGAGATGAATTATCATGTTTCTGGGTCGATTCTCGTAATTTTAAGACACAACTTGAATCTCCTACGATACTAATAGTGGTTCTTTATAAGATAGTTATGAAAAGTAAGTTTTCACAACAAGCGTCATCAGATTCAGTAATAAACACACATTGTCAGCACAAATCACACAAACTCGAACCATTTTAAGTAAACAAACGACTTTTCTTTAATATTTACACAATTTTTTGTTTCAAAACGTATTATTTAAAGCTGAATAATTATGATTTACTAAAAACAAAAGTACAAAACAATAACAAAGTTTTGACGTAATAACTGAAACTGCCAGTAACACACGGGGTTGCCTTATTTTCCTAAGTTCCCAAAAACCAAATTCTCAAAGTGGAGAAAAATTAAATTTCTTATTTATAAAATTATTACTAAAGGGCTGTTGCTATTCTTTAAAATTATACATTTCTTTTGGAATATATAGATTTGACATTACTACCCCATTTTTTTAAATTCTTTCTATTAGTATCGTTTCTGTGTGAAATTTGTTTCTTGAACTGGCAACCCCGTTCAGAGCGTTCCCACTAAGGCTTTCAATTTGGCGTAAAGGCCTCGAAGCCATGCCAAAAACATTTCAAATAAAATAAAAAGGTTTTCATTCATTAAAAACGGTGGTCATTGCCGATTGGTTAACTCCAGCTACAGCGTGCCTGGGACCGCCCATTTTTTATCCATCTGTCTCGTTCATACACACGACAATATGAAACAAAAAATCATACGTTCTTGAATGAAATCTATATATATAAAAGCAAAAGGTCACTCACTCATAGGACACGAAAGCTCGGAAACTACCAGTGCTAAGGGTTCAAAATTTTGCACAGGGGTTCTTTTTAGGACGTAGGTACCCGCTAAGAACGGATTTTGCGATATTACGCCCCTAAGGGGTTGTTTTTGGGGTTGACAGTTTGTATGAAACATTTTTGCTACAAGTACTAGGAGTTTCAAATTTTGCATGCGGGTTCTTTTTAAGACGTAGGTGCTACTTTAGAAAAGGGTTTTTCGAAATTCGACCCCTAAGGGGTTGTTTTTGGTGTTGAAAGTTTGTTTGAAACTTCGATATTACACGTGCTAGGAGTCTCAAATTTTTCATAGGGATTGTTTTTAAGACGTACTCACTACCCTCAACGGGGTTTTCCGAAATTCAACCCCTAAAGGGTTGTTTTAGGTGTTGATAGATAGAGGTCACAAATTTTGCATGGGGCTTCTTTTAAGGACGTAGGTGCTCACTAAGACAGGATTTTGCGAAATTTCACCTCTAAGGGGTTGTTTTTGGGGTTGATAGGTTGTATGAAACTTTGTTATTACAAGTACTAGAAGTTTAAAATTTTGCATGCCGGTTCTTTTTAGGAAGTAAGTGCTACTTACGACAGAGGTTGTTCGAAATTCGATCCCTAAGGGGTTGTTTTTGGTGATGGTAGTTTGTATGAAACTTTCGTTACTACAAGTGCTAGGAAACTCAAATTTTGCATTGGGTTTGTTTTAGGACGTACGCTCTGCCTTAGACGGGGTTTCTCGAAATTCAACCCCTGTGGGGTTGTTTTAGGTGTTGATAGATAGAGATCTCAAATTTTGTATGGGGATTCTTTTAAAGACGTAGGTGCTCACCAAGAAGGGCTTTTGCGATATTACGCCCCTAAGGGGTTGGTTTTGGGGTTGACAGTTTGTATGAAACTTTTTTGCTACAAGTACTAGGAGTTTCAAATTTTGCATGCGGGTTCTTTTTAAGACGTAGGTGCTACTTTAGAAAAGGGTTTTTCGAAATTCGACCCCTAAGGTGTTGATAGTTTGTATTAAACATTTTTCATGGTTTTTTTTTAGAACTTAGATACTACTATCTATGACGGGGTGATTCGAAATTCGAACCCTAAGGGGTTGTTGCTGGTGTTGATAGTTTGTATGAAACTTTCGTTACTATAATTGCTAGGAATTTCAAGTTTTGCATTTAGTTTTTTAGAACTTTGGTGCTCACTTAGATGGGGTTGTGCGAAATTCGACACCTATTGTTGATTTTGGCGTTGATAGACAGGAGTCTCAAATTTTACATAGGGATTTTTTTAAGACGTAGGTACTGCCATTGACGGGATTTTCTGAAATTCTATCACTATGGGGATGTTTTTGGGGCTGTTAGTTTGTGTGGGAGTAAGAAGAGTGTCAAAATAAGATGCATATAGGTTTTTTAGGAAGTAGATGCTCCCTATAAACCTGTATGCTAAGACGGGACTTTGTTCCTGATAGTAAGATTTTTTAAATTTCGTTAATTTAAAATTTTGTTCTACCTCAAGACGAGTTTTGGATAAATCAAGCCCTACAGGGTTGTTTTAAGTGTTGGTAGTTTCTATGAAACTTCCTTAAGACTAACGCTGGGAGTCTCAAATTTTGCGCGGGAGCTATTTTTAGGATACAGAATATGCTCATTCAGACGGGGTTTTGAAATTGGTGAAATTGGACCCCAAAGAGGATGCTTCTGGGGTTAATAGTTCGTATGAATCTTCATAACTACAAGCAAGAACTAGGAGTTTTAAATGTTTTACAGGAGGGTTCTTTTGGCACGTAGTAGGTGCTTCTTAAGACAGGAATTTGACGGGAAATTCTCTCCCGACGGTGTAGTTTATAGCTTTGGACACGCCGCAATCGTGGCGGTAAGACCCCTCTTTGAGGAGTGGCTGGAGAAGCGTCACGGCGTCCTTATCTTCCGACTGACGCAGGTCCTCACCGGGCACGGATGTTTCAGGAGGTTCCTGTGTCGTATGGGGAAGGAAGAAACGCCTGGGTGTCACCACTGCGAGGATCGCGCGTAGGATACGGTGGAGCATAGGTGCAGGATTGCCCCGCTTGGGCAGACCACCGCCGTGTCCTCATGCTGCGGGGCGAGACGGAATGGGAAGCGGTCGCCTCCTTCTGCGAAGCAGCAAGCTTGCAAAGGAGGAGGCTGAACACGTGAGGGAGAGGACAGCGTCCACCTCATGAACCAAGCGCCGTGGGAGACATCGCAAGACGATTTCCGGCCACCGTAGGCGCGGGCATGTGGACGGCGAGTAATGGGTGACTCGCCGTCTGATCATGGACCATGCCCGGGTCGACGGCGAGTTGTGTTCCACGCGCGCCTCAAGGAGCTGTCCTGTCAGCAATCGGACGGGGCCTCCCTAAGAGGGCCAGAGCCTGCCGAGATCGCGGGACTGTCTCACTTGGTAACCCTGACTCTGGTACATAAAGGGCTATTGAAAGAACACCGTGGATTTTAGTCAGTACAAGTCTGACAGTCCCTCCTGTCTCGCCCTGGGCGGGAGGACTCATTTGATGAATTTGCCACGGTAAAAAAAAGGTTGCACTCCAGGAGTGCCGGTAGAAGTGAAAACTTTTTTGTTACTATGTTTTATTTTTAATTTGAATGACGTCTTACTCATTTTCGATCAGGGTCACGTGACCCTGACGCGAGTTTTGGTCACGTGACCCTGACGCGAGTTTTAAATTTTTTACCCATTACAGAAAAAGTGTACAACGCCGCTAAAGAAGTTTTCACTTCAAAAAGTGGTCGTTTATACCTTCATAGTTTGTATGAAACTTCGGTACTACAAGTGCTACGAGTCTCTTATTTTCCCTGGGGTATGTCTAGGACGTAGATCTATGCTTATTAAGATGGGATGTTGCGAAAACCGAATAGAATTTTAGTTGCATATTGATTTAGATTTTTGGCCGGAGAAGAAATTCACAGATGCAAAGTTCGAAGTAAGCGCGGACGAAGTCGCGGGCGAAGTGCTAGTATACTATATACGAGGCCAGAGTATCGCGGGCCTAGCGGTTCTCGTATTATAGTGAAGCGAACGTGACGTCACACGGCGGTGAAAGTTGCTATTAACTTTTTATTAGGAGTTTTCACTATATTAATGTTTTTGTTTTACTATATTATATTGTTCCAAGAAAATGCATTTGTTTTATTTGTGCATTGTTTTGGCAAGGTAGGCTGTGCCTAAATGCCTCTATGAAGAAACCGCGCCTGACGGGCTACATCGAAGCAATCACCTTAACACTCAAAAGTAATGTAGCTTTCTACTTGTGAAAGGAATTTCCAAATCGATTCACTAATTCCAGTGTTTAAACTCCAAAATAGAGAAGTTTGGAAGTAAAAAGGGGAGGCCTTTGCCCAGTAATGGGACACATTACAAGCTATAAAAAAAAACGAAAACGAAACTATGATGTCGTTGTCGTTAGTTTTTAATTTGTTAATTATTTGTCATAAGCCTGGTTTCTAGTTTTATTAAGAAAGAGGGCTGTTGTCAGCGGTTTTATCCGCTACAACTCGAAAATTACCCACGTGTAAATGGGGGTAAAAGTCTTATGTATTAATCCAGATTTTAAAGTACATACCTGTATACCAAAATTCATCCAAATCCGTCCAGAAGTTTTTGTGTGAAAGAATAACAAACATGCAAACAAACTTTCACGTTTATAATATTAAGTAGGATTTGAATTTGAACAATTAATTCCACAGACAGAAAACAATATTCTCCCGGTAACAAACCATCTCATAACAAACGTATAATCATGTATTCCGAATTAGTTCCTCTCTATTCATAACCACAGAAGAGATTCATCATGGAAATTCTATCTGCCAATGTATTACTAAATGCAATCATGGTTATAACTAGTTCGAGGAAGCAACACAATGCCCGTAACAATTTAATTGGATATCAATTCTGTCGTGTAGGCGTGAAATTAATTAGCCAATTAGGCCCGGTGACTGTAGGATGTACACTCGATTTATGACAAGGTTCTAGAGAATTTTAGACAACGACGATATAATACTAGACTCCTTATAACAGGGGATCAATGTCTGTCAACACATTAGGCAAAAAATCTTATATCCGTCTCATTTCAACCACTCCTGTGAGTCGTAAACATAGGTTGAGACAGAACAGACCTTGAGGTGCCCAATCATAACGCAGTACCCCGTCCCCCTCGCTTACGTAGTACCTCAGCGAGTTGACAGAATAGTTTTTAGGGTTCCGTAGTCAACAAGGAACCCTTATAGTTTCGCCATGTCCGTCCGTCTGTCCGCAGTTTAGCTCAGAGACGCACAGTACTAGAGAGCTGTAATTTGGTGTAAATATACGGATTTATTGTGCCGAAAAAGTGGTAAAATAAAATCTAGAATTTTTTTTTTAGTGTACCTCCTGTACTTACACTAAAAGTGAGGTTTTTTTTTCTCGCGTACCCCTTAGTGTGGGGTATCATTAAATAGGCCTTTAAAAAATAATGATAGTTTTCATAAACAATTTTTTGATAAAAAAATTCGTTTGTGAAATATTAAGCTTTAAAGTGCTAAATTTTGCTCGATTCGAGTGTCCCCCCCCTCTACCAGCTAAACGGTTATGTTTGGGGGTGTGAAAAAATTCACAATAGTAGTACATATAACTAAGTTTAAAAGAAAATTATCATGACTAAGTAGGCTTTACAACTTTACGAGTAATAGTCGACCAACTTATAAAATGTACTTGATATCACATATTTTCTTAAACAAAATGTATCGGAGTCAACTGCAAATGTAAGTTTGTCAACTTTATTTTTACAGCTTTTATAGGTATGTTTTTTGGGGATAGGTAGGTTTTTATCGTCAACTATTTTTAACTAAATTCAAAAAAAGGAGGAGGTTCTAAATTCGTTGTAATCTTTTTCTTATGTATTTTCCCCGATTTCTCAAAGACTCCTGGACAGGTTTTGAAAATTCTTCTTTTTAAAATTAAATTCAGCGAATCAGTTTAGTTAGTTCGCATACGTATTTTGATGGGCAACTACGGAACCCTACACTGTGCGTGGCCCGACACGCACTTGGCCGGTTTTGTTCCTTAGATCGTGTATGCGGAGTCTAGTATTATATCGTCGTTGATTTTAGAATTGCCTCTTTTAAACTATCGTTTTTTACGTGGTAAAATCATCAAATGAATCCTTCCGCCCTTCTAGGAGCACGGAAAAAATGAATTCTTATTAAAATAAATAATTCTATTTTCATTAATTACAACTAACAAGTGTTGTAATTAAGGCTTTGTACATAACGTGGTCGCGAGCCAGGTTTTCAAGTGTAGATTATGTTTTAAAGTTTTAGGTCCAAAATATGTCATAAGGGTTTATTCCGCGTTCAACCCCCAATAATTTCTAACCTCTTCCGCGTTTGACCCCTAAACGTTTCCATATTCAACCCCTGAGGGTTGAAAGTGGAATTTTATTTTTTGAGTGAAATCTTTTTAAGGTGTAATTAAAATGAATGATATGACTTAGAATACAATTATTGTTTCATATTCGACGTGGTATCAACCTATGTATCCAACATGATTTATCATAAATGTATTTAACTAAGTAATTCTTAGTCCAACAAATATCATCTATATTTTTGTCACCACAACACTCAAGAATGGCGCCGTTGACAAACAAACGATTCAATGAACATCACAATACTACACGAACGAATAAATAAATTGTATGTAAACGACGAGTTTATTAACCAACATTAAAACGATAAAGTGCAAATTGACAGCTGTCAAAAATGACATGTGTCACTTTACAGTTTGTGAGTTTTCGTATTTGAATTAAATCTGTGCTAAATTAAATTATAAAAAAATATAATTCGTGTTTTGTACTATTCGCTTTGCCCCAACAAATATCAAGTTGTTTCTTCAGATGCTTAAAATTTATTAAGTTTTATTTGTTGTCTAAAGTTAGGTAGTTATAAACTGCTTGACTTTGAGGAACGCTTGTGAAAGTAGGACGAAATTCTTACTATACAAACACACTATTGTTAGTTGAAATACTGTTAGCAAAGTTAAAGAAATTCATACTAAAGCACCCTAAAAAAACATGTATTTCATTAACGAAGACGCTCATTAATAAATCGCAAATATTATAAGTCCACCATTTGACTTTTCCGAACCCGTTTGATAAGTTCCTCGTCTCAACAATTTGGAATATTTCTGTCGAAAAAATTAATGTACACGATACAGGTTCCAAATGGCGATAATGATTTGTAAAACAGACGAGACTTGGAACCAAATAACATTTCTAGATAAAATTAGTTCAGAAACATGATTTTGATAGCTGTCAAACACAAACTCATACGTTTATTTGAATTAGACCATTACAAGTATTTATGAACTGTCAAACAAAAAAAATAAGCCATGATACTGTCCCAGAAAAACTGGGGAAAATACCTACTAAACGTACTGTAAAGTACAATGAAATGCAAGAATTAAAAAAAGAAAACACAAACTTTCATTTCACCTATCTTCCCCTTTTCAAATTTTCAAGGACCCATCTATCTCTAAACCACAATTCATCAAAATCGGTTCAACAATTTAGGCGTGAAACTATAACAAATAAAGTCTAGCATTTATAATATTAATAATTAGTATACATATTCGTAGAAGATTCACACCATTTCAGCTATTGATAGCGATAAGTGTGTCAACGGAGTAATCAAGGATGCCTCTATCGACAAATTAACGATAAAATGTACAACATCGACACAGCTTCCAAATTGGAGTTAACTATTTGTAGATTTATACTAATGATCTGACAAGGGGAAGTCGGGTAGATATGATACAAATAAGGTAGCTATCTTTCTGGCGGCTCCACGTTAGTGCCGTGAATTCACGCCTCGAATTCTAGCCGTGAATTCTCGGCACAGTACCGACACTGATCGGGGAAAAGGCGCGAACGCGCGTGAACCTAGCGAAAAACATCCACATTCTCGTTCGCGCCTGTTCACGGGGCTTCACGGCACTAAATTACATTTTTCAGGCTAAAGTAGGCAGAAGTAGGACTTGTGCAGTTTTTTATTATTTTATAATTTTGCCATGCAATTCGATATCGCATCGCGCCTTTAAAGTCTCTTAGTACGCCCACCTAGCATACCGAATTCAATACCATAAGTATGTCACCGGAGCGATCAAGGATGCCGCCGTCGACAAATTAAGACCCCTTTTACCTGCTTGCGCGTAGAACTAAAATTGTGGTCGTCGAATTTACCAAATTAATTAATACTCCAACATTTTTGAATACCTGTAAAAGAAAGACCAGTTTTTCGTGTTGTAAAAAAACGTAAAATATTTCAAAAAACTCTTTTATTAACTTTGTGGTAATTAATCTCCGACAAGTAGTTTACTGAAAAATCAACGCAGAGTCGATTTGCGACTCCTAAATCTACCATTAATATTTATAATTTTAACCAAAAAAAATACACAAGTCATCAGACATACGTTTTTGTCATGAAACAACGTAGTAGAATTTATATTTTTAATAACACAAATTAGTAAAAAAATAAAGTCTGAGGTCAATTTTTACGTTTTATATCGCTGTTTTATCGCCATTTTTGGTTCGAACAAAGCATAATTACATTTAAAAAAATATGTAAATATAAACTATGTTTACAGACTAAACTAATTTCTAAATTTCATTAAAATCCCTTCATGTAATTAATCATAATATCGTTTTTAAAATCACTCTAAACTAGCATAAATTACGAAACATAACCGGGCTGCGATCAGTACGGCTCCAGCGCCCGTCGACGTAGGACCTGTGTCACTTTTTTCCTCGCCCTGATTTTAGAGCGTACGTATCGTGAACGGAATACTATACTGCGACTGCCACATTTTGATTCTCTCCATATATTTTTTCGTAAGGTAAGATTTTCGTTACTTTATCAAACTAAAGTATTTTTGTAATTATAATAGTAGTTTATAGAATTGGTGCATTATATAACCATCCGTTTTTGTTTTATTAGTTTTTGCAATGGGGCGCAAGAGTGGTGAAAAATCCAATATGGCGGCCTCCTCAAGATCGCGGTCGGGCTGTTTGAAATCCAACCCGATAATATGGGTATCAAATGAAAGGGTTTGCTGTCAGGAATATGAAAAAAATAGTCACGTGTCTTATATCCAACATGGCGGACATCCAAGATGGCGGATTGGCTATTTGAAATGCATCCCCATGATATGGATATCAAATGAAAGGGTTTGTTATCAGGAATATGAAAAAAATAGTCACTTGTCTCAAATCCAAAATGGCGGACATCCAAGACGGCGGATTGGCTATTTGAAATGCACCCTCTTGATATGGGTATCAAATGAAAGGGTTTGCTGTCCGAAATATGAAAAAACCCACATTTTTGATTTTCTTAAAAAAATTAAAATAATCCTACGGGGCTGAGAGAGGGGCCACTCAAAACGTGGGGGCGTATATTATTTATGGGATATATTTACATGACGTGTATAGATCGTGGTTGTAACTTGCAAAGATACGCTCCCACACGTTTTGAGTGGCCCTTCTCTGCCCCTTAGCACAGTAAAAATATGGATAGTACGGAAACTACGTACTAACGTTCGAAACGGTGCACTCACACAAACACGCGCATCTACGAAACTTCTGAGCGGACATCGCAGTGCTGTTAGTTCTGAGTGCCGCGTAAAGACGAGTTACGTTTATTTCTACAAAATCACGAGTGTATTGCGTTGTGTAGGTATATAGCTGTTTGAACTCGGCTTCATCATAACCAGAGATTTTGTTTTTTAAACGTCCTGCTTATTTTGAAAATTAAGAATGATTTTTATCAATATCGAATTCTATATCCGCGTGACCGTTTAATAAATTCGTAAATCATTTGTAAAAAAACCAAAATGGTTTCTGCTACAATTTCTCATAATAAGCGTTTTTCATAGTTTTCGTCTTCGAGGATTTTGAATCCGATAGTACTGTCAAAATGTAAATCCAAGATGGCGGCTGTTAAAAATATCGAGGTTTTCGTCATGGGTGTCGTTTTCATGGTTTTCGAGGGTGTTGAAACCGATGGTGCTGTCAAAATGTAAATCCAAGATGGCGGCTGCATAAATTATCGAGGTTTTCGTCATGGGTGTCGTTTTCATGGTTTTCGAGGGTGTTGAAACCGATGGTGCAGTCAAAATGTAAATCCAAGATGGCGGCTGCATAAATTATCGAGGTTTTCGTCATGGGTGTCGTTTTCATGGTTTTCGAGGGCGTTGAAACCGATGGTGTAGTCAAATTGTAAATCCAAGATGGCGGCTGCAAAAATTATTGAGGTTTTCGTCATGGGTGTCGTTTTCATGGTTTTCGAGGGTGTTGAAACCGATGGTGCTGTCAAAATGTAAATCCAAGATGGCGGCTGCATAAATTAGCGAGGTTTTCGTCATGGGTGTCGTTTTCATGGTTTTCGAGTGCGTTGAAACCGATGGTGTAGTCAAATTGTAAATCCAAGATGGCGGCTGCAAAAATTATCGAGGTTTTCGTCATGGGTGTCGTTTTCATGGTTTTCGAGGGTGTTGAAACCGATGGTGAAGTCGAAAACGACACCCATGACGAAAACCTCGATAATTTAAGCAGCCGCCATCTTGGATTTACATTTTGACAGCAACATCGGTTTCAACACCCTCGAAAACCATGAAAACGACACCCATGACGAAAACCTCGATAATTTTTGCAGCCGCCATCTTGGATTTACAATTTGACTACACCATCGGTTTCAACGCACTCGAAAACCATGAAAACGACACCCATGACGAAAACCTCGATAATTTATGCAGCCGCCATCTTGGATTTACATTTTGACTGCACCATCAGTTTCAACACCCTCAAAAAACATGAAAACGACACCCATGACGAAAACCTCGATAATTTATGCAGCCGCCATCTTGGATTTACATTTTGACAGCACCATCGGTTTCAACACCCTCGAAAACCATGAAAACGACACCCATGACGAAAACCTCGATAATTTTTGCAGCCGCCATCTTGGATTTACAATTTGACTACACCATCGGTTTCAACGCCCTCGAAAACCATGAAAACGACACCCATGACGAAAACCTCGATAATTTATGCAGCCGCCATCTTGGATTTACATTTTGACTGCACCATCGGTTTCAACACCCTCGAAAACCATGAAAACGACACCCATGACGAAAACCTCGATAATTTATGCAGCCGCCATCTTGGATTTACATTTTGACTGCACCATCGGTTTCAACACCCTCGAAAACCATGAAAACGACACCCATGACGAAAACCTCGATATTTTTAACAGCCGCCATCTTGGATTTACATTTTGACAGTACTATCGGATTCAAAATCCTCGAAGACGAAAACTATGAAAAACGCTTATTATGAGAAATTGTAGCAGAAACCATTTTGGTTTTTTTACAAATGATTTACGAATTTATTAAACGGTCACGCGGATATAGAATTCGATATTGATAAAAATCATTCTTAATTTTCAAAATAAGCACGACGTTTATAAAACAAAATCTCTGCTTATGATGAAGCCTAGTTCAAACAGCCATAATAATATACCTACACAACGCAATACACTCGTAATTTTGTAGAAATAAACGCAAGTCGTCTTTACGCGGCACTCAGAACTTCTTACAGTAGCTCGTTCTGTGTTCTTGTAGTAGATGTTTAAAAGGTCATTCATAAAAAATATGAAAACTCGGAAAATGTAGTAGGTTAGGTTAGGTAGGACAAAGGGCTGATTTTTTAAAATAGTCAGACAACTTTTATCTGAGGAATGAAAATAGCGGTTTGACATAATTATTTTCTATAGATAAGCTGTCAAACCCCCATTTTTATTGCTCAGATATAAGTTATCTGACTATTAAAAAATCAGCCCCAAAACTTATTTATTGTTCAAACTTCACTTCTTAGGTTAATTGCAGATTCAGTTTTACTTCCACAACAATAAAATATAACTAACTTTAACTGACAGGTTATTTTAACACAAAATTTAAATAAATCACCGGAACAGTTTAACATTCGACATCTAACAAATATTGTGGCGGGCACATGCCGTTCAACCAATCAACGCGCGAGATGCTTTCCGTTCTATACCATTTAACAGTATAATAGACTGAATAAACAAAAAAAACTTTTCCAGAAATGTAAACAAAGTGCATTACGATTATATCGGCTCAAAATTGTTTAGTCCGTCTCAACACTAGCGCTACACTGGTTGCGTTGTGTATGTGTGAACAGCTACGCACACATGAACATTGCTGCCGTCTTTTACCTAAACTCGAGCGTTCGAATTTTGTGAACTGGCTCTTAACAGCTAAACTTACAAGATGGCACAGCTTCAAACTGTTGTTAACGATTTGTAAATTATTCGTTATGGATTTTATTCGCATTTCAAGATTGCTAACAAGCAGTTTAGAAGGAATTTTCGTGTGTTTTGATCGGTTATTTTTAATACTACAGTGAAAATGTGCAGCTACCAAGAGGAACGAAAAGTTCTTTTCATCAAGTTTAGATAAATAGATACTACACAGTCTTGTCACGGGACTGTCAAACAAGTAACCGGGACCCTGGAACGTAAAGGGCTATAGAAAAAAAACCGTGAGTTTTAGTCAGTATGGATCTGAGTCCTTTCCGCTTCACCCAGGATGTGAGGACTCATTTTGATGATTAAACTGCGAAAACAAAAATAATAATATAAAAATTGTGGGACCATCTAGCTGAAGGACTTCCTACGCTACGCCGACCAATCTACTGATATTTATGAAGGTAACCGTATTATAATAAAAAAAAAAGTTCAAGAAGGTAATATCGAACACGTCCATTCATCCTCAAAATCAAATTTTCAACAACAACAACCTGATATCGACATTTCCAAAAATACCGAAAATACACGTATTCAGCAGTGTATAAAGAAATCGAGTTAGTGTGTCCATAATAACATAAAAATGTTAGACTCAAGACGGATTACAAGGTTCGGACCGAGTAGGGTCACCACGACATCCCCACAAAACCGGACAGTGTTATTTTTAAATGCGTCTTAAAATTTTCCGGGGATTTGCCGGTGGGGATATTCTTTTGTATCCGGGCATTCCGCATTATGTCCGGTTGACGCACCTGGGTATGAAGGTAAATCCCTGAGGTTTTTCCATGTCTTCCTTTTGTGTTTTTCATTTTAAAGTGGGTTAATATTTGAGAGTTTGTTTCGAGTAATTTGGTAGTACATTGTTGACATTTTCCATGTTTTGAGGTTATGTTGCGCTTGGGTTTGTGGGATTAACCTGATTACAGCCTGGTTTCGTAGGTATATTGTTCTACAATACCTAATCTCTTAGAGGTATGTGTGTTGACACATTTCTTAACTGAGTAAACAAGGTCATAATCTTTTAAGACTGTACGTTTTTAGGCGAGAAACATCAAAATTCCGCGATACCTTAAACTTTGATTGCTCCTCAAGGGAAATATGTCGAATGTTCAACAAAAACCAAAATTGGATAAGCATGTCGTATGGGTAACAACCGACGTAAAGTTTTATGTCAATTTTATTCACACTTCGCATTATTTTGAAGAACAAAGAAAATTGTAATCATGGCTACCGACAATGGGAGGAAGATATTATGTCTTGCTTCCTTTTAGACATGATAATATAAGTAGGTCTGCAAGTAACAATGAAAATCTTTTCACAAGAGGAAGCTAGGACATCTCATGTGCACAAAGGTGCAAGGATGTTCAAAGTAGTGTATTAACTTGGAACTTTTATAATAAAAACTTAAAAAGCTTTTGGATACCTTGTTTTGATATTTCTTTTTAAACACATTCAAAAATAGTAAAAAATAATATATTTTTTTTACAATTTGGTGTTTTGGTCTTTAATTTTAAATACACTTTTTATAACACTTGCTTTTCTTGGAAACATCCCCCCATATCTATGTAATGATGACCGACTTCTGAGTCTGTCATAATCCTACGATAAATATACTGCCGTACCATTTTCTAGCTCTGTTGTTTTCTACTTTACTCTGCCATGTATCGCAAGTCGTGTTTAAAAATATTATAACGCACATCCACAAACAGCCAGTCCCTGTCTGTCTGTGCGACCATGTAATCGAACCAGTGGCACACGTCGCAGCAATCAGTCAATCGCTCAGTCACTGCGCTAACCTTGTCATTCATGATCTTTCATTCAATCGTTCAGTTGTAAAAAGTATCATACAAATGTTTTTGATATTTTTCGTTCTAAATAAATATTATTACTATATCTTGTAGACTGTAAGCGAAGAAAAATCAGTAAGTAGACAACCTTGCTTTGTGACTTTAACAGCTAACGCAATAATCTTAAAGTTCAAAGTCAACTTATCAACTTTTCCCTCTACGCCAACGAAATATAAACACAAATCTTTTCCCATGGGACGCCCAGCTGCTGAGATCCTTACTAATCCTTTCATTCATTCGTTCATTCATTCAGTGACTCTTACATTAATAACATTAGTGCGGATTTCTCCCGTAATCCGAGCTCATGGTCATACTACACTAGTTCATTTAGTATTTCGTATGTATCCCCTAGAGGGGTGCTCACTTGGCAACTCGTGTCGACTTGACCCTCGCCTCCCCTGTGTCCTTATTGTATTTTTGACCCTTTCATTGGGTCAATTCGGATTAGACTTATTTCCTGAGGACTACTTTTATTAAATTCCTTTTTATGTTGAGTGTATTTGTGATTTGTTTGGTAGTTATCACAAGAAACGGTATGTTGAGAGGATGGTTGAAGGCGACGAAATACTTAATTTATAAGGCAGGTATTTTAACGATTTCCAAAAAAAAGGAATTTCTTTGTTTCCTGCATTTGTTTTTTTAAGTAAATACAATAAAATAACTTCAGCTTTAGAGGTGACAAAAGAAACAAAGGATCCATCTTTTTCAAAAAGTATAAACTACTTTAATGAGGAAATTGATCAGCATTTGATTTTACATCTTCTTACTAGCATTAATTATTACTATCGTTTCTATGTATATAGCATACTAGCTGTTGCCAGCGGCTTCACCCGCTACATCTCGAAAATTATCCCACCGCAACATAAAATCGGGATAAAAACTATCCTATGTGTTAATCCAGGTTATAAACCATCTGTGTACCAAATTTTAACCAAATCCGTCCGGTGGTTTTTGCGTGAAAGAGTAACAAACATACCTACATACACAAATAGATCATCACAAACTTTTGCTTTTATAATATTAGTAGGATAGGATTTTAAACAGCTAATTATTCTCATTCAACCTACTCTAGCAAGTCAGTTCCCCCGCTGTATTGTTTTCAAATTACCGTCAATATTTCAGCTGCAAGCTCACTAAAACGAAAGCCTATCGGCTTCCAACAATCGTGTATTTAGCACAACAGGAGCCTGAAACCAGACAGGCTGAAACTGTTAATAATAACCTCCTAACATAATCGGTTAGAACAATGGAGAGCATGTACAGTTAGCGTCAGAAGCGATTAAGCAGGTCTATAGGGGAGGCCTATGTTCAGCAGTGGACGTCTTACGGCTGATAGGTGATGATGATGATAATGAAGGCAGGCCCAGGCTGGGCAAGATGGACTGTCAGAGTTTTACAGTCTAAAATCCAAGGTGTTCTTTAACAGGCCTTTACGTTACAGGGCCACGGTAACTCGTTAGTCCCAAAACCGACCAAGTAACATAGTAACACAACACTTTCCAAATTTCAAATAAAAAAATAATCATCAAAAAAACTTTACACACAATTACTCCAAGAAATAAGATATTACAATTTATGTTTTTCTTTAGTTTATAGTCCATAAAAATATAAACATGATTTTACAGCTTGCTCTTCAACAAGAGATAAGGGCTGCCAAGTTTTTTTTTCTCATAATTTTTTTCTCCAGAGAATATTTTTTGATAGCAGTAAATAATGAACGGTGATTCTAGATGACTTTTATAGTATATCCAAAGAGTTTTGTAGTTGATAGGAGGATTACAATTTGAGAAGATATTGTGTAATTTGATGACCTTTAGAAATGACTTTCTTTATGCTTTATTCTTAAAGAAAATCTAATACTTACAAGTGAATTAGTAACTCAGTTATTTCTTTGAAAAGAGTGACAAGACGACAAAATGCACCTTGAATTATTCCGTCAGTACAAAATTTGACTTAACTAGGACTTCCCGATTCATATTTTTCATATTCCGTAGAAAAATGTTTGCATGGACAATGCCTTTTTGATACAGTTTTCATTAATTACAACATTTTATTTCGGAAATAAAATCTGAAATTTTTATTTCCCTTTTAATTGCACCTCTACTGCATATTTGTAAATAATTTCACAATAAGGGAATCCAAAAGTACATAATTCAAATAATAATATGTTTTTTTGACAAGCATTTAAAAATGTGTAATGTAAATAAAGTAAAAAAAAAACAAATTAAGACAAAATTAATCAATATTAATTCCTAGTAGCAATAAAATTAAATAACAAATACAAAACTTCTGTTGAATAAAAATGCAACTCGAAATCGCCAGCCCTGTAACTAAAGCTCGCTACACACTGAATACGTTCATTACAACTGCAACAACGTCAAAAGACGACAATTTGTTCCGGGAACCAATATTTCTTCGTATCGAACATCAAATAATGTACAATTGTAACATATAGCAGTGAGCAAGAAGAAATTTACAGTTTGAAATATATTGTTTGGTGAAGATATTGCTGCTGGAGTATTTGTAGGTTATAGTTTCTGTTTTTATTTATGTTTGGGGGTATTGTGTTTCTTTATTTCGTCAGTTAAACTTATGTATGTTTAACTAACAATGAAAGGTAGACCATTGAAGTCATTGGGTGGAGTTCTTGCATTTATCTCCTGTGATTTAATAATTAAAAACAAAATCAACATGGTAATGACCTGATACTTTAACATTTGGATTTTCTTGTGTTTTATATCGTGGTAAAATAACGAAATTAGTGCATATACTTTAGAAAATAATCTACAAATTGATTGACATATTGATTTTATAGGTCCCTAACATATTGACATCACACACAAGACACAACCCCTGTCCGATGTAAGCCGAAGGTTGTCGAAAACCCCCGAATCACTTTAGAAGTTACTCTACAGCTTTAGTTATTACTCTACAGCTGAAAAAAAATGCTTGTGTACAGGCTGAACAAGCAACACAAGCAAAAAAATTTAGCCACCCTGTAGCATCTGAAAAACAAAAGAAAAACTCCATTAACTATCTCATCAGTCTGCCAAAAGGAGAGGTTTAATCATGCACAAAATAATTTGGGGAAAAATTTAATGATCTCCCATTAGAGAGGTAACGATGTGATACGACCCGAAGCCACTGAGTAAGAGTCGGGTTCCATTGTCATATATTTTTAAATGTCTTTAAAAGACTATCGTATCTAGAAACCCCGGAGTATGCCGATGAACTAAATTACGATGGTGCAAATGCGCTCACCTGACTTCAAAGAATGGTTGTACATGGAGTATTTAGTAACTGTACACTGTAATGGCGCATTTACATTAAGTCGGTTAAACCGTATTCGGCTGCAGGACGTTAACAGATATTCGTTTGGTAAGCGTTTCAGTTAAACCGAATGCGGCCGCCGCCTTCGGTAACCAACCTCAAACCGACCTAATGTAAATGAGTCATAAAGTGTCCAGATAGTGTAATACGTATTCAAGCACTTTTGAAGTCAAGACATTTAACGATACGAGTATGATCGCAGGTTCTGTATATGTCACTTAATAGAAAATTTGTATTTAGACCACCATTCTTTGAAAAATGAAATTTCTGATTCTGATGAGTTGTTTGAATCAAACGAAAAAATATCAAAAATATTATATTTATTACCGAAGCGATGTTGGGAAAAAGAAGACAAAAATTACACTGTTTAATAACCACTCGTTTAAAGATATTAGATGTATGAAAATAAATAAATATCCAAACCACGACACTGAATATTACGACGACTTTTTTGTAGACACAGTGGAAACTACCTTTAAGGAAGCGAGGGGGTTGAAAAAAACAGTAAAAAAAGCAACCGGCCTTTATTCGTTTTCATCCATTCTAGGGTTGAAACGAAAATAGGGAGAGAAAAAACATTAGTTTAACAATTTTACTCAAAAATGCATGTAATGTGGTCATTATTTTGACAACCTTGTTTGAGCAAAGTCGACTTTGCGGGTCTGTTTCAAGGAGCGGCCAGCAATGTTTTTGCTGGCCGCTCTAACAGGTCGGCAAAACATTGCCGGCCGCCATTCTGACGTTTCAACGTTTTAAAAAAACAAATGCAAAAAGATTTTATTTAAAACACAGCTGTTTGTGTTTGAAGAGGTAGGCACAAAAAGATTGCATACCATATTTATGAAAAAAATTCAAAGAAGGAACAAAAGCGCGGTTCAGCGAATTTTTTATTTTTATTTAGTGACTTTTTTGCTTTATGTAAATGAAGTAATAAATGAAATGCAGTCAAACATCGCATTAAAATTATCGCAAACTATTAATAAGTAATATGAAACCGGGAAAGTCGGTGTTGAATTTTAGTAACTGTATTTTTCATAATTGTTATTTTAATTAAATTTCTAGTTAATTAATATATATTTTATTTAAATCACTTGCTGGTTTTATGTAGGTTAGGTACTTGCATTTTTGAGTAAAGCACTATACAAGCCTTGGCCCACTATGGCTGCTTCGCTGGTCACGCTATGATTGCCTCCAGCTAGCTTAGCTACGCTCTAGGCCTTCCAGCTTGGCCGTCATGCAGCCCTTGCTGTCGTCGCTGTAAAGGCCTCGGCCTCCGGCCTCGGCCTTTATCTCAGCTCGTCCATCAAGTGGTGCATGCTGACCGCGCTGTGTCGGCCTGGAGCTGCGCTAGGCTGCGCTGTCGGCCATCATCAGTGCGACCAGCAAAGTAGCCATTATAGGCCGCGGCAGTAATGTACTATTGATTTGGAAAATTAAAGTCACGTCTTTGATAGTCTTATTAGTAAACGGATTTGTAAGAGGATCATAAGTCTATTCACCGGGAGATGAAGTGTGAGTCGCGGGTTCGATTCCCGCACAGATCAAATAAGGAAACAGTGTATATGAGACGCGGTGCATGATGGACTATCACACACTTAACACAATACTAACGTAGCGCAAGCGCCAACCGGAGGCCATTTGTTAATGGCCGCTTACAAATAACGTCCCGTTGGCGCTTGCGCTACTTTCACTATTATTTATACTATTATACCTCGTGTCCCCGTCTTATACAATGTTTCCGTTTTTGTATGATCTACAAGTAGTTGTTCCGGGTCTGGTTGTTTGTGTATGTCAGTTTCCATGTGTGTAAACGCACCCCACGTTACAGGAAAAAATACCTAGTGTGGGAAAAAAGAGAAAAATAAGCAAAACCCTGTAATTAATTGTTAACCAAAACATCACATTCAACATAACCTTTTAGCCTAAACTACATTGTTTCAGGCTTTCAGCAAAATAATTCCACTTAGCAATTTGTCCGCCAACTGCCTTTGAACGATATTTTTTACTTAACTTTTCTTCTGAAACAATATTTTTCAGACGCACAGGATTGCTTCACTAAAAGCACTTTTAGAAGTAAACTGAGTGGAACTTAGTGTTATAATGACTTTATTCAAATGGTTAGATAAAGTAATAGTGTATCTTTATATGAATTGTTGTATTTTTCAAACTTTTATTGAGTTTCACCTATCCCGTTTAATAAAAATAACACAATCTTCCCCATCCATCGCCATAAACTGATAAAAAAATACGTGTGGCACTCGGGGACTGCCGCAGAAAGGCTATTGCATAGCATTTTTTATCAACTTTTGAAACATTTTTTTAGGCTCCCACGTCAATCAAGTTAAACGTCAAGAAAAAAAAACACCGTGCGGAAGTCTGCTGAAAAACAACGACATTAGACGATGCGGAGTGTTAGGTTTATTTCCGTTACGGAATTTCTTGATTCGGTCGCCGCTCTTAGAGCCCGCGAGAAAACCTATACAAATAGCTTAAAAATAAACATGCATGAGGAAAACACTTCCACAGCCAACCCTTTTATACTACCCCGTTTTCTTATCTGTAATCAGGAGGGGTTGGTTGTCGATACAGGGTTAATACAGATTGCAACTACAGGGATGCTGGCTGTATCTTAACGCTCATGTGTTCATGGATGAGTAGGTTTGTAGGTTGCATTTGTGGGTAATGTCGCGGGTACGGTGGAAATTATGCGTAAAAAACGGTGGGATAAAAAAACCTCGACGGCGATATCCTCCCTTTTTGACGTGATAACGTCTTTTAATTCGATGGCCGGCTGCACGCACGAAAAAAGATGACGTCATGCAGCGTTACCTCAATAGGTTGTGTTCTGTAGCGTTCCGTAAGTGCAGTATTTTCTTATGACGTTGTCACGTTCAACTATCATCAGTAAACTGACTTTACAGACAACCGATTTTTTTATCGTGGTAAAATCATCAAATGAGTCCTCCCCCAAAGGGAGGGACGGGAGGGACTGTCAGACTCGTACTGACTAAAATCCACGGTGTCCTTCAATAGCCCTTTGCGTTCCAGGGTCACGGTAATTCGGTAAATCCGCGACCATTCTACATTGTTTCTTAGTAAAAATATGAGCAGAATAAAATCTCTTTTTACCAAAAACATATCCCCTTTTTCCCCCATAATTCGCCACATCTGCATGTATATTTTTCACCACACGAAGGCTTGTCACCGATTTATTCCTATTTACTGCTCCGGGCAATATATTGGTCTTGTTGCGAGCATTATCTTCGTCTTACTTTTACGCACTTTTTGCTGAGTGGGGCAATGTTAGGATTTTTGCTTTGAGGGGTAGTTTCTGACAGCTGGTTGTCAATTCTCTCTATTCTTGTTTTGTTGAGTAATTTTGCATGTTGTTCTGTTAAGGAATTTTGTCCTTCCATCTATATATATAAAAGCAAAAGGTCACTCACTCATAGGACACGAAAGCTCGGAAACTACCAGTGCTAAGGGTTCAAAATTTTGCACAGGGGTTCTTTTTAGGACGTAGGTACCCGCTAAGAACGGATTTTGCGATATTACGCCCCTAAGGGGTTGTTTTTGGGGTTGACAGTTTGTATGAAACTTTTTTGCTACAAGTACTAGGAGTTTCAAATTTTGCATGCGGGTTCTTTTTAAGACGTAGGTGCTACTTTAGAAAAGGGTTTTTCGAAATTCGTCCCCTAAGGGGTTGTTTTTGGTGTTGAAAGTTTGTTTGAAACTTCGTTATTACACGTACTAGGAGACTCAAACTTTTCATGGGGGTTGTTTTTAAGACGTACGCACTACCCTCAACGGGGTTTTTCGAAATTCAACCCCTAAAGTGTTATTTTAGGTGTTGATAGGTAGAAATCTCAAATTTTGCATGGAGGTTCTTTTAAGGACGTAGGTGCTCACTAACACAGGATTTTGCGAAGTTTCACCCCTAAGGGGTTGTTTTTGGGGTTGATAAGTTGTATGAAACTTTTTTGCTACAAGTACTAGGAGTTTCAAATTTTGCATGCGGGTTCTTTTTAAGACGTAGGTGCTACTTACGACAGGGATTGTTCGAAATTCGATCCCTAAGGGGTTGTTTTTGGTGATGGTAGTTTGTATGAAACTTTTGTTACTACAAGTGCTAGGAAACTCAAATTTCGCATTGGGTTTGTTTTAGGACGTACGCACTACCTTAGACGGGGTTTCTCGAAATTCAACCCCTGAGGGGTTGTTTTAGGCGTTGATAGATAGAGATCTCAAATTTTGCATGGGGATTCTTTTAAAGACGTAGGTGCTCACCAAGAAGGGCTTTTGCGATATTACTTCCCTAAGGGGTTGGTTTTGGGGTTGACAGTTTGTATGATGCTTTTTTGCTACAAGTACTAGGAGTTTCAAATTTTGCATGCGTTTTTTTTAAGACGTAGGTGCTACTTCAGAAAAGGGTTTATCGAAATTCGACCCCTAAGGGGTTGTTTTTGGTGTTGAAAGTTTGTTTGAAACTTCGTTATTACACGTACTAGGAGACTCAAACTTTTCATGGGGGTTGTTTTTAAGACGTACGCACTACCCTCAACGGGGTTTTTGCGAAATTCAACCCCTAAAGTGTTATTTTAGGTGTTGATAGATAGAAATCTCAAATTTTGCATGGAGGTTCTTTTAAGGACGTAGGTGCTCACTAACACAGGATTTTGCGAAGTTTCACCCCTAAGAGGTTGTTTTTGGGGTTGATAAGTTGTATGAAACTTTGCATGGGGGTCTCAAATTTTGCATGAGGGTTGTTTTAGGACGTAAGCACTACCCAAGACGGGGTTTTTCAAAATTCAACCCCTAATTGGTATGAATAACAGTATGAATCTTCATAACTACAAGCAAGAACTAGGAGTTTTAAATGTTTCACAGGAGGGTTCTGTTGACACATAGGTGCTTCTTAAGGCAGGATTTTGAAAATTCTCTCCCGAAGGTATAGTTTACAGCTTTGGGCACACCGCAATCGTGGCGGTAAGACCCCTCTTTGAGGAGTGGCTGGAGTGGCGTCACGGCGTCCTTATCTTCCGTCTGACGCAGGTCCTCACCGGGCACGGATGTTTCGGGAGGTTCCTTTGTCGTATGGAGAAGGAAGAAACGCCTGGGTGTCACCACTGCGAGGATCACCCGGAGGATACGGTGGAGCATAGGTGCAGGATTGCCCCGCTTGGGCAGATCACCGCCGTGTCCTCATGCTGCGGGGCGAGACGGAATGGGAAGCGGTCGCCTCCTTCTGCGAAGGAGCAAGCTTGCAAAGGAGGAGGCTGAACACGTGAGGGAGAGGACAGCGTCCACTTCATGAACCAAGTGCCGCGGGAGAGGTCGCAAGACGATCTCCGGCCACCGTAGGCGCGGGCATGTGAACGGCGAGTAATGGGTGACTCGCCGTCTGATCATGGACCATGCCCGGTCGACGCGGCGAGTTGTGTTCCACGCGCGCCTCAAGGAGCTGTCCTGTCAGCAATCGGACGGGGCCACCCTAAGAGGGCCAGAGCCTGCCGAGATCGCGGGACTGTCTCACTCGGTAACCGTGATCCTGGTACATAAAAGGCTATTGAAGGAACACCGTGGATTTTAGTCAGTACAAGTCTGACAGTCCCTCCTGTCTCGCCCTGGGCGGAAGGACTCATTTGATGATTATGCCACGATAAAAAAGTGGTCGTTTATACATTCATAGTTTGTATGAAACTTCGGTACTACAAGTGCTAAGAGTCTCTTATTTTCCCTGGGGTATGTCCTTAGGACGTAGATGCTTATTAAGATGGAATGTTGCGAAAACCGACTGTTAAAGTGTTGTTTGGTGGTCGATAGGATTTTAATTGCATATTGATTTAGATTTTTGGTCGGAGAAGAAATTCACAGAAGCAAAGTTCGAAGTAAGCGCGGACGAAGTCGCGGGCGAAGTGCTAGTAATGGTATATATGGAATGGGTTCCATACCCAAAGAACATAACAGGGAATAGTAGATTGTATGACAAGGGAGCAAAGTAATATTTTTACGGCGAGGGCGCTATTTTGAATCCAGAGCGAAGTGAGGGATTCTACTGTAGAATCCTGAGCGTAGCGAGGGATTCTTTAGTAGAATCCCGAACGTAGCGAGGGATTCAAAGTACGCCGCCCGAGCCAGAAATATATTTTGCGCCCGAGTGATACACTCTACTTTTCATCACCCACTATGAGAAAATAAAAAGCGCCTCGTATTTTATTTTAATATTATTATACGGGTTAATAAAACATAGAGTAACAACTAAATTGAAATTATCTTTTTTTTTTTAGTTTGGTAAAATCATCAAATGAGTCCTCCCACCCCGGGCACGGCGGGAGGGACTGTCAGAATTCTACTGACTAAAATCCACGGTATCCTTCAATAGCCCTTTCTGTTCCGGGGTCACGGTAAGGAAATAATCCCGCGACCCCGGCAGGCTTTGGCCCTCTGAGAGGGGGGCCCCGTCATCATGCTGACGCTTTTTGAGGCGCGCGTGGGACACAACGCGCCGTCAAATTGAAATTATCTAATAATAAAACAACTAAAAACTTATATTTATATTTGAGACATTTTCGCAATTATGAAAATTATATAGAAGATTTCATTGCGCGAACGAGGCGAAAACATGTGAACGCATCGTGGAAAATATTAAATTACAACCTATAGTGAATACATCCATGCCACTGTCCGAAAAAAAAAACATTCTACAATTTTTATTCAGCCAGTGACGTGGCGTGACTATGGGCCGTCATTCCAGCCAGCCTATATTCAAACACTATTTGCGTTGGATTTCTTTGGTGCCGAGCACTAAGATGTTCCAAATTCAAAAAGTGCGCGGCAATGTTCTTTGCGGCGCACTTAAAAAGAGGATTAAAAACTCATTTCTGCCCGCTAAAAATTCCCTATAGAAAACACCAGTTTTGGGCGCACTTAAAGGCGAACCAAGTCGTCCTTTTCGAATAGGTGGGATGAAAAAGTATTGTCCCCGAGCAAAATTACAATAACGTTCTTGTGATGGCATATATCCTTATTTCACCTAACGCCGAGTGTAGGTTTCGTCCTTTATGCCCGCGTCAACTTTAATAATTAACCCACGAAGACGCCACGCTAAAGGCGCCACTCACCGCAAGCATTCATCGGTAATGTAACGTTACAGATTCGAACATTCGTCAGTGACGGAAGACAATAATCGAGCATTTTTTTTTTCAGACACGTACTGACTAAAATCACAGGACACCGTGCCTGCAATAGCCCTTTACGTTGCAGGGTCACGGTAATTCGTGAATCCTGCGACCCCGGCAGGCTATGGCCCTCTGAATGCTGACACTCTTTGAGGCGCGCGTGGAACACAACGCATTGTCGACGCGCATGTCGGCGGGCATGGTTCATAGTCGCATGAAAGGAGACATGAAAAAGAAATGTAGACTTATACGTGAGAGGAGGAATACACAGCTATCTTTGTATCTAAATCCGTTCAGAAGTTTCAGTCCTTCTTTCCTTCCTTAAAAACTTTTGCATTTATTATATGTAGTTATAGTTATGAGCTAAACTTCCGAAGTTCCCAGGTGTAGGTTTACTACAAAACGACTGTAAAACAGTACTAATATAACTCAAAACGGGATAACAGGGACCCATTTTAAGTTATAATGTAAGTGTTATTGACCGTTTGAAAACTAAAGCCTCGTTTAGACTATGCAAGAACTTGCGGGATGCGTTACATTGCGGACTTTATAGGTACAACGAAATCAGTTGATCAAAAAAATACCGCAGTATAGTGTAACTCGCTAACAAGTTCCTTCTCCATCTAAACGCTGCTAAACTTTTTAATCTAGAGAAGCATTATTTCACAAAAATTCACTCTGAATCCTCTTATTCAATTCACTTGCATATCACAACAAAATACACACACATCTGCGACTATTTTAAAACAATTGTACTCAAAATAAAAGGCGACCAATCAGAGCACAGTTCACACCTGCGTGTCTCTTTGTAAAAAGTGAACCCATTAGGGTTGTCACGGGGTTTTTTTTGTGATATTTATTATATCATTTGTTTACTTTATTCTTTTGCATATGGGTTGCAGAGTGCACTTAAATACTCGTACTGTTTTCGGGGAAAGAGGTTTGATAAATAAGTATTCTGTTTGTTGGTTGTTGTTTCCGAGGAGATAGATAACTTTGTCATATTATGCGAGACTGAAAGCGTCTTCTAATGAATAACTATCTATTAGTATCTTGATAAATTACTCAAAACAAAATCTGGCCAAACATATCACAGTGGTGAGTGACCCTGACTGCTATGCCGGGGGGTTCGATTCCACAAGCACAAGCTCTGCTTAGCTTGGGACTAGATGGCATTGTGTGATAGTTGTGGAATAATATTATATTATAATTATTTAGTTCACTACTGCGCGTCGTTTTGTAAAAGTGAAACCATCAGGGTTGTCAGGTGGATTAATTTGTGACATTTATTTATTCCATTTGTTTATGATTTCTTTGTGAATTTGGATCCAACGCCATTCCTGATACTTTTCTAAATGCACCTTGGCATTAAGTAATGTATCAGGAATGGGTTTGGAATAAATAACTAGTACGTGTGGTGGGTTTTGACAGGGATAATATGTCGTTTTTAGTAATAAGAACACCTATTGTGTCACCCTATGTTTAAGATATAATTTGTAATGTTCCGTACCTTTTAGTTTTACGGTGTGCATAATAAAGAGTATTCTATCTATCTATATATCTATCTATAATTTATTCTGAAAAGTTATGTGTGGAGACAGGACTGTGCTATGAGAAATTGAAAGCGATAGAGATAAACAAGTTCAGTCATTTTGCAAAACCTATTTAACGGATTTGGACAAAAGTTGATACACGGATAGCTTATAACCTGGATTAACACATAGGATAGTTTTTATCCCGATTTTAGCTTCCTTTGAGATAATTTTAGAGTTTTAGTCGGCGAAGCCGCTGGCACTAGCGATTTAATAATATTAACATTCCACAACTATCACACAATGCCATCTAGTCCCAAGCTAAGCAGAGCTTATGTTATGGGTACTAGACATCTGATAAACATACTTATATAATTTCTAAACACATACATATTATAGATTAACATTCCACAACTATCACACAATGCCATCTAGTCCCAAGCTAAGCAGAGCTTATGTTATGGGTACTAGACATCTGATAAACATACTTATATAATTTCTAAACACATAAATACTAAAGATAAATTACACCCAGACACAGAACAAATGATTGTGCTAATCACGCAAACATTTGTCCTGGGGGGGGAATCGAACCCACGACCTCCGGCATAGCAGTCAGGGTCACTGACCACTAGACCAACAGGCCTGTCAAGTCCTGTCAAGTTATACACAAAATAGAACAACCAGTTCCTGTCAGCCCTGTAGGCTGTAAGCCATTATCAGTGACGTCAAAATGGTGGCGCAACTTTATTATATCGTTTTAATTAAAACATGAGTGAGGCAATACTGTGTGACGTAATTGAGTTGATAACGTAACTGTGATAACAGTTCCATTGACAAAAAGAAATGATTTAGGAAACTAGTTTTTTATACTATTCTTGATTCAGAACTCTGAACTTTTTAAATGTTATGAAAAATATCTAGCTTTAATTACGCGACAAAAATCCAGGCCTGTTGAAGGATGCAATCCCAACCTATATATACAATCATGCATATGCACATGCAGCAAAGGAATCATGCATATGCACACGTGCAACAAACGGAAAAACATACCATGCAATCAAACCTATACTCATTAAAGAGTTTATGTTTGATTGCAAGGCATGTTTTAACGTTTGTTGCACGAAAACAACGTAACGTAAGCGTCAGTTCAGACCGAGACGCGAAGCGACGCGACGATGCGCTGCGCTGCGATGCGCCGCGCTGCGGCGCGATGCGTCGCGCTGCGCATCCAAACGCCGCGCGGTGCAGCGGAGTGCCTACATTCGCTACGTGCTTCCCGCCCCCACCCCCTTCCTCTCGCAGAGTCGAGCGGCCACGAGCGGCCCTGAGCGGCTTAAGCGGCGCCGCGCTGCGCATCGCGACGCATCCGGCGCCGCTTGACGCCGCTCAAATTCTCTCAACGAAATGTGTATCTTTTGGTGTAGAAAATAAGGTCGTATTTTAAATGGCTCTTAAAAGAGTGCGCGCATCGTCGCGTAGCTTCGCGTCGCGGTCTGAACTGACCCTAAAGCTAGATATTTTTCATAACATTTAATGTCATGGATTTCCGCAAAGTAACGCCTGATTCAATAATTTATCAGAACTCTTTGATTTAGTTAACCGATAACTAAACAGTCAATAATGAAGACTAACTCTGGAACACAGGACTGTTTTATAAGGGCAACGCGGCTCTTGAAATAAAAGTACATCGCGGTACTAGAACTCAAAGGGCACGTGAAAGAACATGGTGGTCATTTTATTCAGTAAGTAATAATTTTACTCTACCCAAGGCGAGAGCAAGTCTAGCTTTTACCCACTGCTCCGCCTGTGTGGTTGTTGGAACCTACTACCAATCTAAAAATTGCCTTTATTTTAACCTAAACGCCCATAAAGAGGCCTGTGTCCCAAGTTGCACAGATCATAGGTTAACTAGAAGCCAAATTGGATGTATTTTCTAATTTTCATTTCAATATTTTTCTAAAATTGGTAACATTACAGAGTTACTTTTAATCTTCTTCATATTAACTATGAATAAAATCCAATGAATGAATACTACAGTAACCTCTTCAAAAATAAAAATAAAAACCTTTAAAAGAAAATACGTTATATCTGCCAAATAAATCCCAATAGGTGTCGCTCCAACCTACCATACAATGAATACATAACAGCTCATACATTTATTCAGGACTTTACGCATTAATGTTCAATTCCTGAATCCCTGAGGGCTGCTCCAATAAAATACAAGCTTGCTAGAAATTATTTACAGCTGAAATAACGAAAAAATGTTTCGAAGAAACTGTTGATTCTATTGAAAGAAGATGCTTTGGCTACGAGCTACGTCGTAGCACCGCTGCTACGCCGTAGCTCGTAGCTGATCCGCTACGCTTGACGTCAAGTCATAAAACTTATCTACGTTTTGTTATTTATTTATTTTACTTTTTGTATGAAACATAGTCATTCTTACTAATATGTAATACTTAAATCTGAAAGTTTGTGAAGACGAATGTGTGGATTAGAGTAACTATACTCTTTCACGCAAAAACTACTTAACGGATTTGGATGAAATTTACACATAGGATAGTTTTTATCCCAATTATATGTTCGCGTAACGACATTTTTTTTATATCCCATCTTAAGCAAAATAGAATTTTCTGGGAACTTCTAATGAAAAAACATTATAAGATTTCCGGTTTCATTAACATTTCCATTTATTTAGCAAAACAAAATTCAAATAAACAAATCTCAACCAACTTAAGGACTTCTACCAAGAAATTTCTTCACAGAAAAAAACATCCAATAACATAAAAAAAAACAAATTCCAAGAAAATCCAATATCCATCTTTTCACATTCACAGAACCGGTTCGCAAATAAACCACGCGAACACGAATTCGTCAAAACCATTACAACCGAGAACATCGGCTTTCAAACCCACAATCGAGTTAAAACCGCCAAACTATATTGTTCTAAAACCATAAAGTAAAACCGGTTTAAACCGATTACGTCCGGACCGAACCACTTTTTCCGGACGAAAATGACGTTACGAGACTATTGTGGTTGTTTGAAATGGTAAACGCACGTCAATCGTTACAATTTGAATCTTATAGCAATGACATAAGAGTTACTTGAACTGTGTCCGTGAATTGTTAGGATTATAAAGCCTTCTTCACGGCCTCGGGCGAAGCGACTCGCGTGAGGGTTTGTCCCCCTATGTATCGTCGACCCACGAGATTTTTTATGACAAAATATGTTTTCGTGAAATGTTATGGAAGTGGACGAGAATTGGTCAAATAGCTTACACGCACGCTATATAATTTAATAAATGATCGCGCGCGTTATAATGAGCCATCAGTGACTCTTGCTGAGGATACTCTTTGGATGGGTCACCTTAAAAAACTCTTCCCGAGGTCTGTGTACGGATAAGTCTATTATCTCAAAGTCAAAATCGGAGTCGAAATTCGCAGTCTTGTTGCTTAAGAACTAGGTAAATGAAAAACATTTTTATTTTGTATGTTGGTTATAAAAATACTTTAACATGGTGAGATGTTACTCATCATATGCGACTACAGTTAGGCTCGCTCGTTTCATTTTTGTTTTTCTCATTAATTTGTTTTCACAGCAGTCGTTTTAGTAACAGCGCAACTGAAAAACGACGCTGTGCTGTGAGTCCCCCATGCACAGCTTTATGCTGAGTGGGAAGCCTTTCTTGTCACGGTCATGACATACAGCTGCCTACCTATGTTTTGTATGTTTCTTTTTGTTATTAATTGGATTTAGTTTTGTAATTTTTCTATGTAATAAATTTTTGTCTTTGTTGAATGTATGTGCATGTCAGATTCGAATAAAACTCGCGTCTAACTCGCGTCGCTCGAACGTGGATGTCGTGGTCAAGCATTAACTACAAAGTTGTCACTGCGGTTTCGCTTGTTATAATTTGATTTTAAATTCGCGTATGAACCAAAAGGCTAGATTGTTCCATTAAGTGTGGTTTTATTCGCGGTCGAAACTATTTGGCTTAATTATGCCGTTTCCAGTAATTTTATAGTCATATTAAAGCTGGTTATGATTTTAATTGTGTGACCATTTTGTGCGGGGTTAATTGGGAGCATTATAAAGTGTCATTATTGTTAATTAGTGCGATTGAATTTGGTTTATTGACGGTGTTTTTAGTAGGTAGAATTTATTGGGAAATGAAAATATTGAGATTTAATTTATCTGTTATTTTTGAGGAAAGAAAAATTCTGGTGTGACTCAGGTTTGAACCCGCGTCTTCTGGATAAGTACTCCAGATGACTTACGTATTAAGCTACCGCAACTGACACTCAGAAGCTGAATCTTTTACTCTTTCCCCGCAACAAACGTGACAATAGAAGATTCAAACTAACAAGCGAAAAGTAAAAAACTTCGAGTTATTTTCGTACGGGCCAGTTCCTTGACAGACTTTGAAAGTCTCAGCCGAGTAGGTGCCGTTGCGCGTTGCTCAGAGTGCACTGCTTGATGTATGCCCACCATAAGATAAGGACAGAAGAATCATCAATTTTCATCATCATCAGCCGGAGGACGCCCACTGCTGAACATAGGCCTCCCCCTTAGACCGCCACACCGAACGACAATTCGCCACTTGCATCCATCGGCTGCCCGCGACCCTCACGATATCGTCGATCCGAATAGTGCCGGCCTGCCTACGCTGCGTTTTCCGGCATTTTTTTTTGCATCAATTACTTTTAGATAATTTTCCAATTCCTGCATACCAGTCACATTCCCCATTCTATAATAACAAAGCTAATCTGATTCCACCGAATTCCCAGACGTCTCTAAATATCTCTTTAGAGTTCAATAAAAACTGTCTATAAAGTTTGAAGATGAAAATCTTCAGTAAACGTTTTATTGGGACCGCGGTATTCAACCCTGCTATAAACGATAACGTGGTGCTTTTTACATGAGACGTGACGATCACGATACGATATGATATCGAATGCTGGTTTTATGATCAGCGATCTTGAAATGAAAATGGAGATATGGTCTGGTGTGGAGTTTGCAAAGATATTTCATATATACCCCGTGATATGTTTTCGTTTAATTACTTAGGTATCAGATTCGCTTTTCTCTAAAACAAAATTTCTGGTAGAGCTTATCGTCGAGACTGACATTAGATTCTACATTGGGGCTGCGCTGCACACAAGCCTGTATCCTAAAGAAGCTTCCCCATGACGCGATACGTTGGACAGTCGAGTAGACGTTTGACAGTCCCTTCTGCTCTGCCTGGGTTCGAAAGACTCATTTGATGATTTGTTATCTATCCAGATCAACTCGCCATTTTAATCTGAGCCTATTATCCTGATAAATATCCATGTAACATAATTGGTAGATATTACTGTCTAAAAAGTAATACGCAACATATAACCGGCACATCAAATCTCACCAAATAAAGTGGTGCCAGACGACTTGCATAGCCCTATCTCTTTCCCACACTGGAATTACTTCTACTTTAACGCGTCATAGTTACATTGCTGTACTATTGTCACTGTATCATGTCTTATCGTAAGAAAATGACCGTGATTTCACTTCTACTACTTATTTATTGCTGGTTTTTGTATCGTCGAATATAAAAACACCAAAAACACAACGCGTACACAGTGTTATCAGCAAGCATAGGTCTGAGCGCACACGCGAACCTCACCACACCATGGGGTTGCCATCCTTGAATGTATTAAATTCCAACTTTTTCCTCACACATTTGTTATTTCACACTATGTCCTCTGGGGATGGCCGGAAAGAATGCCTATGTTTATTTAACTAACGTTTTTAGGGTAGTTTTAAAAGGTTGTTTCCGTTAAAGGAAGGTGTTATAATTTTTTTGTGAAGTTATATTTGAAGTTGGAAACTATTCTTAATAGTTGGGCCTGATGTTAATATCAGGCTGTTACTTTGGTGAGCCCAAATAACAATAAGTCCATCCAAGTGGTCCATTCGTTCATATAGTTTTCGATTATAACGCTCATTACCTTTATCTTAAGTCTCAAGATTGTGATTAAACGTTTCGAAACGGTAACTATGTTTGATCTCACAGTCCGTTCGCGACTCTGGTTTAAGCGATACGCGAAAGTTTGTGAGGATGTATGTATGTGTATGTACGTACGTTTGTTACTCTTTTACGCAAAAACCACTGAATGGATTTGGCTAATATTTTTACAGATAGTTTATAACCTGGATAGTTTCTATCCCGATTTTATGTTTCCCGTGGGATAATTTTCGAGTTGTAGCGGGTGAAGCAGCTGGCAACAGCTAGTCATACATAATATAAACTACCGTAACAAAAAAAAAAACGATTTATGAAAGTGATCGCAAACTTTTTTTGATGAAGTGTGTGTGAACATTTCTACTTTCATTCTCGCCGCTCTTAGGAGCGTCGCTGTATGATCCGCCGCCGCCGCGCCGGCGTCTTGTGACTTAAAACATTTGATCATTACCGCTAGCCGCCCCACGCTAAGCCACAGCTCATAGCGGCAAGGGCCGTTTGAAAATACGGTTATTATAACGATGTTTGTATGGGATATAGTTTATAAGGAGCGTTATAAAATTATCGTTTAGCGTGAAGGATGATTTGAAATTGTTCGGTTACTTCGATGTAGGTAATGAGTAATTTTAATATTTCAGCCTTATGAAAGAAGAGCTGTGGTAGCCCAGTGTAATCGGCCCCGACTTACGAGCCGGGTTTAAACTCAGCTAGGCGCATTAATTTGTGTAATACATTTTGTAACTTCTCAAAACGGTAAAGGATATAACTAGTGAGGAAACCGGCACGCATTGGAGCTAAAAATTTGAAGACATGTGACATGTACCAACACACACTGGGCCTTTTTGACATCTAACAGCAGAACTGCCAATATCAAGTTAATTTCCACATCTCACACCTGAAGAAACATACAAAAGGCGATATTGACAACAGTTTTATGGATGTTCAAAGAATTCCTACCGTTTAACAAGCAGAAGGTTGCAGAAAATGGATTCGTTTCGACTGGTGGACACGTAACTCGATCGTGTTATAAAGAAAATGGCGTCAGAAGGACTAGAAACAGTTGATTTTAATGTGTAATGGCAAAAGCAATGAATTTTAGGGCTAAAATTAATGTACTAAGTATAAAAATCAATCGATGTTCGATAGTCTCGCTGAAACTCGAAAATGGCTGGACCGTTAAGAGGGCTTTCACACGGTTCGTTGATTTTGTGCGACTTTTGGAACCTGATTCTGGGTATGACATTGCCACAAATAAAAAATGTACATATACTCGAGAAAGTTTGATTCTTTCTGCGTGGAGTGCTTTAAACACATTTTTAGATTTGTTTACATACATATGTAAAAACCTTGTCTCTGTAAAGGATGTTTCATAAAATCCTACTTTTTGTCATACTTTGGTACCGAATTACATAGAAGGTATAGTAGTAAAATAATATTTGAAAATGTCCTTGGTACATCTGAAAGATTATAATTGGACTGCATTAATCACTTTTTTATTTTTCATTCAGAAATAAACCAAAAATAATTTTTCAAAACAGGAAGAATTTGACATTTTTTCGTCCGAAATTATATTTTTTATCTATCAAGATTTACTGAATATTCAATCAAAAAGTATTGAATAAGTAAGGTTACTATGTTAGCTTGCATTAAAAAAATAATTAGCTCATTTAAAAGTAAAATAATAGTATTAAACAATTATAATATGCAATGACAAAATTCAATATAAAACCAAGAACGGTTTCTTCTTTGATTTAGACGGCGCGGGGCGCCTTCTGAGGGAGGACGTATCGCTCGCAACCATTTTGACATTAGTTGCGTAATTATTAAAATTTAAAATACACGCCACCATTCATGACCTTTACACGCGGCGCCAGTGTCTTTGTCATGACATCAAATTCCATGTGAAAAATGTAGTACCTCGAATTTTCCGCAGGTCATGAGTGGTGGCCAGTAATTTTCCCAGTCGCCAAGAATACAGTTTAACCTACCTTTCTTGATACAAGCTAATATTTTGAATTAATTTGATTGAATTTTCCGACTATATTCGAATGTGGATATAATTGTAAAAAAAAAAAAAATGTAAATAATACAAAAAAAAAACAATTTAAATAATTCTGATACCTTTTTTTCTGAATTGGTAATTATATGTAATTTCAGACTTGCTAACTTCCCAAACATTCCAGTTCGTTTGGATAATATAGCTCGCTGCGGGACCCACCATACTACCGGTCATGCCCCTGGTGGTATGGCTTTTTATTACGTGGTAAAATCATCAGATCAGCCCTTCCACCCAGGGAAGGACAGGAGGGACATACAAACTTGTAATGACTAAAATCTACGGTGTCCTTCAATAACCCATTGCGATCCGAGGCTATGGATACCCGATAAGACAATTCCGCGACGCCCGGCAGGATTTGGCTCTCTAACGTGCGCCCCGAAAATCCGTGAAAAATTGATCTGATCGTTTTGAGGTAGCGGTTTACCAGAGAAAAGTTTTGTTTTAAACTTTTTGTATTCGTTTTTGATGTCGGTACTTTTTTCAAAAAGTTTTTTTTTTCATCAATGTATTTTTATTAGGTTTGATCGAAGAGAGTTGAAGTCTTGTATCAGGTTCGGCATCCAGTCAATTGCGGTATTCCGTTTTGGCAGCTGCATTGTATTATTTTTTTTTTGGTAAAATCATCAAATGTGTCCTCCCGAGCGGGACGGGATTTATTACCAGACTCTAGTACTGACTAATATCCATGGTGATCCTTAAATAGCCCTTTACGTTCCAGGGCCACCGTTACCTGATAAGACAGTCCAGTGACCAAGGCATGCTCCTACTCTCAAACAGAAATCGCTTCTTGGCGTCGTACGTCACGCGGCTGTTCTCCCTCACGTGTTCCACCTCCTACTTCGCTAGCATGACTGCTTTGCATAAGGATTCGAGGTGACTTCTTCCTATTCCGTCTTGCCCCGCAGATCGTGGCCTCGATCAATGCCGGGTGCTATTAAATTGACTCAAGTGCATCGAGTTGGGATTTGGCAAACCTGTACCACTTCATGTACCTAACTTTTTTGCAGCCAACTCAATAAGAGGACTAATATTGTGGGTCGATGTCAACGGCACCCCAAAAAGGTCAAGATAGCCTGTCATTTTTACGGTTACACCTCAGAAAGATAGAACCGAGTCGGATTGGCTCCTTTTTGCAGCATTGAAGCTCAAGCACTTAACCGGCCATGGCTCTTTTGCCTGATATTATTTTGTGAATTTTATTCACGAATAAAATTCACAAAAAACAGATACTACTCAGGAACCCCGAAGACTTTCAACTTGAACTGCACAATCGCTTCCAGTGCCTAACCGAATGCGAAACTGTGGACGAGATTAATAATGGGTTGGTGGAAACTGTCCAAGCTGTGGGGTCCAAGTTTTTTAAGACCCCGCGCCGCAATAAGCCTCAAAAGCTCTCGAACGGAAAAATCCGGTTGATGCAGGACCGGACCGAGATGAGGCTGCAATCTTCAGCTGATATGTCGGAATATGGCAAACTCAATAGACGAATCTCTAAATGAATGCAACGTGACCTGCGCTCCTTTAGTGCGGCATGGATCAAAGAGGCAATCGAGCGGAACCGGGGCTCAAAAGTGTTCGCAAAGAATTCGTCTATTGGGCAGAGCCAAATGACAAAGCTGAAGATTAACGACGGCAGCATCATTTCGACTAAACCAGAGAACCTAAGGGAGCTTGAGAGGTTTTACGGACAGTTATATACATAAATACGACAACCCAGTGTCGGTACATCTTGAGACGCAAGAGCTAAACTGACTTGACACTACACTGAGGATATCCCAGACACCAGCCTGTACGAGATTAGAATGGCTCAACAGCTCAAGAATAACAAGTCGCCGGGTGAGGACGGAATCTCAACAGAACTTCTGAGAGCGGGTGGAAAACCGGTACTACTCTAGTCCTCCAGAAGTTATTTAATTCCGTCATACTCAAAGGTTCTACGCCAGAAGCATGGCACAGGAGTGTGGTTGTTCTTTTCTTCAAAAAAGGTGACAACACCTTGTTGAAGAACTACAGGCCAATCTCACTTCTGAGCCATGTATACAAGCTGTTCTGAAGAGTCATTACGAACCGTCTCGAACGCAGGTTTGATGACTTCCAGCCTCCCGAACAAGCCGGTTTCCGAAAAGGTTTTAGTACTATAAACCACATACACACGCTCTGCCAGATTGTACAGAAGACAGAGGACTATAATCGGCCATTGTGTTTAGCGTTTGTGGACTATGAAAAAGCCTTCGATTCAATCGAAACCTGGGCAGTATTGCAGTCCCTCCAACGATGTCACGACTATAGGTATATCGAAGTGTCGAGGTGTTTGTATAGAAACGCCACCATGTCCATCCGATTTCAGTAGGCGTAGCATGGCGCCGTAGAAAGGGGTTTTGTCGACGGAAGAATAGACAAAATAACAGAACGTAGAAATATTTTTATCGTTTTAAGCATGGTA